>OX401863.1:4738041-5338041 GCA_947859175.1 Gandaritis pyraliata
TGATTTTAAAAAACAATCATTTAACTTGCATGTTTCTAAGTTCTAAGGACGCACTCAAGCTCAACTTATAGCAGTTATAATATTATTTCAGTATTGAAGTGTTCCTAGCGGAGTATAACAAGCGCACATTTCCAAGGGACTGTAAAATAACGGCCAAAGGTCGAAAGTGCATTGATAACATTGCCATATACACCGAGAATGTGGTCCTACACCCACGCTTTGATGACACCAGACTCCGGAATGATATCGCGCTCATAAAACTTCAGAGAGATGCACCGTACACAGGTAAACAACGGCAGTAAGATGCAGCATGAGTTTGGCGAGATAGACACCAAACCATATCCACCACCGTAGAGTATCTGCCTCCAAACTAGTTTGCATACTAGCATCACTGTGGTTTTGTTAGGTCTGGACTACGAGGATAAGTGCTCGTAGGGTCTGTCTGGAGAAGACTCAAGCCTAGTAAATAGCTGCACTGCCCAAATATAAAAAAAATCCTAGACAGCTAGTAAAATAATCATATTTTTCTGCGCTACGCTATAATTTATTTTTACGGCCGTTTAATTACAGTTGCTGTTTCTAAAGAAATCTTAGCACAAGATTAAACGCGTGTTAAAGATGACTCCAGTTACTAATTGCTATCAAGTAACGAGAGAATCTTTGAGTGGCGTGATACCTTCCAGGCAGTCTAGCTCAGTGCTAGTGTTATAATTATCTGTGCTCAGGGTAACGTCCTGATTATTACAAAACTTTTATGCGTTTACTATTCTTAACCTATATTGGGCCTCTTTGTGTAAACTATTTTTTGGGGGCATACGGCCTACCATGCATAATGGACGTAGGTATTAGGTTCTAAAACTTCACCTCCAGCACGTAATACGAAGACTGTGACACAGACTATAGATAGACTAAGTAGACAGACTATAACTTCATTCAGACATACAGTTTAAAAATTTGCACCAAAATAATACTATGAGAAACAGTATACAGGGTGCGGTTTGTTACAAATTGGTACCAAACCAGTGAATAACTGCATACTTACCTACCTTTTTACTTTAAAAACTACCGGTACCTTGTTTCAGAGTACATCAGACCGATATGCCTCCCATCCATCAACATAGACCACCCGGAGCACAACCGCTTACCACTAACAGTCGCCGGCTGGGGTCGAAACGGACCATACAAAACGGACATAAAGCAGTACACTACAGTTCACTTGGTGCCTCAGCATGACTGCAAAAAGTTTTACCCCGATCTGACGACCCGACATCTGTGTGCAGCCGGTTACTCCGGCGAGGATACGTGTAAAGGCGACTCTGGAGGCCCTCTAATGGTGCTGTACCAGAAGAAGTACTACGTTGTTGGTTTGGTGAGTGGCAAGCGGACCGATGCACCTTGCGGATCGACAGTGCCCTCACTTTACACCAATGTGTACCATTATTTGGACTGGATCCGGAGTGAAATAGGGAATTAGTATCTACAGTAGGTATGTCCAATCTGTCGCTTAGGGTGACAGATGGGAATAATCCATCTAAAAGTATCTAAAAAATAAGAAAACATGATAATATAAATAGGTATAAGTTAGAGGTAAGTAATAAAATGATTTATTTTATGTCACTTGTATCTATAATCCACCTTCTACCTGCTAATATTGGTACCGCGGTGTACCTAGGTAGTTATGAATAAAGATAAAAAATTTTATTACATAGTCTGAACCCTACCAACAAGCAGTAGAAATATAAAAATGTAGTAGGTACTAGGTAGATAAGTATGATAGTGATGCAGGCTTTACAGAGTGTAAATTGTAATAAGACAACTCCGTAAACAATAACTTTTCTGTTGGAACCAACAGTATTAGCGAAAAAAACTGCTGTTCCGACATTCAATGGCAAACGCGGACCGGACGGCCATTATGAATTCGAAAGATGAAGTGAGAAGACGTGAGCATAGTTACATGTAACTTGCCAAGCACCATTGAACACTGGCGAGCCCACTGCATGGTCATGGTCTTCGTCGTCGTCGTCGTCTCGACTTCATATTTGCCGTGCGTTGTGCATCGCAGTGGCAATAGTCGAATTCGAATCGGAAGATTGGTTTAAGTTTACTTGTAAGTAACTTCTTTAATTAGTGCGGCCTTTTTCTAAAAAACCCAAATCTCATTATGTTGCTAGGTTATAGGTTCTGTGTAGGTAGTGTAGGTACCCATGCAATAGAGCTTTATTACAATTAGGTAGGGTTCAGCGACGCAGGCCACTCCACACGTCCACACGCCTAGGTTACGAACATAATTAATTCGTGTGTCACTGTCGCCCAACAAAAACATAAAAAACCTCATCTAAATGCAATGAAATCCAAAACCTGTTCCATTATTTATGCAATAAGTCCCTCCTATCCTGTCAGTGTATCGCCGTCTTCGCTCCTATTTGGACCACCTACAAGACAAGTGTAGGTACTTGCTTAGCAAATGTATTACAACCAGTATCTGGTGAATTCGTCATCTGTTTTAAAATCAAGGTTCTCGATTCGCATGGGATCGGGGTTGGTGCCATGGTGCCATCAAAATAATCTGTTGTAGGTAAAGCAAGGTGAGTGGTTCTACAAATAAAGTGTTGCTTCTTGGTCCTACTTTGGATTTGGTGAACAACCTAGATTATCATCTCAGATTATGTGATTGGCAAGGTACTCGACAATGCAAGAAGTTACTAGGTAGGTAAGTTATGGAGCGCGCCGCAATTTGTGTTATATTGTCAAAGTTATAGAATATGTGATCATGATTTTATAATAGTCAAAGCTGTGTTGGGCTTTAGGTTTAAATTCCTCCTATAGGCACGCTTATGGTCGCAGACATCCATCGGTCGAGCGCGTACAAACGAAGAAGCATCCGTCCGGCGCTGACTTCAGGGTCGCAGTGCGAAATGCGGAGCCTCAGATGGTGTTCATTCGTGCGCTCGGCCGAAGAAGTCAGCGTAGGAGAAATTTAAGCCATAGGGTTTTCTTGGTCCGTGTTACAGATAATGACGATATCGCGAGTCATAGCTATAACAGGATGCGACAGCGGACTCGGTTGGGCGATTGCAGCGCGGTCAGCGCGTGAGGGTCTTGTCACCGTCGCTGGCATGTTCCAAGGCACGGACACAGAAGCGGCTGAAGCGCTTCGCAAGCTTTGTGCACACCCCTGTTCATTGGACGTAACTAATCCGGAAAGTATTGCTGGTTTCAAGAGCTATGTGAACTGCCTTTTGAAGGACAATCCGAATTATAGTATGTATACCAACCTACTAAAAACACTTCAAAGAACCTTCAAAGTTTTAGTTAGCATAATTAGGTACCTATATACTGGTCAGGTAGGTATAAGGAGTCAGACGAATCTTAAAACTGTAGGACCAAATTAACTTGGTTAGTAACGTCTAATTGGCCGGAGGCTGCCGTTGCTTTTTGGTTAGGTTAGTTTCGTTTTATTTGTTTTTTTTTATTACAATTACGCAGCTTAGGTATTTACCCTGTAGGTAGGTACTTAACCTGCCGGTACCTACCCATTCCAGAACTGCACGCTGTGGTGAACAATGCTGGAGTTATGACAATCGGTAACTTCGAGTGGCAGACCCCCTCAATGGTCGAAGACACTATCAATGTGAATCTGCTGGGTGCCATGCGAGTGGCATCTGCTTTCCTACCTTTACTAAGAAAGAGTGCTTTAGATGTAAGTAAAATATAGGCGGTCAGGTAAATTAAGTAACGTAAGTCGCGACGCAGACCTGAAGCTGCGGTTACTTTTTGAGCTAAATATAGGTACCTACATTTAAAACCATAATATTTTGGGGGGCGTCTACAGATTGCTTATTTTTTTTTCAGAATGTGAACGCGGCAAAACCCCGGATAATCAATGTGGCCAGTCACTGCGGTTTGCAGCCGCTGCCCGCGTTCAGCGCATACAGCGCCAGCAAAGCGGGCCTTTTGGCGTGGACCCGCGGGCTCAGAATGGAACACCGCGCTATGGGGCTGGCTGCTCTAGCCTTTGTACCAGGTCGGTGGTACCTAACTACAGCTATTAACGGTAACTTATAAAATCTACAATGGCGAATCCATGATTTCGGTTTGGGGGGCCTTGACCCAAATATTGAAGGTTTTCCCTGACAAATCCAGCCTCTGGTCCAGCCTTGGGATGACCCAGAGCTTTTGTGGGGGTTGGGGGGCTTGAGCCGCCTAGCACCCCTGGATCCGCTAGTGAAAACTTAGTCACAAAAAACCACCACCACTTCCAACTAGTTTTTTTTTTTCAGGAGGCTTCGTAAGTTCCAGCAACATAATAGCAAGACAAATCAATCAAGGGAAAACAATGATCGAGAACATGAACGAAGAACAGATATCTTTTTACGAGAACCAAATTACAGCACTTACCAACTATTTGGGATCGGCGATTCCCGTAAACGCTAGTTACGATTCTTTAAGAGATGAAAATATTATAGAAAGATTCATGGAAGCCCTGACAGTAAATGACCCCGCTGAACTCTACAAGGTAGAGTCGTGGCGATATAAGATATACTACAGTCTCATGAAACTTCCGCTACCTGAAACAGCACAGTGTTGGTTAGCTAAAAAATTTATTAGTTTTCCCGATGTTGATTAGGTAGGTAGTGAAAACAAGTTCATAGGAGCGTGATAAGTAGATTGCTACAATGAACTGTAATGAGGGCACGCCATCGCTGCTATGTTTTGGCCACATATCTAAATTTTTGTTTAATAAATAAATATCACTATTATATTTTACTGAAAGCAAAGATTCACTGCGATAAATTGGCATTTGGTATTTAAAGGTTATAAAACCGTATTTACATCCTGTCACTAGTGGATGAAACCAGTTTTCGACCGAGATTTGACGTCATCCCTATTAGAGTAAAATCTCTGCCATACTCAGAATCACCACCCAGATATGGTGATGCCAACGAATTTATTATTAAAAATGGATGTATATTTTTTTGTAATCATTTAATTTTGTATTATGTATATTGCCAATAATGTTTAACATTTTGATTTGATTTATATAGTTTGCACTACCAATGCATTATCAACATTTTACTAGATAAAAAGTAGGTATAACAATCACTGAGCAATCTATTATTAAATAATAAATTGCTCTTACATTACAATATTTATAATACGTACCTACCTACATAAATAATAACTAATGATAAAATAAATTGTTATGGCGTAATTTTAATTTTTTTTATGCCATTACATAAAAAAAAATATTTTACTTTCAAAGATACTTACAGTACTAGGTACTTATACAATATACAAATTCCAAATAAGAACATACTAGCATGCACCTACATAAATAATAATTAATGATAAAATAAATTGTTATGGCGTAACTTCGATTTTTTTATGCCATTACATAAAAACATAATTTTAGCTTCAAAGATACAGTAGCAACAAACGAACGAATTTTATACGAACAAATAAAAACATGCTAGCATGCTAAGTGTAGTAAAACTTACTACAATAAAATATCAATTATGTATAATAAACATTTTCAATTTTTTTTTAATTAAAACTATGCGTTTTAGTATGAATGGTGAAAAAACCAAGAAAACATTAAATATCACTTCTGTTTTACGCTTGCCTGCTATACTTTGAATTAAGTATACTAGGTGCCTTAAATTATACATAATTAACGGTATATTTTTGGTCAGAGCCAGTACTCACGTAACATAAAAATAAAAAAGTTATACGACGCTAAGGGCCTGCGCAGACCACCGACTAAGCATCTTTGTCGATAGATGTGCGCAAGCCCTAAAGCAAAATACAAAAATGGCACTGTAATAGTATTGAAAGTTTTAAATTCTTACTCATATCCAATACCAATATTATTCGTAATCATCACTACTGTAATCGTCATCATCTTTCTGTCTGCGATCATAGTTAGCGCGTTTCCTAGGGTCGTTAGGATCATAAAGCGCATCATAAGCCTCTTTTATCTTCCTAAACCTGCGTGTTGCTCTTTCATCGACACCAGTTTTCACTTCCTTCGGCCGAACTGTTACTTTGTCTGGATGCTTTAGAAGGGAAAGTCGCCTGCAAGAAACAATGCCATAGTAAAACAACATTTCTATACATAGGACGAAACCGTCTAATCTAAGGCTTAGAATTCAGGTTAGACTCAAAATCCCCTTTGAGTTTTCACATGATTGAATAACAAAGATTAATAAATAATAACTTACCGATAAGCTTGCTTGATCTCACTGTCGGTCGCATTACTGTTGACTTCTAGAATTTTATAATAATAGTTCGCTTTTTTGAAACTAGCTAGCACTTTTTCGGCTTGATTCTTTAAGCGGTTGATTTCATCGTTTACAAAGTTTTTTTGTTTGTAAAGTTGTATGAGTTTATTATAGTCTAGTACTGCGTCTTCGTGCTCGCCTAGTTTAGTGCAACAGAGCGCGCGGCGTTCCAGCGCCTTGATGTAATCCTGTTTGAGGTCAAGCGCGACCGTGCAAGCTTGCTCTGCCTCCCTGGTTCGGTCCAGTTTCGCGTACGCGCAGGCTATGTTGTAGTAAAGTTTGGCTTTCTCTTCATTATTATCTTTGGCGAATGGCAATGCATTATTGTAAAGTTCCAACGCTTCTTCATAATCGCCATTATTGTAAGCTTCAGTTCCTAAAACGTTAATAATATTACACCGCGTTTCTTACGTTTCATAAACATTACAAATTATTTTGATACAACTTACCCTCATTTTTTTTATCAAGCAATAATCTGGTGTCACATTTGTTTTTAGCTATTTTGTACATTTTTGCAGCTTTTTTATGATCTGGATCGAGATTAATAACTTTACGGAAATGCTCCTTAGCCTGTTCATCTTTATTCTGTAACAAACAAGTTCTAGGTAATGACAATTTAATGTTTTTGAGAGATTAACACTAAGATCAAACTAAGAGACTACTAACTAAGGGCGTCTTGCACCAGAATCACTAAACGTATTTGACAGCTAAATCGATTTAAATCTGACGTATTTGTATGACTTGACAACTCGCTAAATACTATTTAAGAGTTAAACGCGTTTAGCGATTCTGCAGTGCAAGTACCGTTCTTGTCGATCGCTTAATTTGACATTTAGAATCGTCAAAATTCGATACTTCGTACTTGCAACTATGGATAAAACCATTTTTATCGAATTTTGACGATTCTAAATGTCAAATTAAGCGATCGACAAGAACGGTACTTGCACACCAGGTGCAAGCCGCCCTAAAAGTGTGAGGTTTAGTTAGGAACAAAATAAATTGAAAATCATATCCCATATAAGAAACATAGAGATTCTAATCTAAACTTATATGAAAAGTAAATAAAACAGATGACTTTTTGGTCGCATTTCGGTTCCATAGGAAAAGTTATTCATATTGATGGATGCTTGTAAACCCCGACAATTTCAAGACGAGTGGTCTTATAACACCTTGTATTGTACTTACTGTTCAAAATACAATAACACGGATATCGGCAATGATGATGAATATAAGCTGTTCAATAATCGTGATCACCCTTTGGGTAAGGAACCCAAACTATAAACAACTGGCAGTTGCCCGCGACTTCGTACGCGAGTGCCGTTTCCGTGTAAATTATATTATCTGTGCGTGTACCGCGCGGATACCTACTTTGAGAAACTTGACATTACACCGAACCCGTACTCGAATATCAAACGTTAGTCGTTAGACCAAAGAGGTAGTACTACGCCCTGTCAAACTGTCGTGACATGACATGACATCATCCTCTTGCCAATTGGCGCTGCTAATCCCGTTTGTTCATTTTATCCTGTAGATCCTGTTAATTATTCGGGATAAAAAGTAGCCTATATGTCAATCCAGGTTACGAACTACATACCTATATGCCAAGTTTCATCCAAGTTGGTTCAGTAGTTTAGACGTGATTGAAACACAAAAATCCAAACATCTAAACTTTCGCATTTATAATATTAGTGGGATTTCTTATTACTTACCTGATTGTATAAACAGAGTCCCACGACATAAATAGCATCAGCATCGTATCTTTCAAACAGTGACAAGTTAATAGCAATATCTTGTGCTTCCTGATACTTTCCATTATTCGCTAGACATTCAGCTTTCATGAGCTTCATTCTGTTATCAAACAAAAACACCATATTATTTCAGAAACATTCAAAAAACCTAATTCTGCATTGTTAAAATAAAAAAGGGATTTTGAGACTAACCAAAAATACCTGGCATAATAATTCTTTCATTTCTACAATATACAGCAAAATAACGCTGCTATACAATCCAGCGATAAAGCTTCTGGCTAAAAACATGAAATAGTTATCATAGAGGTTTATTAACCCCCGACGCAAATCCAACGGGGTGTTATAAGTTTGACGTGTCTGTCTGTTTGTGTGTGTGTGTGTGTGTGTGTGTGTGTGTGTGTGTGTGTGTCTGAGGCAACGTAGCTCCCGAACGGATGAACCGATTTTAAATTTTGTTTTTTTTTTGTTTGAAAGGTGAACTAGTCGGGAGTGTTCTTAGCTATGTTTGACAAAAACCGGTCCAAGATTCGGGAGTTTTTAAAATTTTAAAATTAATTACTTGTTCTAACTACATAATCTCCTATCAGTTTTTAATTGAGTCACGCTTGTGTCTATTTTAGGAGTATTTTTGGAGTGTACGAGCATAAGAGTTCACTTACTTATAACAGAAAGGGCAATAGTGTTCCAAGCAGTCGTTGATAATGTCAAGTGCATCATAGTATTTCTCTAGGTCCATTAGTTTGCGTGCTTTTTCTTGCTTCTCTTTTAGCTCTCTTAGCTCTCTCAATTCTTTTCTCACGACTCCCACCCAATGTTCTCCAAACAATTCGATAGCACGCTTCACTGCCAGCTCCCCACACGTGATATCCCCTGAAAAAGTATTGTTATTTTCTATAACTTTATCTTTTACTTGGCCGGACAGACTCCGTTTCCTTAGATGTTTTGGAATTATCATAGCGATGACTATTTAATCGTTTTAGCGGATTAAACGTTCAAAAGTAAAAGATAATTGAAAGTTCTTTTGTGTAACTTTGTCTTATAATCATTTACTAATAATACTGACTGTACAAAAACCACTAAGTACAGCTTACCTAATTTAAGGCAGCAATCAATTAGAATGATGTGGACACTTCTGATGTTGGAGTCTAAAAGGGCAACTTTCTGCGCATCTTCTAACGCTTGTTTATAATTCTTCAAATAGTAATGCGCAGTAGCTCTATCGGTTAATGCGACTACATCATCAGGGTTTAGTTCTAGAGTTGCATTTGCTGTTTCAACGGTTTTTTCGTATTTTTCAGGTATTTCTGGATCTGATGTAAAGTAGCGTTTAAAGTTAGGCCCAAAGGCCTGGTTTTTTTGTGTTGGTGTTTCTCCTGACTGTGTTGTCGGGTCACGCTCAGGTGCTGGACTCTTTTGCGTTGGTGTTTCTCGGGTCGGCGTCGATGAGTCACGCCCAAACACCTGGTTCTTTTGTGTTGGACTTTCTCGCCATGATGTGAATGGGTTACACCCAGGTGCCTGATTCTTTTGCGTTGGTGTTTCTCGCGTCGGTGTCGACGAGTCACGCCCAAAAGCCTGGTTCTTTTGTATTGGGGTTTCTCCTGACTGTGTTGTCGGGTCACGCTCAGGTGCCGGACTCTTTTGCGTTGGTGTTTCTCGGGTCGGCGTCGATGAGTCACGCCCAAACACCTGGTTCTTTTGTGTTGGACTATCTCGCCATGGTGTGAATGGGTTACACCCAGGTGCCTGACTCTTTTGCGTTGGTGTTTCTCGCGTCGGTGTCGACGAGTCACGCCCAAAAGCCTGGTTTTTTTGTATTGGGGTTTCTCGTGGCTGTGTTGTCGGGTCACGCCCAGGTGCTGGACTCTTTTGCGTTGGTGTTTCTCGCGTCGGTGTCGACGAGTCACGCCCAAAAGCCTGGTTTTTTTGTATTGGGGTTTCTCGTGGCTGTGTTGTCGGGTCACGCCCAGGTGCTGGACTCTTTTGCGTTGGTGTTTCTCGGGTCGGCGTCGATGAGTCACGCCCAAACGCCTGGGTCTTTTGTGTTGGACTTTCTCGCCATGGTGTGAATGGGTTACACCCAGGTGCCTGACTCTTTTGCGTTGGACTTTCTCGTGTCGGTGTCGATGACTCTGCCTGGGTGTTTTCAGAAGTTCCTCGTGACCTTACACGTCCTGTCGTAAAGAGGGAAACAGCGCTTTTTTCCAGAGGTTTCATTCGTTCATAAGCGGGATCATTGCGACCTGCCACGTAATCATCGAGGCGAATCTCTTCTAATGATCTATCGTCAAATTCCTATAACCAATATAATACATTTACTTTATCTTCGGTTTCAACTTACTGTTTTTACTTTGAAAGAGCTAGAAGATCATTTTATCTTACCGTCATGCATGTAAAGCATTGATACTTTAGAAAGACCTCCGTAGAAACGACAGATTTTTTTATCTCTTCTCTTCCATAACCCAAGAAGAACGACATTTTGGTCTCTGGTACGCCTCGCTTCGCGTTTAAACCTATGAAGACAATTAAGTACACTGTAGAAGTTCTCCTAAGCTGAGTACCAACGGGAAGTGTGGACCCACTAAAAAACGTGACAACCGTATCGTAACAGAAGCATATCAGAGTTATACTGCGACATCATCAACTCTACTGCGGAAAGTTGCCGCGTCGCCGAGCAGTGTAATCCGGATAGGTAATTCAATTATTATTAACTAGCAGTTACCCGCGACTTCGTACGCGTCTACAGTTTCCGTGTACATTATATTATCTGTGCGTGTACCGAGCAGATACTTCTTTGAGAAACTTGACATTACACCTCATTACACCGAACTCGTACCTACTGGAATGTCAAACGCTAGTTGTTAGACCAAAGAGGTAGTACTACGCCCTGTCAAACTGACGTGACATGACATGACAATGAAATCCTCTTGCCAATTGGCGCTGCTAATCCTTTTCGTTCATTTTATCCTGTAGATCCTGTTAATTGTTCGGGATAAAAAGTAGCCCATATGTCAATCCAGGCTACGAACTATATATATATGCCAAGTTTCATCCAAGTTGGTTCAGTAGTTTTGACGTGATTGAAACACAAACATCCAAACATCTAAACATCCAAACATCTAAACTTTCACATTTATAATATTAGTAGGATAGGATATTAGTAGGATAGGATAGGATAACACTACCACTATGGAACTCACTTGTAGCATAGAAGAAAGCGATTTTGCTCAGCTGTGCCTGTGATAATGCGAACACATCATGCTTGCAGGGGTATTGTTTGCCTTCTCTAGATGCCCGAGTATAATCTATAAGGCGAAGCTCTTCAAGCGATTTGTTCTCGTATTTCTGAAATGTAAATTATTTTGCATGGTTCATTGGTCATTTAAAAGTTGCGTCAATACTATAAAAAATTTACAAGTTATAAGTTCTTTTCAAATAGAATAAATACCCTGAACGCCAGATTTAATGGCATTCAGCCTAATAAAATTCTAACCAAACGCGAATTACCAATTTCCTTACAACATAAAATAATTAAGAATTTTCTTATTTTATTAAGCTTCCAATGTGAAAAAGGCTATATGACTTTAAGACCTATATTCCTCCTACGCTAACGTCGATCGCGAACGTCAGCCGAGCGAACGAATGAAATTGTTATGTTCTATGAGACACGTACAACATTAAGTTCATTCGTACGACATCCGCGACTGACGTCAGCGTAGAAGAAAAGCAGGGCCTTAGAGGTACACTACGCAGTCACCTCTTTCGCTGTGCGCCTCTGCACGTAAGGTAGCCTAATCAGCACGCAGTGTACACAATCACGCAAATCAAATTTTGTATATCGTTTTGTGGAGTAGAAACAAGATTATAGTAGGGGAGCCCACGATGCTAAATGGGGATTTACTCGAGCGTCGTAGGGACCTATTGGGATGCAAAGCTTAGATGATAAGAAGAAAAAAATGTTATATGATATATACCTTTACATCGGTGGGGGAAGCGGCTATAGATTTTTAAATATGTAAAAAAAAACTGTTGCATGGACATCCTCGAGCGCGTCAGATATTGATAGCATCAATGTCCTACGTATTTTTAATAATGTACGTATGTTAATCTGATCGTTTGCATGATGGGGGTGGTTGTATTTAAGGGTTGAAAATGAAAAAAAAAAAATTAATCGAGCGCGTCAGATTTTCTGAGGGAGTGTTAAGTGCACCAAAAAAAAGCTCTCATTCACTAATCTGACGATTTCGATGGGACGCAAACTCGCGGCCATTTTCATAATGTGCAAAAAAAATTCGCCATTTTGAAATACTCAAGCGCGTCAGATTAAGATATATATGGTTCATCTTTATGTTCTAAACGTACTGTCTCATAATCTGACGATTATCTAGAGGGATTTGCCTGATCTGACAAAAAAAAAATTAGAAAAACGGTTCACCTTAAAGGCCATCCCTGCAACTTCCCGCTAATTCCATTCCTGGGTGCTTAAAATTGAACTTATGACATTTCTGAGCTCAAAATATAATTTATGTGATACTAGCAGTTACCCGCGACTTCGTATGCGTCTACAGTTTCCGTGTACATTATATTATCTGTGCGTGTACCGAGCGGATACTTCTTTGAGAAACTTGACATTACACCGAACCCGTACTGGAATGTCAAACGTTAGTCGTTAGACCAAAAAGGTAGTACTACGCCCTGTCAAACTGACGTGACATGACATGACATCATCCTCTTGCCAATAATTGGCGCTGCTAATCCCGTTTTTTCATTTTATCCTGTGGATCCTGTTAATTATTCGGGATAAAAAGTAGCCTATGTGTCAATCCAGGTTACGTACTATATATATGCCAAGTTTCATCCAAGTTGGTTCAGTAGTTTTGACGTGATTAAAACACAAACATCCAAACATCCAAACATCTAAACTTTCGCATTTATAATATTAGTAGGATTTTGAGCTCGCTGAGTTCAAAGAAATAATATTTCTATGCATTTGAGCTCTCCCAGCTCGAAAGTCTGATAGAAGTTTCATAGAACACTATTTTTGGAATTTTCAAACCGCAATAACTTTTGAATGGATCAAGCAATTTTCACGCGGTTGGCGCAATTCGACGCAGTTTTATCATCCTCATAAGTAATTTTGCAATTTTAATTGATCGAGCCACAAATTTCGGAGTAATCCCGAAAAAACACTTTTTCGGGTTTCTTTAGTTCACGATATCTCTCGAACGAATCAACCGCTTTTGACCAGCTTGGTGGCGATCGACGTAGTTTTTCAAGCTCGAGAGTAATAGATAGAGAAAGAGTGAGAGAGGAATAGAAACGCGGAGAAGGAAATATAGGCATCACTCAGCTGCACGCATTTAACTTTATCGACGAATTTTTGTTATTTCGGCTTGCGGAAATCGTCAGATTTTATATTTTTCATTATTCTTGAATTATTTCATTCAAAATAAAAAAAAATTTAGCTACGCTCGAGAATGTCGAGATGACGTTTTTTTTTTACAACTTTGTTGCCCTCCCCTTTTTTTACGTCACTCTCAAATTGTCAGATTAGTGGAATATACACTTTTTAGGATGTAATTAACTCACCCTACCTTAATCTGACGCGCTCGAGAATTTCTGATGGTCAATTTTTTTTTACTAATCTGATCCTGTATCCTTCACGGGCGGCCTTATATATGGGCCTCATGTTTTGTGGAGGTACTTAACCGGGTACAAGGTATCCCCCTGTATATTAATCTGCCGCGCTTTAGTAAATCCCGAAATCCCCGCTTGGGCTCCCCTACTATTACTACAGTATTTAGGGCGGCTTGCACCAGAATCGCTAAACGCGTTTAACTCTTAAATAGTATTTAGCGAGTTGTCAAGTCATACAAATACGTCAGATTTAAATCGATTTAGCTGTTAAATACGTTTAGTGATTCTGGTGCAAGACGCCCTCAGTATTTATTCTAGTTAACTAGATAGATGTTCTGTACATACCGGCATTAATGTGATGCATTGGTAAATGACCTTGTAGCCCATCTCATAATCACGACGCGGATCAAAACTCACGCGGGTAGTGTCACTTGTGAAACCTATTAGTAATGATAAGATATTAATTTCGTTTTAAACCGATGAAAAAACATTCAAAACAAAACAAAACAAAACATTCGGTTGTATTTTTAACCGACTTCAAAAAAAGAGGGGGTTCTCAATTCGGTTGTATGTTTTTTTTATGTTTGTTACCTCAGAACTCCGTCATTTATGAACCGATTTCAAAAATTCTTTTTTTATCTAAAAGGATATACTTCCAGATTGGTCCCATTTAATTTTCATCAAAATCGGTTCAGTAGTTTGGATTATAAATAGAAATAACTGAAAAATATGCCAAGACCCTTTGTGGTGCACACCTAAATTTTTACATTTTTCTAAATTTGTCAATAAACGCAGTTTGTACATTCAAACCGCATTTAATTGGAGAAAAGCAAAAACCCACCAGTTGTTCCTCTAAAGAATCAACACCAACTACGTGCACGAAATTGCGTATTTTGCTTTCCTGTGACTTTTATGTGGTGTTTATAGTGACTAGAACATTCCCAATGAACTGTCATCATCATCATCATCATCTGATGATGAAGTTAAACTGAAGTCAGCTTTTCTAGTTTTTTTAACTAATAATTATTTAGGCATTATGAATAGCCTAAAATGAATTTTACTACACAGATCCAGTTACAATGCATTAACTCACAGGGCACGCTCGGCACTCCTGAAAACCAGTGCTAAAGGAGCCACCGTGCACCTTTAGCATTTGCTGAGTGGGTTCCTTTTTTACGCATGTTATCGCTTTATTATTAGGTAAATATATGTACCTAATTGTATGTTGCGTAAAATAAATAATTTCTATTTCTCACTGAAGACATGTTTTGTGAGGCATTACGTCTTCTATAAGGCGTAAGGATGTGGAATCTTATGAGCCTGTAATAGCACCGCCAGCCATCACCTTGAAACCAGAACCACTCGACTAAAAGCTTTACATACCTTTAATAGTAGTTCCGAAAGACGGGTTTTGCTGTTGTGGAAAACTTAATTTGCATGAGGAAGCCCGACTGCGTCCGGTAATATAGTCATCAAGACGAATTTCTTCAAGCGATTTGCCTTCGTGTTCCTATATATATTATAAGATAAGATAATGTTTATACCAAAAAATACATACATAGCCATACATTACCAATATACAGAACCTATAAAATGCTGTAGGCTCACATTGGTCTTAAAAACTTTACCTTCCGTGCTAGTAAGTATAAAACTGAGTTACGGCAAGGTAATGCTTCTCCGAAACTTTAAAAGTAGGTTGACAGGTGCAATAAGGGTTGGGTTGATATTATAACTTTACTCTGAGAATAATTTGAAAATACTAAGCCCGTATTTTCAGATGTCAGAAAAGCGAGAACGTGAAACTCAGCAGTTATTGTATGGAGAAAATCGTTTGCAAATCTCCCGCTAGAGGCGCTTATTCGGTTTATCGCGTGCTTAGGCTAGCTTATAAGTGCTAATTGTATACCTTTCTAGTTGAATAAAGATATTATATATTATATTATTAGGCTGTTATTCCCCCCCCCCCGTCCCCCCAGAAATAAAGTGGGGGGAGGGAATACCAGCTTAAACACTTGACAAACTTGATCGGATAACAGCCGCCATCCATCACCCAAAACGCGCGGGAACAAGTCCGCAGAACAAGTAAAGGGGGGGGGGAGGGGGAAGGGGGGGGGGTGTTAAAAATTATAGATATTTATGCGTACATTTTGTTTCCACTATACGTATTGCAGGCGACTATTCAGAGAACTGGAGGATCGTAATTACCTTCATGAAAGTGATGCACTGATGCTTGACTTTCGTGGTGCTCTCAACGCCGTTCTTATATAATGACTCGGTTCCTATAAACGGAACAAACATACCAGCCGTTTTAACCTTTTCCCACCGTGCATTGAAAACTGTTGGAAGAAAGAATACATAAAACATAGGTACGTTGTCTCACACGGAGGTAAAGTATGGTATGGACCAGCCTCACATCTCAGTTGGTCGTCTCCGCTGTAGGTAAGGTTGTGGGTTCAATCCCCACCAAGAACAAACATCATTGTGTGACATTCTGATCCGGACTCAGATTAGTCGAGTACAGATTCAGACATAAATTGAGACACAAATAACATGTTTATTCCCAAAACATAACAAAAAGTTTAGACGAAAAAATAATAGTAGTCTGAATCCCAAAATATAAAAAGTCCCATGATATTTATGCTTACCTAAAGAGTATGCTCAAAAATATGGCACCAAAAAAATTATGCAGAACAAAGGGGTCCCGTCTTATCACACCCTGTTTACACCCTGTTTCAGTTTGATTCGATGAACATAGCATACGAAGATAGGAACTTACTTGCAGCATTGAAAAATGCGCTAGTTATGCTTTGCTGTATTGGTATCGATACACGTCCAGAATTACTGAATACAAACGGGCCATCAATAATCATATGTCTCGCAATGTAGTCATCGAGACGAAGCTCCTCTAACGATCTGGATTGGTAAGCCTGTAATCAAATTATGTTAGACTAGTAGTTACCCGCGTCTACAGTTTCCGTGTACATTATATTATCTGTGCGTGTACCGAGCGGATACTTTGAGAAACTTGGCATTACACCGAACTCGTACCTACTGGAATATCAAACGCTAGTTGTTAGACCAAAGAGGTAGTACTACGCCCTGTCAAACTGACGTGACATGACATGACAATGAAATCCTCTTGCCGATTGGCGCTGCTAATCCTTTTCGTTAATTTTATCCTGTAGATCCTGTTAATTATTCGAGATAAAAAGTAGCCTATGTGTCAATCCAGGTTACGAACTACATATATGCCAAATTTCATCCAAGTTGGTTCAGTAGTTTCGACGTGATTGAAACACCAACATCCAAACATCTAAACTTTCGCATTTATAATATTAGTAGGATGGTAACACCCAGATATAAAACAAACATCTATGTTTGCCACACACAAATGTTTGTTCTTGGTGGGGATCGAACCCACGACCCACAGCACGGAAGGCAGAGCTATTAACGACTGAGCTGTGACGCCTGTCAAAATAAAACCTTCGATTAATTTTAGGGCTTATTCCGGAAATCCCCTGCGTGTTGCCCCTGCGAAGGGAAGATACTTACTCAGTTTAATATTTGTTTTGGGCGCCACTGGGCGCGGAATAATAATAAGTGAGCGTACTTACTGGCATACAAGTAATACATTGGTAATTTAAGCGGAGATTCTCGGTTTCGTCGGATTCATAGCACTCCGATGGTTTAACTGTTTGGCTCCAAGCGTGGCGCATCGTGCCCCTTTTTATCAGGTTATTTGATTTGAAATCATCTGTTGATAATCCGAAAAACCTCAAATCGTGGCGAGCATTAGAATGCAATAATTTATAAGTTTAAAAACTAGGAAAACCGATTTCAATTTGACTACTTTCCGGCATGATGCATGTTCATTGACCGTATGTTCGTAAACACAACTAAAATGTCACAGGAAAGCAAAATACGCAATTTCGTGTGCGTGGATGGCATATTTTTTCAGTTATTTTGATTTAAAAGTCAAACCGCTGCGCTGTACTGATTTTGATGAAATTCTTAAAAGACCAATCGAAAAGTATAATTTCAAATAAAAAATAATTTTAAATCGTTTTATATATCGAGGAGTTCTAGGAAACAAAAACTAAAAAAAAAAAATACATTCGAATTGAGAACCTTTTCTTTTTTTTGAAGTCGGTTAAAAAGACCAACCTCAAAAATTTCAATGAGACATACTTACTTTCCGCATAGAAGAACTCGATGTTCTTCAGCTGTTCTTGTGGTAGTGCAAACACACTCGAATATTTTCTACCTTCGACAGCAGCCAGTTTATAGTCTCTTAGACGAAGCTCTTCCACAGATTTGTTTTCATATTCCTATAATAAACATTATTTATTTATTAAGAGTTAGTTCCCTCAGAACTGAGATCTTGCCAAAATCTAAAAAACTGAAGAAAACGGTTTTAGAATGTCTAAACGAAGCCCTATCATATCTATGACACTCCATTTGATTCTTTAGTAAGACTTAAATAAATAAATAAATATTCATGGACTTTACACACAACACCCTCTAGTCCCAAACTAAGCAAAGCTTGTGATATGGGAACTAGATGGCTGATAGAATACTTATATACTTATTTTTTTTTTGTAAATACATACTTATAATACATACTTAAAGGATAAGTTATGCTCTAACAAAGAAGATTTGCCCAAGTTGTCACTAAGATCTTCGTTTGCATCGCTCACTCGATCAAATTACCTATGTTCAGGTAATTCTGATTTCTGATGAGAAAAGCTAACTAACCTTCATCAAAGTGATACACTGGTGGTAGACGGTGACCTTCCGAGTGACGCCCAATTCGCTGATCTCATCGGTTCCAACCAGTGGAGCAAACCTCACGCGGTTGGTGCCTGTTGGTTAGAATGAGGAAGATGAGTTAGGCATTTTTTCCTGTTTTTATAGCTTAAATCAAAAGTCTAGAAGATTGTAAGGAGAACTGTGAAAGAATTTTGGCGATAGCTCAAAAACTGAATTTTCTACGATTTTTTAAAGTTTGGATTTTCAAAATCTGTTTTTAGCCCGGCGATTTCGCGTGTGACGTCAGCCAGGTCCGATCGCTCACCCGCGCGTTTTAAGCGTTTTCTGCCTTTACGTTTCTATATATATTTCTGATAAATAGGGAGAAAAGTACCAATATTTTTATGTAATATTGCGCCTCTAAGTCCTAAGGACACGTTTAACGCTTCAGATAAACTTTTTAACCACCGACTGAAGAAGAAAGGTGTTCTAAGTTTGAGGCTTTTTGTGTCTATGTGTCTGTACCTTTCAAGGCTCGTAGCTCCAAAAAATCACTCGTAATTTTTTTATAACTATTCTTGAAATGGAAAGCAGATAAATCTGGCATAGTTCTAAGCCAAGTTTGGTAGAAATCGGTGCAGCGGTTTTCAAGTTATGAGGATGTTTATCAGCCCTCGACACGCATTTTGAAGGGTTCTCAGGCATATATTGATTGTAGTTTGAAACATTTGGTTCTTATACCAGTATAACGTGAGCTACTATTTCTTAGTGTTTCATTGATTTTGTATATCAGGTAAGACTGGTAATGAGCAAGATTGTGTTATCGACGTGATTAGCAATGTTTTTAAAACCCCGACGCAAAAACGATGGGGTGGTAAAGTTTGACGTGTGTGTGTGTCAGTGCGTGTGCGTGTGTCTGTGCGTGTATGTGTGTGTGTGTGTGTCTGTCGAATGCGCGCGTTGGTGCGCGTGCGGATGCGGATGGTAGTAGTCTAAGTCACATTGTCTACTAAGGACGTGCCTAGTGAGACATTGTACTGTCAAGTACAATGCCTCACTAGGCACGTCCTTAGTAGACAATGTGACTCGCTAAGAAGAAGAAGAAGAATGTGACTTACACTAGGACGTGCCTAGTGAGACATTGTACTGTCAATTACAATGTCTCACTAGGCACGTCCTTAGTAGACAATGCCTACACATACATATAGTGCAATGCCTCACTAGGCACGTCCTTAAGCAATGCATTGCTAATGCCTCACTAAGCACGTCCTTCGTAACTAAGGACGTGCCTAGTGAGGCATTGCACTATATGTATGTGTAGGCATTGTCTACTAAGGACGTGCCTAGTGAGGCAATGTACTTGTACAGTACAATGTCTCACTAGGCACGTCCTAGTGTAAGTCACATTCTTCTTCTTCTTAGCGAGTCACATTGTCATTGTCATGTGACTTAGACTACTACCATCCGCATCCGCACGTGCACGTCCTTAGTAGACAATGCCTCACTAGGCACGTCCTCAGTAGACAATGCTTCACTAGGCACGTCCTTAGTAGACAATGTGACTCGCTAAGAAGAAGAAGAATGTGACTTACACTAGGACGTGCCTAGTGAGACATTGTACTGTACAAGTACAATGCCTCACTAGGCACGTCCTTAGTAGACAATGCCTACACATACATATAGTGCAATGTCTCACTAGGCACGTCCTCAGAAACTAAGGACGTGCCTAGTGAAGCATTGTCTACTGAGGACGTGCCTAGTGAGGCATTGTCTACTAAGGACGTGCCTAGTGAGGCATTGTCTACTAAGGACGTGCACATGCGGATGGTAGTAGTCTAAGTCACATAGCAATGACAATGTGACTCGCTAAGAAGAAGAAGAAAAGTACAATGCCTCACTAGGCACGTCCTAGTGTAAGTCACATTCTTCTTCTTCTTAGCGAGTCACATTGTCTACTAAGGACGTGCCTAGTGAGGCATTGTACTTGACAGTACAATGTCTCACTAGGCACGTCCTCAGAAACTAAGGACGTGCCTAGTGAGGCATTGTACTTGACAGTACAATGTCTCACTAGGCACGTCCTCAGAAACTAAGGACGTGCCTAGTGAAGCATTGTCTACTGAGGACGTGCCTAGTGAGGCATTGTCTACTAAGGACGTGCACGTGCGGATGCGGATGGTAGTAGTCTAAGTCACATGACAATGACAATGTGACTCGCTAAGAAGAAGAAGAATGTGACTTACACTAGGACGTGCCTAGTGAGACATTGTACTGTACAAGTACAATGCCTCACTAGGCACGTCCTTAGTAGACAATGCCTACACATACATATAGTGCAATGCCTCACTAGGCACGTCCTTAGTTACGAAGGACGTGCTTAGTGAGGCATTAGCAATGCATTGCTTAAGGACGTGCCTAGTGAGGCATTGTACCTACTGTACAATGTCCTTCGTAACTAAGGACGTGCCTAGTGAGGCATTGCACTATATGTATGTGTAGGCATTGTCTACTAAGGACGTGCCTAGTGAGACATTGTACTTGACAGTACAATGTCTCACTAGGCACGTCCTAGTGTAAGTCACATTCTTCTTCTTCTTCTTAGCGAGTCACATTGTCTACTAAGGACGTGCCTAGTGAGACATTGTACTGTCAAGTACAATGCCTCACTAGGCACGTCCTTAGTAGACAATGTGACTTAGACTACTACCATCCGCATCCGCACGCGCACCAACGCGCGCATTCGACAGACACACACACACACACATACACGCACAGACACACGCACACGCACTGACACACACACACGTCAAACTTTACCACCCCATCGTTTTTGCGTCGGGGTTTTAAAAACATTGCTAATCACGTCGATAACACAATCTTGCTCATTACCAGTCTTACCTGATATACAAAATCAATGAAACACTAAGAAATAGTAGCTCACGTTATACTGGTATAAGAACCAAATGTTTCAAACTACAATCAATATATGCCTGAGAACCCTTCAAAATGCGTGTCGAGGGCTGATAAACATCCTCATAACTTGAAAACCGCTGCACCGATTTCTACCAAACTTGGCTTAGAACTATGCCAGATTTATCTGCTTTCCATTTCAAGAATAGTTATAAAAAAATTACGAGTGATTTTTTGGAGCTACGAGCCTTGAAAGGTACAGACACATAGACACAAAAAGCCTCAAACTTAGAACACCTTTCTTCTTCAGTCGGTGGTTAAAAAGTTTATCTGAAGCGTTAAACGTGTCCTTAGGACTTAGAGGCGCAATATTACATAAAAATATTGGTACTTTTCTCCCTATTTATCAGAAATATATATAGAAACGTAAAGGCAGAAAACGCTTAAAACGCGCGGGTGAGCGATCGGACCTGGCTGACGTCACACGCGAAATCGCCGGGCTAAAAACAGATTTTGAAAATCCAAACTTTAAAAAATCGTAGAAAATTCAGTTTTTGAGCTATCGCCAAAATTCTTTCACTGTTGTGTTTTGGACGTAAAAATCTATCGATCTACATTAAAAAAAAAATACGCTCATCTTCCTCATTCTTCAAAATTTATCACATGATAATCAAATAAAATATTCGCCAAAAATATGGTTATCGATGTTGGTTGGTGAATGTTCTTCGGACGTGATATGCTTCGGTGGTACCTAATGCAATTGTAACAGAGTTTTGTTTGGTATAAGTTATGATTTGAGTAGCATTACGAGTTCGTAGCGTAATTGGTCAACGCATTCCAGCATCAAAATGAAGGTCGGATATACAACGTGTAACATATTATTGTCCCTATATAAACCGAAAAGGGGCTTATTCAGACCAAACACGTGAATAGATTGGCATGTGCAAAAATTGATTACAACAAGTTTGAAATTTCAATTTTTTTTTATCTTAGTAATTTGCGACAACCCTAAGTGTTTATTTACTATGCGTTGCGTATGTATCCAGCCTGTTAGTACACATGCTCACGCACCTTTCTATCACGTCGCACCCACACATAGACACTGTTATTTTTAAGAAAACTTTAAGACGCTTTTCATGAATGAAAAACTTTGAAATATTAAAAGTCGTAGCACAAAATGTTGTTCGCCATGACGTGTAGAATACCCCCCTTTCGGACTTATAGGGACATTATGTTACACCTAGTTTAATAGAAAAAATAGTTATTTACCTACAAATATAAATTTTAAAGGCAGCTGTAACCGTTTTGCCGGTGACGGCACCGGCGCGGGAGTCAACAACAACGGGAGCCGGCAAGTGGAAAGACATGCTATATGATTTTCTGAGACTATAGATAAAGAACGTAGCCGTGCTCGTCTATAGAGAAACACTTTACAAATAAAAGACCCGGCATCATAATAAAATCAGGAAAAGCCTACTTACTCAAACGGTTGTTGCCATTCCTGCGTATAGCTCGTCGGGTAATTCTCTTAACAGGCTCGGTACTACCTACAACAAAGGTCAATTAAAAGTTAAAATTGTCTAGTAAAATTATTTTTAAAATTACAAAATAAAATGAAATACTTAAGTAATTAAAAAAAAACAAGCTTTTATTATGCTCTAAATAGAAGAAAATAAATTTTAACTAAACCAAACCAATCAAGCTACTAGACATTACTTACCCATATTAAAAGTGACTGTAGGCGTAGATTCAGATGATGATTCTAATTTGCAAGATGTGGTTGGTATCGGGTCTCGTGTAGGCGATGAAAAACCTGAAACATTTATTTGTGGTTTCAAAATATTAATTACGGAACGTGAAAATAGAACAAGTCTCTGAGACCAGTAGGTAGTTTAGCACATCTACTATTTAGTAGTAGATGTGCATTGTCCGTCAACAATCAGTCAGTCAGGACTTTGATTTTTATATATTAGATATGCCGATGGGCTTAATTTATAGAAAACTTAAACAAAATTAAATCCTATAGAAAAACGCTAATGTTATATTCGTCAATAGAGTCTCAGATACACTGATATAGTTGCTAGATAAATTACTTACTATGATTTAAATTATTTGTAACCGCATTTGTTGTAGTTGCATTTAATGTAGACACATTTGTTGTATTCGCACTTGTTGTAACCGCATTCATTGCAGACGCATTTGTTGTAGTAGCATTTGTTGTAGGCGCATTTTCTGCAGTCGCATTTGATGTAGTCACATTAGTTCTAGGTGCATTCGTTGTACCTGCATTTGATGAAGTCGTATTTGTTGTAGTCGCATTTGTTGTAGACGTATTTGTTGTATCCGCATTCACTGTATTTGCAAAAAATAATTTAGAATTATTTGCAGATCATCAACAACACAAGCAGCTCGGTATGTGACAAGAAATACCGAGTACTTAATCGAGAATAAAATTAAATAATTATTAATAGAATTTTTAAATTTTATGCAGCCTTTTAAGGCTGAAGAAATGAAGAGTACGTACCGGAAGGCCAAGCATTGTCGGTAGTTTTATTTGCGAAAGGGTTGGCTATTGGTTCTCTCGGTGGATTAGACGTCGATTTATCACCACACCACAGATTTGAAAGTTTTGATTTTACCACTAGCGTTGTAAATTGGGTCGTGATATCCTTTAATTCCGTTAACAACGACGAAGCCTGCGTTGAGGTACCTAAAACCCAAGTTACACACGTTATAACAGTAGTCAATAATGTTAAGAGACTGCCTAAGTATAATTTATAAGTTTAAAAACTAGGAAAACCGATATCTTCATATAGATTGGATGTTTTCAAGAGACGAGTGAATAGGTATCTTCTGGGTAATCGTGCTACATCGTGGACCGCATCATCACTTAACATCAGGTGAGATTGCGGTCAAACGCTTTCTTATAAATTTATTTAAAAAAAAAACTATTTGCCCACGTAGTTTTGATATAACTTTAGAAAATACGTGGCGTAAGCTCCACTGCGTTTTCTTCAATCTCGTTGACGCTTCAACACCGATGTTTCAAAATGATCCTTGTACATATAGGAATAAGAAAACATATTTCTAGTTGCAATGGCTCAACTTTTTATAATTCCCCTTGACTGCGTCGGATCTATTTAATTAGGTACCTAACTACCTACGTCTCGTTGAGATCCGCGTTCCGGCATACCACAGAATAAAGATTTTATAACGAATATATATTAAGATTTATGTAATAAGTAACTCACCATTTTTATATCTAAAAAAATAAACAGGTGGTAGCTTAGTCATGTTTGAAACAGATAAAGCCTGGGTTAGTTGTTTTCTCAGCTTTAATTGCTCTATTAATTCAGCACTAGCCCATTTAACTCGGATTCTCTTGTAAAACAAGATGGCTTCCAGAGCTTTTAGTTTTTCAATTCTGAAACAATAGTAGGATGTATGTATGTAGGCATACTTATTTAGGTAAGTACTTATCTATTTTTTTATATGCAAATTATTACATTAGACACAGAATTAGCCCACCATCTAATATACAAAATGTTTGTTACGGCAGGCACTCAAATCAAATCGAATGAGCTATGAGGCAGGTTCATTATCATGAAGACCACTGCTTTCATAGATTTTCAGAGATATCAATCTTGATCATTCTCTGTCCTCAATCAATTCAATGTACACAATGGTGTAGATTCTGTTGTTGCATTTTTTAAACTAACCTAATTTGACATCGCTAAAAATGTTGCCATCCCTTCCTCATAAACTGAAACGACAAGGACAGCTATTATTATAGCGCTGTCGAATTCTGTTATTTTAGAAAAATGCAACAACAGAATCGACATATTGTCACTCCATCAGGTGGGAAGTGATGGTTACATCTTCTGATTCATGGTTGCAATTCCCAGAAAATTTAATTTTATTGCAGTGGACATTTCATGGGGCATCATCCCAAACTAAGAATATGATTGGCTGGCTGCTAAAAACACATTCATACCTAGTAAATAGTTTCTATTAGATATAAGTACTTACTTTTGTTTGTTTGTTGTTGAATGTTCTTCAGCTATAGCAACTTTAGTGGCTAATAGTTCCTCTTTCAATGTGGCTAAGGTGTTTAACAAACTCTCAAATGATTTTCTCTCGGTACATACATTGTTTAGTGATTTTAAATCTATGCTTAAGTTTATAGAATCTATGTCATGTTGTATCTGAAAGAGACAAAACAGGAAAATACTATAACAGGACAATACTATACTATTGAGGATGATTTAAAATAATTAAATAACTATAGTTTAAATACATAATATTAATATAGGTATGTATATGTAACAATTTCTTATAAAGGGGTTCGAACATTTTTGTATGGAAGCTAGCATATACATTGGCCCCCATTTTGAAAATTTTTCAAAATTTCCGCACGCAATGAAAGTGATAGAAGATTATTTGATTGAAAAGTAATTTTTTGTTATGATAAGTAGTTTAGATGTTATGAGGGAACAGATGAACATACATACCAGTCAAAACCATAACTCTCCTTTTGCTACACCATAGTCTGGTAAAAAGGTAGGTACTCACTTTAGTCTGGATCTCTCTTGATTTAACTTGCAAAGTGTACAGCAAATCCTGACAGTAATTTGCATCATTATTTATCATTTCTTGACAAGCTTTTTCCTTGATTATTGACATTATTATGGGGATATTTTTCTTCAAATCCTTTAGTTCATGGTAGCCAAGATTCAGTTAGATTAGGAATCTGTAAACAAAATAAGAAATGTATTGTAGGTATATTTATTTATGGCAATACTAGCTGCGACTTCATACGCTTGTACCGTTTTCTGAGCAGATTCTTTGATATTACAGTGTGACATTACACCGAGCCCGTACTCACATGACAGACAATAGACACAAAAACTCCATACATCTAAACTTTCACATTTATAATATTAGTGGGATTCATTAGGACCTTGTCTAATAGTATGTTGTACTAGATATGTGCAGCATATAATAACATATTTTGGCATAAGGGGTAGTAGGTACTTAAGTATAAGGATGTAGCATGGTAGTAGGCAGATACCCTTTCCGAGGGCCAGATAAAGACAGTTCTATTAGTATGTGCAATAGAAACATCTTGAGACTATTTTATGAAGAAATAACTTACAAATTCACACCAGTAGGTACAGCCACCAAAGAATATGTAATACTACGTACAGTCACTACAGACAGACACAATGTTTTGACTAAAGAAATTAAGAGCATAGTGTAGGTAAGTACTTTACTTTACTAGTAGTAAAAGTACAATATCTATGGGCAAGAGAGGTTTCCAAAATGAGTGGTTATTGTGATTTGTGCTAGAACAATAGACTGGAAACACGAAAACAAGTCAGAAGTGAAGAGGCCCTTCTCCCAGTTTCGGCCTTGCCGAGGCCATGGTCAGGGTGCACGATAAATGGTACCTACCCACAGGACAGTGGACACTGGCTGGTTATGTGGTTATAGTTTTGAGGATGATAGATACAAAGATAATACCATGAAAATACAAACAAAGTTACAATACCTTTACACCGGTAGGCAGGTGCTTGCTATATAGTTTACGACATACATGAAGATTGTAAATGTAGACAGAGAGAGAGAGAAGAGAAGAGAGACTGTGCTAGCTATGCTAGCTACTGCTACTAGGCTACTACAGTGTTGCCAGATCAATTCTTATAAAATCTGAGGATGCGAATAGAAAAAATCAGGAAATTTTTCAAAAACTCAGTAGATGCAATTTCAGTAAATAAGACAATGTCAGGCATTAAAATAACTTTACATTTTAGCAGTTATATATTGTCCTTGAGATACATTTTACTGTTATGCTTGCCTAACATTTCAGCGCTTTTATTAAAGTCGTAGCTTTCTCCATGAATCATATTAGGTGATATTTACTTTAGTCACATAATCACTTTAGCGGGGTGTGTGTCAAGTCAAACCGGTTTATTTCGCTATCCGTCCAGTTTACGATGACAATTTTATAGTACCAACCTAATCACGATAATTTTTTGTTTCATTTCACACAGATTTTGATTACTATCATGTTTGAAAGTTAAGCTAGGATTTGAAAAAAAATCAGTAGATTTTCAGTTAAAATCAGTAGATCCCCCGAAAAATCAGGAGATCTGGCAACACTTTTTCAAAATGTTGCTAGATTGCCAGTTTTTTTTACCCCAAAAAGTTACTAGACATGCTAAATATACTCTTTGGTATAGTATAGTCTCTGACTGAGAGTAGTGTGTTCAAAAGTGTGTTCTGGGGGGCGATTCTAGACCGATTGCCTTTTTTATCACGATAGATATATCTCCCAAAAATTGTCAAAAACTATGGAGTTTTGACAGTTCTTGGGATATATATCCATCGTGCGTGATAAAATGTCTATTGGTCTAGAATCGTCCCCCTGTTCTGTGAACTTCTGTGGTCAGAGAGCACTGACAGTGACACTAAAAGAAGACGAAGAAAATTGTATTTTATTTGGAAATCGATCATCACCTCGCCTCGTATTCCTTGTGTAGGATATTAGTGTTCCGTGTTCCTTGTTCAATTCAATAGCAAATTTTCATTGTACTGTATTTTGCATTGGGTTGAGAATTACCAATTCTTTCTTGTTTGAATTCTATGTAAGGTTTCTATGATACAATAAAGATAATTGCTTGTGAATCATGGAAGTGCAATTTGGACCTAATTCCATTGACGAGCCGGTAAGTTACGATCGATATTCTTTTGCTACATAATAAAATTTAGAAAATTACCTGCTATTTAAACTACTAATCATTGTAAACTTGCAAGTAGGTACCTACCTACCTATATCTATCCCTCGACCTTACATTGTCATTTAATTTATTGTGACCAAAAAAAAAAACACTTGACGACCCATCAAAATACAAGTATACAGTTGGAATTATACCTATTGTTGAGGGGATCATGTACAAATTGTTTTTTAGAATTTGCTCTACAAATTGCAATCCAAGATCAAGGTGTTTGACACGGCCAACACCCTTGCACACCATGGCTACAATCTTGTCGGTAGCAGCAGCAAGTATGGATTGGTGTTTATTGGTGTGCCAGATGGAACATTGTCTGGTTAGTATTTATATTACTTATTTCAATCTTGAGAAACAAAACCAAATGGAAATCAACTAGCTATGTATGTCTGTCTACCAGACTTAAGATATGTTGTGAGTCTATGTATTGTATTTTGATAAAGAAATCATTACCTACTCAAGCATATTATTTGTATAACTCTGAATCAGTGCTGGAGCAGCAAATCCAAATTTGGATCTATAACTCTTGTAAGCTAAACTTGCCTGACTGACATTTTGTTTCATTCACACCCAGAGTATGAAAATTTCCCCTGAATCAATTAATTCTAAATGTTCTCAATTTTAATCCAATCATATTAAAATAGTGAAATAGTAAACCTAGTAAAGACATTGTTTACCGCCTATTTCATGCAAATAAGGAATTCATATTCTTAATGTTCCCAGTGTACCATCTTCAACAACTGATAGGCAATGAGTCTGAGCCACTGCATATGACTGTAAACCTACCGGAGAATCCAACACATGTCTCCGTGAGCTGCGACTATGAACTGTTGGCAGTAACTGGAACCAATATCCTTTGTATTTACAAAGTTATTGATTTTCAGAACCCTGTAAGCAAATAATTTTTTTATTATTATCAGTATCCTTAATGTGAAGTTCAATGGCAATGCAGTTCTAAAACCTTATAACTTGAATAATGAAACTGAAATACAATTTTTGAGACTTGTAGATTTCACTAATCAGGCTGCAACTACTGGTTCGATTTGGATGAAACTTAGAAAATATTATAGTTCGTAATTAACACCTAGACTACTTGCTTTTTTTTGGTTAAGTAGGTACAGGTACCTATATTTTTTTAGTTTTTTTTTTGTGGATGAAGTCGCGGGTAACTGCTAGTACCTACCAAACTACCAAAATTTGTAATTTCCGTTAACCATTAGGCTTTGCAATAAGGCAGCTTCTACTAAGTATAGTTAATTTCTTTTTAAAGTGTAGATCATGAATTTTGAGAAAATTCCTAAAACATTTAACCCTTTCAGAAAGTGACACCAATACTCTCTCTCAAATATGAATTGAGCTCACCATCTTATGTATCTGCAATACAATGGAACCCTTGTATTCCTGACTCCATTGCTCTGGCGTTCTATAACGGCACTCTTATTACATGTCAAGTTGGTGCTGGTCAAGTGAAGAAAGTGGCGTCCAAAGCTAGGTAAAGCGTATTGTCATGTCAATAAACTAAGCGCCCCAAAGTTCCGAAAACCGGTACCTATACCGCGCTAAATCACGGTGTGTTATATAGTGCTCTGGGGCTAGAGGAAACTAGGTTTTTTTTTAATTTTGTTCTGGCGCTGGATACTTGTCCTTTTGCCAAGTCCTGTTTGTTTCTTTGTTTTTTCACCATAGAATTATTCTATATTATTCACTAACATAACACGTCGTCGTTTCGTTGAAACTAGGTTTTGAACAGTAGGGTTACTGCCCACCCGCTCAGATTTCACTACAACTCTCTGCGTAGCAAATACCGTGTAGGTCTGAACAGGCATTTAGTTGAAAAGAAAAGCTGTCAAAGGTTGCTGGGCGATATTGAGTATGCTAGCCAATTATCGCTCTCAATAGTAACATCAGTTGGTGGACTATAGGCAGATGAGTTGATGGACATTTGGCGTTTAGGATCTAGACTCAGCAGTCTTTCTTTCGCTGCAATCTTAGCAATATAATCGGATGAGGGACCGTCTTGCACTTGCCTTTAAGTTTGTGATTGCTATTCAATAACTTTAATTATCCAGCGGTTGGCAATTCTGCCGATATGCGAGAGTCCCATAGCTACCAATATTAAATTATTGTCATTATTTAATTAAATTAGAATCTCTACATACTGATAAATTTATTACTAGTCTATGAAGTGACAAAAAACCTTTTTAGCATCTGGCATAGTTAAAGTTATTATTTTATTCCACAGATGCATTTGTTGGAGCCCTAAAGGAAAGCAACTAGTGACTGGTAACAGTGATGGCACTCTACACCAGTTTAAACCAGATCTTACCCCGGCTAAGGCATTTCCAGCCCCGAACCTATTTGAGGGTGCTCCAGTCGAAGCACTAGCTGTGTATTGGATATCCACATACCAGTTTGCTGTGGTCTATAAGAATGCATCTGAAAATAGCCGCCCCTGTAAGTTTACTTAATCTCTCTTTCGTTTGTCTAATGATTAATCTTGATTTTTATACTAAGAAAATATGATGCATAGTAGAAAATACAACATAGGCCCGTAGAAAGTTAAATACCTTACAAACTAACATACATATTGGAAAATAATAACAAAGGAAATGTGAGGAGTTTCAGTCGTAGGCGCATTCCTAAAACGACGGTACGATTCCTGCGTAAAGAATGATACAATGAGAAACACTTCTAGTTTCAAACTAAATATTCATTCCATGTTTCATAAAAATTGGTTTTAACAGCCCTATTTTTCATATCAACCCGTTTTTTTATATACATTTTCAGCTGTGACAATAGTAAACACACCAAAAAGTGGGCAACCAACTTGTCTGAATTATGAAGACATTTGCTACAGTATGGGAACTAACAGACCTTGGTATTACTTTCTTCACGGGATAGCACAATGGTATGTTTTATGAGTTCATTATTATCATTTTTTTATATCAAAAGTAATGGAATAAGTTTACGGCCCACTTGATAAGCGGTTATCTCTGCCTATAATGATGTAATACACAGAGCAAGCCCATTGAGTATGTGTCCTGTAAGGCAATACACTGCGTCCATCACTATGAGACGTAAGAGTGTCAAGTCTCAGGTGTCACCCTTCAAACCGTAATACAGCAATGCGAGCAACACTACATGGCAGCAGAAATAAGTACGGTGGTAACGCTTCCCCGGACGAACTCTATAAAGAACTCGACTACTTACTAATAAATATTTAAAATATTAAAGCTATACTGTACAAATATAACAACTTGTCTTTTTTAGGAACATCATAATGGCGGCATCATCAAACAGCATGGAAATGGCAACCATTGGATCTGCGGATGGCGTTAACTGGTTGCAATGGTGTCAGGTATTCATCGATTCTTACAGTACTTTTGCATAAGCAATGGTTACCACTTAACATCAGGGGGGCCATCCGCTTGTTCCATGAGAAAGTTGTAAAAAAATTAAAACAATAGTCTGGATGTATGGAGTATGGAAGAACTGACACCTAGAATTAAATTGCTATTATTATACTGACCTAAAGAGTTTTATAATATTTACAAAGGAAAAGATATTAACAAATAAACAATGCATAGATACTTTGAAAATGTTAGGATTCAATTCCATGATTAATTTCCCTTTGATTGCAATGTTCAACCTTATACCATCTCTTTGATTCATATTTTTCGTCCTATTAGACAGAATATAAATCATTGAAAAAACTGTCCTTCCACTCCAACCAACTGAAATGACCAACTGAAGTGGATCAACTGTTTTTCTTTCTCAACGATACAAATTATTACCACTGTCTGTTCCCCAAGGAATGCTGAGTAAACAGGCTCAGATCACCAACTATCATTTCATTTTCTAGCCTGATGAAGCAAGACCTGAACTTCCACTGACAGATAAAAAACAAGAGAACTATCCACTAGGAGTCTGCATCGATCAATGTGCCATACATCAGTTGCCTTGGGGTGAGTCCTAAGTTAGTCTACATACATACTACTAATACTACATTGGTACTAATTATTTGGTCAGAAAACTTATTTGGATCGAAATGATATTTTTACTGAACCTTTAAATTGTTATTCTCTAGATCATGAAGCTTTGCGATTTGGCATAATAACATTCAGTGAGTTTATATCTTCAAAAATGTTGAGGTGCGAGCGAGAAGGTGTTTCGACCTTACTCATCGCCACTTTGGTAAAAACGTAGTTAAGTATACCAAACGGTTCCTAAAATCTATCTTAATGTCCAGGAAAAATGATCCAAAAAAATAACTGTAATACATTAACTACATTTTTAAACTTCAAACTGTGGTATCTCAAGTCTGCCTTAGATTAGAAAATTCTTTATTGCACATAAAAATAGTACAGAGGCGAGCTTAATGCTATTTAGCATTTTCTTCCAACTAACCTTTGTGTAGTGTGGAGAAAAGGTAGTGCTAATAAGGGAAACTTGGTTAGGAGAAAGACCTTTACCAATATATAAAAATTACCTACTTAATATCTTATCTTACTTCTTATCTTATCTTACTATCTTCTTACTAATATTATAAATGTGAAAGTTTAGATGTTTGGATGTTTAGATGTTTGTGTTTCAATCACGTCTAAACTACTGAACCAACTTGGATGAATCTTGGCATATATATAGTTCGTAACCTGGATTGACATATAGGCTACTTTTTATCTCGAATAATTAACAGGATCTACAGGATAAAATGAACGAAAAGGATTAGCAGCGCCAATTGGCAAGAGGATTTCATTGTCATGTCATGTCACGTCAGTTTGACAGGGCGTAGTACTACCTTTTTGGTCTAACAACTAGCGTTTGACATTGCAGTAGGTACGAGTTCGGTGTAATGAGGTGTAATGTCAAGTTTCTCAAAGAAGTATCCGCTCGGTACACGCACAGATAATATAATGTACACGGAAACTGTAGACGCGTACGAAGTCGCGGGTAACTACTAGTTTATAATAAAACATGCCGTGCCTTGATGTGGGTTGGATCCTTTTTGCGTAAATTTACGTCCAATTGAAACAATATTTGCCCGCGGCGTTATTTTTGCACTACCACAAAACACCTATGTATTCCGTTCAATCCAAAATTACCTTTGAAATAAAAACTACTTGTTACAGGTGAAAATGAGAAACTTCCTCATATGCCGCTTCTACACGTGTTATCCCACACCGGCCTGCTTACAATATTCAATGTGATAAACTTGAATAATCAAATGTCGCAAATATGCTGTCCACCACAACTACTGACTTTACCTGCCGAGGCTATGAATAGGTATTACAATTTCACATTGCTTTAGCGATGCATATAAAATGTCATTCGTCATGTAAAGTGCTACTATTGTTGAGTTTTCTGCCTCGCACTTCTCTGGTGGATACACAGCCTTATACACAGCCTTACTTATACTTAATTATATAAAATAAACCTACAGAACAGTTTTCTGCTCTCTGAGAATGTATTTTATAAAATTCAATTCTTGGTGGATATGCTGCAACTGCTAGCGAAATAGTTGCAGAAAATAATTTGCAGAATCATTGTAAAAGTCAAAATTTTAAAATTGTGTCAGTCACCACGTCACGGCATGTAGGGATGCATGCTGCAACGTGTTCTTGGAAACTGTTGCTCTGTTAGGTTTTCTGCTCTGATACCTGTAGTATACTATTTTATACTGCAATGTTTGGTTTCAGTGGAATTCCCGGTAAAGCACCCAAACAGGCAGAAACACCAACTCCCTTACCAGAGACAAAGGTAAGTTTTTAAAATGCAATACTGCATTTAGGTCTGAAGATCACTGTAGCCTATGAATATGAAAAAACTGGACGACTAAAAAAAACAATTTTTAAATCATCATCATATTATTATCAGCCTGTAGAAGTCTACTGGACATAGGCGAATCCCATTGAGTTCCAGAAATAACGTTTTTGGGTCTTCTCCTTCCATCAACTTCCTCATCGTTTTTCGGTTCGTGGTCACCACTCAAGAATCTTTATTCCCCAGCGGTTGTCAGTTCTGCGAACGGTGGCCAGTAGTTTTAAATGTGTAAAAAAGTTACAACTTTAGTGTTATGTTAACTAAAGATAAAATGTAACGAAATGACATTTGTGCAGGATGAAACCCCATCGATGCCGCCCCCGCAAACAGCGAATCGTTTTAACCCACCGTCAGCGGCGCCTATAAATGTACCGAGTTACACTCCAGCCCCGACTGAAACAACACAATCACCTGTTACTAACGAGCCAGTACCACCTCAATTGCAAGATGAGCAGGTATAATACACCCCGACACGGTTTAATAGCACTGACCTTGAATACGTAGAAGTTAAATTTTATATCTGTTTGGCTGCGCACAGCACTCTTACACTTCCCCTCCGTGAAAATTATGACTTATTTCAGCCGCAATCACACCCACAACCAAAAGTCCCGCAACCCCCACAATCGCCTCCAGAAAACGCAGCACTGAAGGCCGAACAGGACAAAATAAACAAAGCGAAAGCCAACCAAGAACTGAAGAATATGCTCGTCAAAGAAGTTAACGATTTCCAGAATGATCTGTATAATTTTATGCTGAAGACCCGTGAGACGCAGGCTAGAGTGAGTGTGTTTTATTACGACAAATGAGCACATCTTACCTATTTCTGCCGCCAAACAGTGATGCTCGCATTGCTGTGTTCAGCCCAGCTCTATAAAAAGTAAAAACTGAGAACTCACTGAGTTAAGTAGAACTTCTAGTTATTCTCTAGAACTTGAAGGATTGCGATTTTTCATAATTACATTGATTGATTTTATATGTTCAAAAATGATAAAAATGTGCGAGCGAGAACTTGTTTGACGGTTCTCAGCGTCTTAAAAGTAGAATTATGTCGAAAAATATTTTTTAGAAATTCTGAAATAGTTAACATCTACTTCTGATGCTGACTGTACAATGAGCATTAAAAGTACATGAATATAATACGTAACCACTTTTTTTTGTAAAATTATCCTTACGTCTACCATCTCAATATTTTGTCGCCTTTCAGATACAACGCGACATAGAATCAATCAATTCCAACTTTAGTTTCAACTCTATCGACTCGGAGCAGCTAAAGAAAGAATGCTCAATAGATGAATTAAGAAATGCTGTGGTTCAATTGAAATTGGAGTTGGTGCGTGCATGCGCGGTTATCGCTGAGGCCCGAACACATTCCGAGTAAGTTTCAAGTATTATCTACTTTATTTAATTTTATAAACGATAGAGGAACCAAGCCGTATTTTTTTGTCCGTTATTCTAGGCTCTGGTCGCGAGGAACTGACACCTAGAATCACAAGACGATTCTAAATGATCCTTGTGATTTTACTGAATAAAAAACAATAATTGATCTTGATATTTTTTAAAATTGTTTTGTAGCCAACCAAATAATCTTAGAACTTTTGTAGTGATTTTTTTTTCTCTGAAATAAACATTTTTTAAATATTTTTAAGACGTCACCGCCGCTGGTGCAGCGTTACGCACTGTTGTCGGTTCGAACATTTCCTGTGAATCATTCACAAAGCAATACTTATTCGCTACAAACTTTCGTCTTTACTTTAGATTAAATAAATGTCACATTTTCAGTGCAAGAGAGTTCCACAAATGGACGCAAGCAGATCCACTGACAGCAAAACGTGTCGCGTCCATAGAGAAGCTGGCTTACTACGTGCACACACAGTTGGACCAAGCGCAGGAGGCGTTAGACTACAAATGGAGCAAGGCTTCTAGAGATCTCGAATGCGATGCGTAAGGAATCACTAACACACCTTAAGGATCAATTCATGCGCATATGTCGAAGCGCATAATTGTCAGTAAAAGAGTAAAAGTTGCGAGGAAATATTTTCAAACTAATAAACAAAAATATATTTTCAGCGATAAGGCCGCCCATTGTACTATTTATAAGTAAATTTTTAAGTTTTTGTATGTCACCTGAATTCTTTGTGTGTACAATAAAGTATTATCTATCTATCTATCAATGCAGCCAGTGTCTTGGGCACGCTTCCGATTGGTACTGATTTGGATCAGTTGAGCTATCTATAAATCTTTTGCAACGGTATGTAGATAGCTCAACTGCTTCATGTGTATTTTGTACATATTATAGATATTGTAAATACTGTATTAGTCGTAATTTTCTTTGTGAATAAAGTTTTCTATTTATCTATATATTTTCAGACCGGGAAAGCGAATGATCCGCCCTATTCTAGACGATATTTACCAACCATTAGTCAAACAACAAGAGATCCTTAGTCGTCAACAAGCCGTATTACGAACTCTGCGCAAAACGCTCAATGAATGCGATTTGGGACCCGTCTTCAAATCTTCATCCTTACTGAGAAGTACTCCTTTCAAGAACAAGTAAGTTTATACTATACTCACTAAATCTATATACTGAAAAACTTGCATCGACTATGTGCCAAATTTAAAGTATAACAAGTGATTCTAACTAGCTTTATACATCCCCAAAGATTTCGAGTAGATAAGTACACAGTATTCTTGAAGATGAAACATAATACATTAAATTTTGTAGGGATCCTCTCTCAAAACTCACCAAAAACATACTCAACATGAGCATCGAACCACAGAACTCTAAACCTAAGAGCCTACTCACAGTTCAAAAGCTAGAAGCATTAAAAGACATTTTATCCAATCGCAAGACAGTAAAAATCAAGCCAGTGACCGTTGAGTTTAGACAGCATTTTGTAACGATGAAGGAGAACTATGAAAGATTAGTGAAAGAGAAAATGGCTAAAGCGCAGGAAATGGCAGAAGTGGAAAAGGCGAGTGTGCCTAAACCTGAGCCTGTCACTCCGGAATACAAAAAAGGTAAGTTAGTTTGACTCTCCTCACAGCTCAGTTTGAATAGCTCTTCTGGCTTGATCCTCGACTATCAATATATTTAACATGAAAGTATCATGAAATGAAAATGGCAAAAGACAGCATATTTACAAAACAGCTTTATAACGACAGTAAATATCAGCAAAACATACAAAATCAGTAATATTTCAGACGTACCCCTGTACCAACCAATGAAAGCAAAGCCAACAGAAGAAGAGATTCTAGCTGCACAGGTCAAAGAGAAAGTAAAAGTAGAATCAGAAACGAAAAAGATGGATGAACCGAAACAAGAAGTAAAGCATTCAGTTTCTGCGCCATCTTTCACGGCTAAACCTGTGATAGTGCCTAATGTCGCTCGCACTTTATTCACTGACGGTAATATTTAAATACAAAATTTCTTATTTGGCGCACAAAATTGACATCCTAATCAGGCCTTTGCATCCAATCTAGATGATTTATATAGCGTCACGGGCCACTTTTTACCAATGCCTTGACGTAAAGGACGCTGTAGTGCCTGATACATTTTTAAGATGAAGTAAACTTGCCCGGCACCTAGGTATACCATCCTCTCAGCTTAGTCGGGCTCATCCACAGGAAAGACAAGGTCAATACATGCGGAACTCACTACGCAGCGGTTTCCTCACAATGTTTACCTTCATCGTTTAAGAGCACTGGCATAAGTTTTCCGATAGAAAAATTTATAGATGCATGATGAACTTGAATCCACGACCTTACGATGGGAAAGCGGGGTCGCTACCACTAGACCACGACGGTAACCGCGGTGGGCCGTAAGCCTCTTTGCCTAACTGACATAAAAAATAACATTTTGCATTGAATAGCTTTTTTTGTAATTTAACCATTCCTTTCAGAGCCAGAACAAAATATACCCAAAACTGAAGCCCAGCAACAAATGAAACCATTCAGATACCCCCAACAGCTCACGTTAACCACATCAAGTATTCTCAAAGATTTGCTGAAAACAAAATCGCAAGTTAGCTTGGCCGATCTTGCTGCGAATAACGTCAACAATCTCTTATTGGGACAGAAGATTTGCTCACCTATTGGTATCAGTCGTAAGTACACTGAAATCATTTTGAAAATATTGGGTACCTGAGTGCCCAATACACCATAAACAAGCATTTGTTAAAAAGACCACACCCACCGAGGACGCGCTATAATGGTATTGCTGCGTCCATTACTTAGAGGTAAACATTTTAAAGCCATATGTGCCTGTAATTGCACTGAAAGCTAATAAAATTACTAGGCGAATGACTAGTTTATCAGTTCGGTCCTTAGTTACAACTAGGGATTTGTCTAGTCTAAAACTGCACACCCCCATAGTTCAGTCATTCAAAGTGAAATGTTATTTATTCCTAACAACACAGTGGTCATTTTAAAACATCCGATTGTGCGTCGACGTTGATAAAACAGAGTCGACGGGCGTACAGTTAGACTAGATCGTCTCTACCTGTGTTTCGCGTTTCTTTTCAGAGCCGCAGAAAAAGATTCTCTGTGCGAAAAAGAGATTAGTAAATACAGATATTATTGAAAGCGTGCTGGGTTAGTGTGAGTTATTGTATAAATTGTATTCAATAAGTAGACAAACAGTAGTACTTGCATAGACGCACAATCTTAGGAGTAGGAATCTTAATGTTGATGTTATAAATGTTTTTCAAGAAAAAGGGTAAATTCAAAATTTTTCTATAGGTTCTTCGAAGCCTACATCAGCCATGCCTTCAGACGTTCCAACATCTACACCAATATCCAATATGAGCAATATGTTCAACAAACAACCTACACAAGCCGAAGCAACATCTAAGCCACCATCGAACCCAGTACCAAATTTCGAAAAACCAATACCTACTTTCCCTGGACCATCAAATATTCATAGCGAAACCGGCGAACCAGATCTCACTGCACCAGATTTTAAACCAATGACCAACCTTTTTGGAATGAAACCTTCAGCCACCAGCACTCCAGTTTCAGATGTACTAAAAACTTTTGCTAACCAAGAAAAAATAAGTATTAAACTAGTAGATAGAACTGAGAAGTCAAAGGAAAATGTGCCTAAAAGAGATGAGGTGAAGGAACAAAAGACTGAAAAGAAGGAGGGAAAACCTTTAGGTGCGCAAACGGATAATAAGGGTTTTGCACCTGGAGTGTCTGCAAACAAATCTAGTCCTTTTGGTAAGTATTTAGAGCTTGTTCTTATTTGCATTGTTTATAATAATTGCGCTTGATTATTCATTTTCTTTCAGCCGAGTCAAAAGCATCGGATTTGAAAAGCGAAAGCAAATCAAATGAAAATACTGAAACGGCTAAATCTTCTGAACCCAAATTAAGTTCTGCTACTGCTGGTAAGTTCACTGAAAAAACGTTGAATTCGTAAAATATCTGTTTGATTTAGCTGGTTGGTTACATGGTAAATAATTTGTTTGTTTTTTCAGCTCCCAAGCAAACTGCATTCCCCACTCCGCCATTATCAATACCAAAAGAATCTAAGCCACCAAAGGAATCCACACCACCAAAAGAAGCCAAACCACAAAAGGAAACAAAACCACCAAAAGAGTCGACCCCAACAAAGGAACCGACACCACTGAAAGAACCAACTCCACCAAAGGAACCGACACCACCAAAAGAACCAACACCACCTAAAGAATCTACACCAAAAACGTCAAGAGAGTCAACTCCTAAGGAATCCACACCAAAGTCAGAGTCTGAACAACCAGCCGAATCAAAAAGCCCTGCATCGTCCATATTCGGGGCAGCAGTCGCCTCCCAACCGAAAACGGACGGCTTATTCTCACCGCAAGGCTCAATATTCTCAACCACCAATCCCCCTTCAGTTTTCGGAGCCAAATCTGTATTCGGCTCTAGTAGTATGACGTTTGGCCAAACTTTTGCCGGACAAACTCCAGCCGCGTCAGTTTTCGCTTCTGCCTCTGAGCCTACTTTTAGTCCAGATGCTGCTCCAGATGTGACAGCAACTTCTGTTCCCGCAAAAACTGACGCTGAAACTATTCCAACATCAGTTCCGACTTCAACGCCGTCGTCAGCCTTCGGTGGTGCAACCGCCTTCGGTACTAATGTAACGTCATCTTCAGCATTTACCACCACTCCGTCGTCGGTATTCGGTCAAGCAACCGGTGCTTTTGCGCCTACAACAACTTCTTTGTTTACCACCACCACTGCGTCGACCTTCAGTGGATCGGTCTTCGGAACGACGACTCAAGCGTCAGTGTTTGAGACTACTTCGACGCCATCGGCTGTTTTCGGAACCGCTGCGAGTCAAGCTTTCGGGAGTAAGACACCTATTACTACGCAGCCTGGGTCGATATTCGGAGCTCCTACGACTCCAGCGTCTGTATTTGGTACTGGCACGCCTGCTCAACCTGTTTTCGGAGGAACACAAACGACTCAAGCGCCTGCATTCGGAACTCCCACACCATCAACTCAGGCTTCTGTTTTTGGAACTCCAACGCAAACAACCCAGGCTTCTGTTTTCGGGACCCCTACTAAAACTACTCAAGCGTCGGTTTTCGGTACTCCTACTCAAACGACTCAAGCATCGATTTTCGGTACACCCACTCAGACAACTCAAGCGTCCGTTTTCGGAACACCAACCCAGACTACTCAAGCGTCAATTTTTGGCACCCCCACTCAGACTACTCAAGCGTCGATATTCGGTACCCCCACTCAAACGAGTCAAGCGTCAGTTTTTGGAGCTACGCAAACCTCTCAAACGTCGGTGTTCGGAGCTCCAGGCGGCGGGTCCTTGTTTGGCGGAGATGCTAATTTATTTGCATCGGCTAGTATTTCGACGACTAGCGCTCCTACTGGCACTACTGGGAATATTTTCGGAGGAAGGTAAGCATTCTTTATGAATACCACATTGCGATTCTCTGTCGTGGGAATCAAATACACATGCGATGCGACAGTTTACTAACAAGTTTTTATATAAAAACTTCACAATAAAAAAAATCTATGATGTTAGGATTTTAGATTTCAATTCCTATCTTTGTTTTCAGTTCTACCGGTTCAGTGTTTGGAGGTGGCAACGTATTCGGCAAAACTGCTTTCGGGCAGTCCAATAACAATGCAGCCGCCAGCATTTTTGGTGGAGCTAATTCTTTCGGCCAAAAACCAGCGAATAGCCTGTGGGCCGGGGCAAGTAATGCCGGTGGTTTCGGATCAACTGGTTTTGGTAAGCGATGTACACACGGCCACAGGTCAGGTTATACACCCAATACAACCATAACTACGCTACATACAATGCAGAGAATCGTTGGAAAAGGAGCGCAATAGGCTTAGGCGCGCGCCGCGCTCGCTGCCCGTCCTACACAAACACACTGTTGTCCCTCTCGCACGATTCGCAACGGTCAACTTCTAATAGTTCGAAGTCCAAACAGTATAGGTGGGCGTGTCTTGGAGAAATGTCTCTTGTCATTGAATACAATCTACTGCAAAATTATGGGCAGTGCCTCTGACTATCCCCCTAAGAGATTCACATCTACAAGGTATCTAAAAGATGTCGGCCCTGCCTTGGGATTTTCATTTTATTTATATTTGACAGGCGTCAAAGCTCAGTTGGTAATAGCTCTGCCTTCCGTGCTGTGGGTCGTGGGTTCGATCCCCACCAAGAACAAACATTTGTGCGTGGAAAACATAGATGTTTGTTCTATGTCTGGGTTCTATGTATTATAAGTATGTATTTACAAAAAAAAGTATATAAGTATTCTATCAGCCATCTGGTTCCCATATTACAAGCATTGCTTAGTTTGGGACTAGAGGGTGTTGTGTGAAAAAAAATTAAAAAAAAAAAAATTACCAGGCCAACAAACAACTCAAGCGTCATCTATCTTCGGCGGCGGGACCGGCGGTAGTTTTACTGCGCCCTCGGGTGGTGCGTTTGGAAGCGCGCAACAAACACCTGCCTTTGGCACTGGAGAATCACAACCTTCATCTGTTTTCGGTTCTCCTCAACAAAGTAAGCCATTGAATATCAAAATATCAAAAACGCTGGAATAACACCTTATATAGCAGTTGTAGTGCCTACCTACTCGCTGGCCAGTAAGTAGTACTTTAGGCAGCACCTAGTACCTAGATCGTCACAGGCTCGACAACAAGCGGTGTGTACAAGCGACACGTCCACTCTCGCCCGTGGCTCGCGTAAGACTGACGCACCGCCTTACTTCACTCGCGTGCCCGAGACCGTGGATTGTATTAGTTGTCTTACACAAACACTACAGCAGTTATTCGTATTCGCTATTTGAAATCTCCTTCCAAAGATTCTGATACCAATCCGAAAAGGTTTTCCTAATGAGTCAGAAGTTTTTTTGTATATATTTTAATTCTTAAAAAGTAGATGCTTATGAATTTTAGATGTTGTACCCTAATAAACCACATAAGGTTTGTGTGGGTACTCACACTCGTCGCGCATACTCAGAGTAGTAAATACTAGTAGGTAGTTGATAAAATTGTTTTAGCTCAGATTGTTGAATTACCTATTTCAGCACCCGCTTTTGGGGGGTCACCAGGATTTGGAGCTAAACCAGCATTCGGTCAGTCAGCTGGGTACGTTGTTTTATTTATTTACAAAATACAAGGAACAAGAAAAATAAGTGATTCTGATTTGCAGACGTAATTGTAAGACGTAATTTTAAAATAAATGCTCATTACATTCAATGTAAATAACACAGTAGTAGGTATTCTGTTGTATTGAAATTGTTAAAATTTTTCTTATTTTTTTTTAAGGTACCTATAGTTATCTCTGTGTGTTTTCTGTGTATATAGTGTGTTGTGGTAGAGTAGTTTGTCTATTTATACATTTCACGTTTCTAGGTTCGGTTCTCCTACTAGCGGCGGTGGGTTCGGCGGGTTCGGCGGCGGGTTCAATAAGAGTCCGACTGGTTTCGGCGCGCCCGCGGCGTTTGGTACCGCCGCTACTTTTGGCGGTACTGCTTTTGGAAACACATCACCTGGAAAAGTGTTTGGAGGCGGTGCACCAAGTAAGTGTCATTCATCATCATGTGCCGATATTTTTTGTGTTTTTCTTCAGGTTGACAGGACAAGAAGATTAGAAGATAAACAAGTTCTAATATGTAAATTTTGTTCGCAGCAGGCTTCGGCTCTCCAACCCCACAGTCAAACGCTACATTCGAGAATTTGGCCACGCAGAATACGCTCACATTCGGCAGCCTAGCTCAATCTCCACAGCAACAGCCGCCGCAGCCTAGTTTCAACACGTAAGCACACTAATTCTAATGAAAAACCTTTTTGAAAAGCTGTTTTAAGTTTTTTCATATTACATAGCTGCCTTACGGTCTGCCCGTTCTTTACCATGAATATTTGATTTGCACTGTGCCTGTACTAACAGGCTGGATACTTACGCAAAGTAATCAAAAACCCTATAGCGTTGACGCAATCTAAGATAAAAAGAAAAATAGAAACTTCAAATAAGTTTTGTATGTAAAATATGTTTTACTCCTAGGGTTTGTTTACAGGCTTAGTATACTGTACAAAATCACTTGATTATAATGTTTGGCCTTTGCCCAGCAGTGGGACGAGATAGGCTAGTATAAAAATAATGTTTGGTACCGCTTCGATACGACCTTACAAAAACGTATGTTTTGTTACAGTTCGCCATCATTCACCGGGTGGCGCGGCTGATGACATCAGAAACAGCGTGCGCCCAAGAAGCGCGGCAGAGAGTGATTACTGATTACACGTGGACATATTGCAATTATGTTTCAGTGCTGAAATTCGTATGACATTCTAATTTCAATGGACTTCGCATTAGCGTCTGCGAATAAAACTGGAAATTGTGCTTAGATGTAACGTTATTTAGTTTGAATTGTTTATAAATCCATTGCTTGCTTGATCATTGAACACATTTGAAGACTAGACTAGATAGACCTCTGATTATAGAAGCCGCGGGTTTTTTAGAGTTTATTCATTGCACCATTTGTAAGTCAGATTGTGAGCGTTTTTAGTAAAAATAAAATCGTTATAACTTTCGTACAACCATCATTGTGTCTGGAATTTTGTGACTTCTTTTAATAATGCCACTTTCGGTAACATCAAATGTGCCAAATGCTGTTATTTCATAAAATGCTAGGTCCATTATGTAAATGTAATTTTAAACTAATAGCCACTTTTAAAATTACACAAGTGTGTCAGCATTTAAGTAGGTACTTGTTAAATAATTCTAAAGTCCGATTTTCTAGAATCGTAATGTATCTAACGTATGAACCGAGTTATAAAATTGGTATGAATTTCAAACTATCCCAAAAGATAGGTAGGATATGATAGTATGTTAATCCCAACAAAGCGTATCATAAGTAGTGCATTATACAAAATAATTAAATCTTGCTTTTCTCAATGGATGTTAGAGTTGGGCAAACGCAAGTCTAGGCAAAGTATTTGGCGATGTATCACTTTCATTTATTATTTATTACTAAGCTATTTTTCACATGCATGTAATGACTATAACCAATTTTAGACATTATTATAATTATTATTGTAATTAGATTATTATTAAATAAAGCTGTTTGTCTCTTTATTCGTGTTTTATTTTACAAAAGAATTAAAAATGGAAGAGATATCTTTCCTTTCCCAAAAAAGGAAAACCTTGGTTTTCGCCTCTTGGTGCTGGTAGGGGGCAGGGGCTGATTTTTGAATGCCTTATTTAAAACAACTAGCAACAGTTTATCGACTCGATTTTCACACGAATCGATTCTATGCAACTGAATGACATTGACATGATACTTCTTTTTTTTCTAGTTCTGGACTAAGAAAGAAGATGAAGATCTTTTTTTCAAAACGAAAACAAAACAAGCGAACGGAACGGGGAACAAAACGTTTTATTTGTTTGTTTGGTCGTCATCAAACATTACAATACATTACAAATAATATTTCTTGATTTCCAATGCATTACACAAGACTTCTATTTTGTTCTCTACCCTTGTAACCTCCCTCGCACCACGGATTGTCCCAACCCAACACAACATAGCCATGTTTAGGATGCCTATCTACTTGTGGTTTTTGATTTCACTAGTTAGAGCTTCTGATGATGCGAAGAGGGATACTGGGCCTGCAGTGGACTGCAGCACATTGCGATTGGGGCAATACATATGCCCAGATCCCTCTATTAATCAGATAGACCCTGATACACAGCAATTTCAAGGATGTGTCATGGGAAGAGAAATTCCATCAGAAGGGGAAGCAGAAGGTAAAATTTGTCCTAAAGAATATCCAAATCGATTTACATTATAATGTTGCTAAAAAAAAATCCTTCCTAACATATTGCTAAAACTTTATTTACAGTGATATGTATTGCTGCCGATGGCATAGTTTGTGATCAATTCAACAACTCTACTTTTACAAGAAAACTACCATGCAAGTGGACGTAAGTTGGTTTTATCCCTCAATAATAAAATGTGCCCACAGTCAAGTAGTTGCCTGTGGACAAATTTATTCTGTATTTCGGACTATTATGAATAAGTTTAATATGGATGATTATTAGGTATTATTGTTTCACAGAAATGGCTATTCTTTAGAAATAGCTTTACTACTCTCAGTGTTCCTGGGCATGTTTGGACTGGATCGGTTTTACCTGGGCTACCCTGGGATTGGCCTGGCCAAGCTATGCACACTTGGATTCATGTTTCTTGGACAACTGCTGGATATTATACTTATTGCGGCACAGGTATGGTTCTCAAGTGTTTTATTACATACTTACTGTTACTAAAGCACTTGTTCTTTACTAATCATTCTGCATTTGCTCAGTGACCTGGTTTATGGGGTAATTCTATTAACTGAAAGTGACACATAAATATACCTAGTTTAATTTGCTACATTGCATCTGAATCCTCTAAACTTGAACAGACATAAAGTGTAGCTCTTCTCAACCTATTGAAATATATTTTATGCTAATATTGTTTGGATATTTCTGACATTCAAAGGAGTAGGTACTATGAGAACTACATCTTCAGTACCTCAGGACTACAGTGAACCAATTTTTTTCCATTTATAAGTCAATTTCTGATTGCTTCATCAGATCTTTTATATTTTCCAGGTTGTTGGTCCCTCTGATGGATCTGCATACATAATCCCTTACTATGGAGCCGGTGTGTCAGTGGTACGCAGCGACAATGAAACCTACTTGCTGCCCCAACCTGACTGGCACAATATCACCTGACAGTGGGGCTTCATTAACTATGAGGAGTATGAAGAGTATGAATGGACATAGTTCTATAGATGTTGGTGAATTGTGATATTATTGTGAGAACCAGTGATTTTATAAGTTAGTATGTGGACTATATAAGAACCCAAGGTCACTAATTCATGCCCCAGTGGCCCATTATAACCACTATAGAATTCTTATTCATGGTGAGAGAATCAGATCTGTTGTGATATCCTGTGTGGGGGTGTATTGTGTATTGTCCCCCTGCTAACCTCACAGTGGCTGTGGTGATAAGCTCTTTGCAAGAAGCCTTAGGCCGAGTTTCCACTATTGATATGGGAGCCAGGTGATTGGTGTAAGAGGAAAAAACAACTAATTGTATCACTTGATTCATCATGTGAAGTTATACTATTGGTAGATTTCGTCCTACACCACATTCCGCTCTGGTGGATACACACAACAGCCTTATGCTTGGATCTGCTCATCAAATTTCATAGAAGTACCTATTTACTGATAAATGTGGCTGCCAGCCACAATTTAATTATTTTCTTGGTTGGCCCCTGATATTATGTAGAACATTTACTAACATTGATCCTTGTAAACAATTTAAGAGTTTATGAAAAGTCATATTAACTATGTATAAGTACTGTTTTATTGTTGTGCACTTAGGTGCTCAGTAAAAAAACTTAGCAAATAAAATTATACTCAGTATCAACAGGTATATAAATTATCTTCTCAGTTATATCACAACTCGAAATTGTTATATAACAAAGTTGCACTAACAGGAATATATTTAACCTCTTGTACCACGAGTCGGTCATGTATTCATCAAGCGTAATCATAGATATCAAATAAAAGCCTCCAGAAAAAAAGCCTCAGTTTTAACCTCCCATTTAACTTATATTCATTATTTTGAGTTTGTAAACCATTATAAAACAAACTGTAAATATCTATCTAGTTTAAGTCAACTTAAGAATTAATTTTATTCCGGTTTTGTATCAAAATAATATCTGTAACCAGAAATAAAATAGGTTATAGGTAAACATAACATTATTTTATTTTAACAACTACATTTTTAATTTATTATTTTCTAAGGCTGTGCTCTCATACTCTTATCATCTTCTACAGGCTGAGTTTCTTGTATGGCCACATCAGTTGATGGCGCTGTTAGTGTGAATATTATAGGTATTGTAGACAGTATAGGGTTATCATGTTTCTCTAGTAGTCTTATCCAGGAAAGTAAAGAATCTCTTGATGAAGAACCTGAAAAAACCACAAAATTAGGGCACATATTAATTTTTATTAGATTAAGTACCTACCTGATGTTAAGTGGTTACCCCTGCCTCTATCAATCAACGCATACATACCTCACAGATCCACTGAGAATGTGCCCTGTGAGGCATATTTTTAACAGACTTCAAATAAGGAGGAGGTTTTATCGGAACTCCATCATTTATGAACCGATTTTAAAAAATCTTTTTTTATCTGAAAGGATGTACTTCCAGGTTCCATTCAATTTTTATCAAAATCGGTTCAGTAGTTTGGCCTAGAAAATAGAAATAACTGAAAAAAAAATATGCCATCCACATGCAAGAAATTGCGTATTTTGCTTTCCTGTGACTTTAGAGGTGTTTATGGTCACTAGAACATTCCCAATGAACCGCCATCATCATCATCAGATGATGATGAAGCCGGTAGTTGAATTGAAGTCGGTTTTTCTAGTTTTTTAAACTTATAAATTATTATCTTTTCTAAACATTACAGCATTCATGAGCTGATATCCATTAGTATTAATAAGGAACTGCATGGATTAGTACTTTTCAGTGGTCTTTCCAATGGTACAACTGGGAGTATTCTGGGCTTATGACTAGTATAATTTTACATTACCTGTAGCACAGATAGCCACTATTGTGCCATCATCTTGTTCGTGAACTGAGCTTTGGATTGCAGGTAGTTTTGTACTGCCTATGAAGCCTGGTATCCCAGGCGGTTTTTCTAAATTTGAGACATCTGGAAAAAATTATAAATTGTAAAAAGAAATATCTATTTTGAGCATTCTCCATCCACTGATTTCCTGAGATCGAATAATGTTGTAAGTCCAAACCGGACCGGAAGGCATACTACACTGCGCCTTCCGGTTCGTGGTCGCCATTCGTGAAATCTACCATAGTTACAATAGGCCAAATAAATAAATATAAAAAATGCTTACCATCAAGATCACTGTTGTCAGTAAACTCTGGTCTTGTCTTCCCAAACAAGATAAAGTATGTCACAATCTGATCCTTGAGATACACCTCATAAGGTCCTCTTATAACCAGAGGCTCTTTGGGGGGCTGTTGTGAAATTAGTATCCTTTGGGCTGGACTTTGAGCACTGACTATCCAGGTCTTGTCAAGTGATGCTTTTATTTCTTCTGTCTGACAAAAATAATTATAGATTAGATAGGTACTAAGATTAACCTTTTTTATGACAAAAAGTGATAATGGCCCACCAGATGTTAAACATAACATCTTGTTTATGCAGAGATGGGTCTGGTAGAAATAATAGAACATCTACTAGTTGTTGTTGTCTATTTTTTGAGCCAAATAAACTTTATTTTGTATCAACGGTGTACAGAATTCCTGTGTAATGTTTTAAAAGCTCATATAATACAAAAACTTCACCTGCCAAACATTGACTTTAGTCAAAGGGTCGACTGAAGTTATCCTCTGTATAGCCAATTTTGCAAGCTCCAATGTGTCATTAGGCAGCTCATCTGGTAAGTACCAAGGGCTGAGGTTCTTAAACTTTGGCATCCAGTACATCATTCGCCAGAATTTGCGAAGGGGAAAACCACGGCGGCCAAATATATTCAGTAACATTTGCTCCATTTCGGAGTCTGGTATCACTTCTGTAAGGAAATTTTAGTAATAAATAATTGACAAGGCCAATGTACAGCCGCTAAAGTACAACTGTGTAAACAAAGCAAGTGTCCCATATGTGTTCCAAATGGTGATTAAATATCTATGACAATGATTGGTATAGTGACTTGCAGATAGGTTTTTATAGAATAAAGGGGGCCCTGTAGTAGACAGATAAGTAGATACCTCTTTATTGTTCGCCGAAATGGATGATACTGGGAGAATAATGTTACTTACTGTTATCTTCCATTTGTTCAAGAAGGTCCACTGCACATTGCTGCTGTTTTGGATAATGCATAAACTCAGATTGAAAGATATTTGTAGCAATCAGCTTTCCTTTAGGCAAGACGTCTACTAAAGCCTTATAGGCCTCAAGATCCTTGTGCACTCCAAAATCCTGCATTCTAGCCAAAGCTGCGTAAATAAACTCTACGTGACCCCTTCTTCTTTTCTCTCGAGTTTCAAATATTTTTATCGCTTGCAAATACGTCATCTTATCTTTGGTCTTTGCAACCAGGAAGGGGTCGTAGATTGATACTTTATTATTAGAACTTTCCCATCGTTTCATTAAAATATTTGCAGGTTTTATCCTCAATATATTCCTAAATATTTGTGTAGCCATAATTTTAGGTTATTTTCCTGAGAAACCGCTGTAATAGTCTGTCTTTCTAGCTAGACACAAGTCTAGTAATTAAATTACTATCTAGTCTAATAATTATTACGTTTTTGTCGTGATATGAATTTAATGAAATGAAATAATAACCGTTTGTTTTGTTTTGGATTTGGCTATGTAGGATTTTTCTTCTCTTTATTATTTTTTTTTTACTGTCCTAAAGTGACAGTGACAACTCATAGGTTACGAAGGCTGACTTTGACATACTTACTGGATGATTTTGAGCTGAGCTTTGTCGCAAGCCATAAACTAAGCAAGAAGTTGAAGTTGGTAGTATTCATTCATTTAGTTCATTCCGGCGCACCACCGACAACTTTCCCGCGTTTGGTTTTTGTTTGTTTATTAGTTCATTCATTCAATTCAGTCAAAATAAAGCGGTCGGCGGGAGTGGTTGTCGCAAACTTTTAAAACTTGTGATACGTATTCGAATACGTATGAACTTTACAAATACGGAAAAGCGTATTGTTTTTATTTAAAAAACCAATGCGTTTGTATGTTAACTCGATACGTACTTGTGTGTCATTTATACACTGTGTTTCAGAAGGCAGAATATTCATAAAAATCGAAGATGTGTAGGGGAGTTTTATTTTACACACTGTTCTTCGTCGGTATACTGAGTTCAACCGGTAAGTTATTACGTAGGTAGATACCTATATAGTAATCATTCAACTGGAAATAGGTACTTACCTACCTACTAATACAATACACAGTTTACAGATCTAATAAGATAGGATAATAAGATACCTACACATTTAAGGTGAATGAATGACAGAAGAGTTTGTAGTACGCGTAGATACCTAGGTACCTACCGGTTACGGTATTGTTTTCCTTCAAGGTAACAGCAATGTAAATAAAAGTTTATACCCACCTACTTAGGTAGACGGTAGACGTTTTTTATTTACCTACAGTTTTGGGAGTGAATACATTTTCAAGGTTTATTCTCTATGTACCTACTTATGTTAGTAATTATTTATCGTATTATTAGATATAATTTTAACGTATGCATTATACAGCTTGGTTCTTTAATATAAAAACCAAACTATGAACCGATTTCCATTGAAGTTCTATGTGATAACGTGATAACTGTAAATAAAGGTATATAAGTATTCTATCAGCATCTAGTTCCCATATTACAAGCTTTCCTTAGTTTGGGACTAGAGGGCGTCGTGTGAAATGTCCATGAATATTTATTTATTTATTTATTTAACTATGAAAGTCGTCTAATAAATGACGGAGTTCTGAGGTGATAAACATAAAAAACACAACTAAATTGAGAACCTCTTTTTTGAAGTCTGTTAAATATTAGTGGCAAATGTAGCAATACTAAGTAGATACTGCACCTTTTCTAATACAGTCTCAGCTAAAATCTTTGTTGAAGAAATAAAAAGTTAAAACACACTTGTGTAGATTGAGGGATTCGATGACGTAGAAAAGAAGAAGACGTAGCTTTAATCAAATCCCCAGGTATTACATATTCTTTGCCCCAGGCGCCAATTGAATTCATTGAAAGTGTCTGAGGTGTTGTTTTTCCGAGTTGTTTTTAACTCCTGAGGCGTGTCAATTGGGCGACTCTCCAACCGCCCACGTTCGGCACTATGACGATACACGTTGACTTGCCAATACTTGCCCACTTGTGAACTAAAAACAAAATTTAACCATCGTGTACCTATCTATCAATAATTGTAATTCAAAGCAACATACTTAGGCTCCTACGTATCTAGTAGGTACTAATAAAACTTGCGCGCCCCACAAGTGAAATTTTACTTTCATACAGGCACCATTATTCTATGATCTAACTACATGCCTACTTATGATCAACCGAATTTTGCACAAAACCCCAATAAAATTCATACAATTTTCAACGTTAATTTTCAACTTTCAATGACATGATGAAGTTACAATAATTATGAGAACATTCTGTTCACAACTTCACAAGTTATTTTCCACGATAGTCACTTCAGCCGGCAACAATTATGCCCTATTCGATTCAATAGTCTCGTGATGAATATCGATGATGCTTCATTGTAGCATCGAGCGCGTTTACTATATCTACTGTTGATTGTTGAAATAAACTTATAGATTTATGAGTATAGTATAGGAAGTGCTAGTTTAGATATCGAGTAAATTAAATAATTTTAAGGTGGAGGTGTGTGCCTTGTTTCATTCCGCGAACTTTTTGACTCATCGATATTCTATTCACTCAAAAAACATTTAGAAGAGTTGTATCTTGGAGAATGAAATCCAGAAACGTAGGTGAAACCACAAAAACATCCGAAGAGACGACAAAGTCAAACCTCCCGTTTTAAATGACGGTAAAAAATCTGAATCCATTGACACCTTGAACTTGTAGCGTGTCTACCAATAAATCTTTTGAATAAAACAGAAAACTGTAAACGGAAAACTAAAGGGTCGGGAAAGTTGATATTTTCAGAAGGATATTTGCCTCCGTCAAAAGGTGCATGATTACGGTGCGATCGGACACCTCCCAGTCCCATGGGATTCCAATACCTGCCTCTGATACTGCAAAGCTAGGCAAGAAATGATTTTACCTTGTGGTTTTTCAACAACAAAGAGAAAACTCTTTCAAGTCTTTTTCTTTATTACTTTTATTTATCAAGACCGAGAGTAAACACTAGTACTTATAATATAACTAGCAGTTACCCGCGACTTCGTACGCGAGTACCGTTTCCGTGTACATTATATTATCTGTGCGTGTACCCAGCAGATACTTCTTTGAGAAACTTGACATTACACCGAACCCGTACTCAAATGTCAAACGTTAGTCGTTAGACCAAAGAGGTAGTACTACGTCCTGTCAAACTGACGTGACATGACATGACATCATCCTCTTGCTAAATTGGCGCTGCTAATTCCGTTCGTTTATTTTATCCTATAGATCCTGTTAATTATTCGGGATAAAAAGTAGCCTATGTGTCAATCCAGGTTACGAACTATATATATGCCAAGTTTCATCCAAGTTGGTTCAGTAGTATCGACGTGATTGAAACACAAACATCCAAACATCTAAACTTTCGTTTCGTTTCTAAACTTTTTTTATAAACATCTAAACTTTCGTTTCGTTTCTAAACTTTTATATAGTAAGATAGTAGGATTAATCTATTTTCTATCCTGATTGGGTCTAAAATATGTAATAGATTAACGCAAGTAATAGAGCGTATTTTCCATGGGTCGTCCGATCCGGTGATCCAGAACAAATATTATTGCAAGATAATCTATTGATTCATTCTTTCACCCGAAGGCTAATCGGGATTTATGAGGTAAACCGCGTAGTTTCGGGTGCGATTCCAGTCAGATGAAATTGTTTTATCCAAATTTACGACCCACAGGAGGGCGGCTTTAATATTTTCCCTGGAAATCTGATCTGTGTAAATAAATTATTATGTAATAATGAATCCTGTCTGTTATAAATATCTATACCTGATAAACAAATATAAACAAAAATCAGTTGCTACTTGCTACACTCTAAATGCTGGGTTACCTTACCCTTTCCGAGCTAGTCATATCGTTACTAAATCAAAAGACTCAAACTCTGAAATGCCCTGAGTTTTTTTGAACTGGCTTGATATCAGACCTAATTCACTCAATACCATCAAACAAACCTCATCGTCTCATAACCATCGAAAGGAAGAAAATGATAAAGATCAATCCCAATTCACTCCCCTAAGGTGATTTGCAAAATTGCCTACAAATGAGTCGATTAGCGGGACAGTGGGACACATTAGTGTCAGCCGCGATAACACAGATTTCCTTACAAAAGCGGGGATGAAGTAAGTCTTTCCTAACAAAAAGTTATACTATCTGGAGCGATGACAAATGACCGGACCAACTCGGAGACATCAGCGACTTGAGCAGACTATTAGATAGGTACGGGATGCGAAATGGATATTATTCCTACTTATTAATAATTCTATGATACTACAATAGGAAAGTAGAATTTACGATCCTTATTTCTATCTATTCATTGCCAGTCGAACCCAGCTTCCGTATGATTTTTTTTACGTAAAGTTGAGAAGGAAGTACTAAGTATATCTATTTTGTGGTTTGGTTATTGTAAACTCTCTGAGACTGAACTCTTATGATATAATAAGTAATGTAAAAATGACTGCATCTCTCATCTCAATCACCACCACAATTTCATCAAACTTTGAGAAATTCTATAAAATCTGTACGTAAGTTGTGTCTCGATATTGAATTATTCTTTAGACTCCATCGGAATGGGCGATTTGCTTCGATCATCCAAGCTTTGTTACCCGCGATTCCTCTGGGACATGATTTCATTGAGTTATTTTGAACGTTGCTTTTTTTTCCTCTTTTCGTAGACGTCTCTCCTTGGAAACTAAGTCGCAAATTCGCAATATTATAATGAGAAAAGAATTATGGATGGGTTGTGGTTTCTTCCGCTTATTGTCAAAAGTCTTTTAAAATTAGACATTGCTTGCTATTTTGCACTACACAAATACATACATCGTAACAACTCAATGGTAGTACTGTGGTAGATTATAATATGGATAATCGCAAAAATTCAATATCTCGCCATATCGAAAGATACGGCTGTCGTACGTCTGTGATAGATAAAAAATCAAAACGCAAGAAAAATTACACGGTTTCCGACATCAATATTCACTATACACATACCTTCAGTATTCGGGAAACGTCTTATTATGTTACACCCTGCATATTATGTAGGTACTGTAGGTACCTACATAGTGTATTCGTGTGTAGTGTGGCTTGGTCTGCCCTAGTTTGTGGTCTGCAGATTGCAACAGATCAGTATGTATGCGAGAATAATTGTCTGGTAGGTAGGTAGGCAAGAACCAATTCCACTCAGTTCTCCCTGGACTAATTGCTTGAATTGAGCATTACGAACCCACAATGTGGTAGGTAAGGTACCTATTCTTTCTTGGAAGATATTATTAAATTTTGATCTAATTTTAGAACTATTGTTTTTAGATGCCAAATTCTTCTCAAAAAAAATACAACAAAAATTGTAGATTGATGGCTTTTTTGTTAATTTTAGTCAAGAATCAGTAGATGGTCTCGCCTCGCTAAAATCTGCTAAATACCTCTATATCAAATTATGCAACATATCACGGCAGCTGTTATAAAAATGGATGTAAATCGTACGACTGCTAATTTGATAACCTTGTGGAAAAAACAGATCATGATCACCCCACATGAGTGTCACGTGGTGATAAACTTGGCTTACAAGTTCAATACTGTCATTATGTTTGTTTAGTTAGGTACCTATCTACGGTTTGCTAGATAGGTAGTAGGTACTGACATCCTTTTTGTAAGATAGTTAGGTACTTTACTTACTAGTTACATTTTCTTCTTCATCTAATATAAAAGCTGCAGTAACAAAATGCCACTCTTGCCAGGTATGTCGTTTCAAGGCAACCTCCTTGACGTCCTTACACCACATGAAATCGATCTTCGCTTATACTTGGCTCTAAACTAATACGCGTTTTCACCTTTTTCTCCTTCCTACCTTTTCTTTAATGATATTTCAGATTAAGCTGTCATGTCGTAGGTATAAGGTCCAATCATCTCTCCTCTTCTCAACAACATTTATGAGGGCTCTTTCTTCGTTAACTCTACTCAATACTTCTGTGTTCGTTGAGTAGGTACTTTTTTTTCCAGCTAATCCTTTCCATTCTCCTCCAACACCACCTTTATTTTCTATCTTTTTTATGTCCACGTCTCTCACCCATACAGGGCTATGCTGCTTCTAACCTTTCCAAACGTTTTCTATGTTTTGCATTTGAAAATATTTTTATTCTAAAATGTCTGCCTTGCTATTGCTATTCTTGATCTGAAGCGTTAAATACCAAAGCGTAATAACTGAGTCTGATAATCAAAATGATGTCATTGCATTCCACTGAACAAGAACTCTTTCAGCAGGAATAAGGTAGGTACTTAGGTGGTACCTACTTATCCCGCTCACCTAAGGTAAGACCTTATTCTCGTTATTATAATCGATCCAAGAAACGTAATCGGATCCTGATGAATAAATTAGAAATTCATCTCAAATATTCTACTAGAAATTGATGAAATGGTTTGCTTTGGAATTTCGTATGGTTTCCCTGCTAGGTAGGGAACTGACATCCGTATCGCCAAGATCAATGACAGGACTTTATTTCTACTCTTCTACTTAGTGCCCACCAAAGCCCACCTACTCGGTACCGAACAATCTTGATTCCTGCTAATAAAAGCAAAGGTTAGAAATATATTGAGGAAGTTAGGTAAATATGAACAAATATTACATGCGTAATCAAATCTACGTAAAAAACACGGAAGCTAATACACAAGTAAATTGTGTACGAATCAAAACAAACAGAGTAGGTACCTTAATACCTACCTACTCTTACTAAAGTAGGTATATAGTTTGTAGAGCTGTCATAGTGTCAAGGCAAGAATGACTTCCTACGGCATCGGGCAATTGAATCAGTCAATTGGCGGTATTCCCGTTCCAAACGCTGTTCTCAAATTGATGCTTGATCATGCTCCGATGAGCAAGTAATATAATGATATAGGTAGGTGTGTAGTAAACCGTGTAAAACACATAACGCACACATTTGAAAACATCGTACGATGCCTGCCAGCCAATCAGAGAGAGCGGTTTGGTGGGCTCGGCTCCCCACCAGCTGTTTGTAGTCGCGATGGAATGCACGGTTCTTAGAACGGCATAGTTAAAAATAACTACCTGTTTGACAGGACAGGACAGAACGATGGCGAATGTCTTCGAGGCCATTGCCAAGATGAGGGAATTTATGAGTAGGTACCATGGTATATTAATATTTGTTAGTACGAACTACGATGATAATGTAACGCACCAGAAACTTCTGCCTATACCAACCAACCGGTAAATTTACTAAAAAATCTATTTATCAACACATTTTACACGATAGAATTTATGGGTAAAATATGTTTACCTGATTATTTAGCTATAGTCATCAAGGATATTGAAGGACTTTACTCTTTCAATGACGTTGTAAGTTCCGATTTTTTTGGCAGTTTTGTATGAGAATCTCTACTCAAATATCTACTACATCACTCAGGAAAAATCATATCCTTACTTACAATCGGAATTACCCGGGACATTCTTCCGATGATAGTATCCCGTACATTTCTAATCACAATACCAGTAGCTAGGTAGGTAAACTATGCAAACAGCTGTTCGCGCGTTCATGCCACGTGAATCTCGATCGTGTTTCTAGTGACGTTCTCGTGAACACGCACACATAAATTGATAAAAAATCCTAACAGACGACAGAGTTTCGAGCAACATCATACTTTACACTTAGAGACATAAGAACCAATACAATAAGTACGCCAATAAAGAATAGAATCACAGAAGAAATAATTAGTAGGTACCAGGTAGTGGTACATCTACATTCGTCTTTCACAGTTTTACATCTGGAGAAAATAAACAAAGAAACAAAAGAAACACTAAAAGTGGAGTGGTCGAAAATATAAAAGCTGCAAATGCAAATAGCTAGGTACTTACTAGAAATATTTTGTGTGATGTCATATAACTCACAGCTCATATCAGTTTTGATAATATTAGGCTGATGATGAAGCACCTACATTTCTGATTCGTAAGAAAAAGTTGGCACGCCCTCTTAACGAGTTCAAAGTGAAATGACCACGTCTCACAAAACATAAATAACTCATTGGCATCTCACCAAGACCTTGACCTGATTCATGGAAATCTATTCTTTGGATTAACCAATTAAGTAAACAGGGAAGTTCAAATGATGTGCCTGGTGATAATCCTGTCTTGTTTTACTATGTTACCTATATTATAATATACATTGGATATCCCTAACACATTATTCTGATGTCGTTTTAGAAATATATAAATAAAAATAAAATAAATAAATATTCTTGGACTTTACACACAACACCCTCTAGTCCCAAACTAAGCATAGCTTGTGATATATATGCCTCTTAATTGGTAAAATATGTGAGATAGAAGGCACTTAGGTACCTACCTTACGTTTACTCGAGTTGGTTTTTTCCACTAAAGTGCGGAAGCAAACTCTCGTCTAATATCGATCTATCAATAAGTACATCGACCGAAGCTGAGATTTCCTGAACTTGTTCAGCTTCCTTCAAGTTTGAAACCTTCAAAGAAGTTAAGAGCAGCAGCTATTCTATAATTAAAAACAGTAACTAAGACATATTATGAAACTCAAGACAAGTTAGAAAATTTAAGTTGCTTCGACGGAACGAGCAAAGTTTTAATAAATAACTATTATTGATTACGAAACATGTAGTTACGGACTTAAAAATAAAAACAACAACAAATGGGCGGCCTTATTGCTAATACCGACCTCTACCAGGAAAATGAACAAGTCAAAATCAAATAGATCAAATTACCCAATTACTGCTATGCTGCTATAGGGAATCTTTTATTCTGATAAACTTATCACCATATTGTTTCGTGAACAGGAGCCATCAAAGAGAATTGCAACAGAGATGGAGACCTTCTCCAGAGATGTTCAATGGCGCTGCCTGTGCTGAGCTCTCCCGATATCTCCTTCGCGCTGACAAGAGAAGAACTGGACAAGAGCTGCCTGTAAGTCAATAATATTTGTTAGGAATTAGGTACAACTACGCGTTATAAATAATTTAGGAAACAAATGACTCTTTTACGACCTAATAAACTTAAATGTAATAAATTTTGAGTCGGTGCCAAACAGACCACTTCTCAGCCACCAACCATAATTTTATTATTGAATTGAATTGATTTGATCCGTTATTTATTTTCAAATATTTTTAAATAAAATTGCGAATGACTTTGTTTTTGTATGTAGTGAATTTTTGTTCAAATTTTAAATGAGCCTTCATTACAGAGAATAGTTTGTATAAAAATGTACTAGATATGGGACATAATATACTTTTGGAAAAGAAAAAGCAAAAAACTATTGCGCAGCAGTGCAAATATGGACATTTTATGAACAGGTGCTATTTGTCGCAAAAAATGTCTGTGCTTCTCACTGTTAGCACTAAGATTAACATAATTTAGATAAATAAGAAACATGCCTAATTACTTATTGCTGGTAAAGATAAAAATGTACATCTTGTTTCAACAAGGTCATGTGTAGCTGCAACTTGTAAAAATCTTATCGGAGTGCTAGTTAATAAGTATTAGGTATATCTACCTACACGGTAAGGTAGCCTCTCTCTATACATACCTACATAGTCAGGTTGTACAATGAACATAGTGGATATAATGATTTCACTCATCTATTCAGTTTCGTATCGATTATCATCCTAAACAATCCATCATGATAATTGTAGTGTTCAGTGTACATCGCGCAATTAGTACTGGGCTGGTCGGCGGAGTGCTTCATTGGCTATTCAAGCGTCACTCTGAACTGAGCGAAATTACTCAGTTGGACAACTAGTTTCAAATTGCTATTTACCGCAAACAAGAGCACTAAATTAAGATGAGCTGCGTTCGCCGGTTCTGTTCAGAAGTTAGTCCGTAGAGTCTTTAGCGTAACTTGCATCACTTTTCAAAGTTCTACCTCGTAAAGAGCGATGATCTTCCATGATAGCGGAAAACTACGCCATGGTTGAAAACTTTTTAATTAGGTGTTCCCAGTCATGAGATATTCGCCAGCCTATCCTACTTAATATTATAAATGCGAAAGTTTAGATGTTTGGATGTTTGTGTTTCAATCACGTCTAAACTACTGAATCAACTTGGATGAAACTTGGCATATATATAGTTCGTAACCTGGATTGACACATAGGCTACTTTTTATCCCGAATAATTAACAGGATCTACAGGATAAAATGAACGAAAAGGATTAGCAGCGCCAATTGGCAAGAGGATTTCATTGTCATGTCATGTCACGTCAGTTTGACAGGGCGTAGTACTGCCTCTTTGGTCTAACAACTAGCGTTTGACATTCCAGTAAGTACGAGTTCGGTGTAATGAGGTGTAATGTCAAGTTTCTCAAAGTATCCGCTCGGTACATGCACAGATAATATAATGTACAAGGAAACTGTAGACGCGTACGAAGTCGCGGGTAACTGCTAGTTTGTCATATAAACATTTCATTTTGTCATCTTGAACAGGTTACTTGTGAGCACTTCCGGAGAACCTTATGAATATGGTCCTTAGAACGACCACTTGACTTCCACAATATACAGAGGGCGGTAGTCCTTCTCCAAAAACCTTTTATAACTTCTTTTGAAGCGGCTCATTTCGTGGCTGGCTACACACGCTAAAATTAAACACAGAAGCATTTTATCCTGTCTCATGTGAGAAATTATGTCCGGGCGAGTAGACACACATTACGATCGTCATCGCTATGTAAAATTTGAACCGTTGTGGTTGTCGTTGTACACAAAATTTGAGAGGTGCAAAACATTTCGTAAACAGAATTCTTCTAGTCTGTCCTTGTTTTTTACGATACTCCGCGTATGTTTTAACTTGAACACCTTGATGTGGACTGTCGCTTCGGATAGAAAAAACAGAAACCTATAAGAACGCTGCTACTTTACAAATAAACATTAATCTATTTTAACAAAAGCGTTCGGACAATTTACAGCAAACATCGTGCGGTAATATGGTAATTTATCTTAGAGAACAATCATTTTGAGCACACAATAAAGTTTATAAGGATCTTGATATTCTTGGTTGAAGTCTAATTATAACTTTGAAAACCAGAACAAGGAGCAAATTTCTAGCGAAATAACCAGACCTAAGTGATGAGCTTTGTGAATACTATACCTACCATAGTGTTCGTGCTAAAGTGAAACGCGAAACTTGAGCTAAGGTACTGTTGTTATACGAAATCTAGCCATAGCTGCCAAGTTGTGTAATAAATTCAGAATAGAATACACTATAATAATTTGTTTATACCTAATCTACCACTTTCTAACACCATGCTAAGTAGGTTCTTAAAAGGATTGATTTTGTTTGTTTTAGAAAATGCTGAAAATGACGACGAAAAAACTTTTTTTTATTACTAACCTATCAATTTAGATCTTGAATCTTGGATTAATGAAATGCTAATCTCTATCATACTCGTATCTAGAACATTTCAAATAGCGCATATCTCAAAAGAAGGAATCCCTTGTAAAGCGCATTGAACTGTAAAATTATCTCCGAAGCGAGCTGCAACAGAGCCAGTAGATCTGTATAATGAGTTGGCTCGATTCTTCATGCGAATAGTTGGAAACTCGGAGACGCAAATTGTTCACATGGCACTGTTGCATGCCATGCAATGCAACGCATAGCGAACTTCTTGGGGTATATGGTTCATTTGTTGTTCCGACTTCTCTAATTTTTTTTCTACTGTCTGCAGATCGGTTAGCTCAACCGTTTTTCGTGTATTTTGTAAATATTGCAGATATTCGTTATAATTTTTTTATAAATATCATTCATTCATTTTGTTGGTGCATGTTGCTTAACCTCCTAGACTCCTAGATTAGACACACAATCATTGATGACTAGGTTGGGATTAAGTATAAATGCATCTGTAATCCACTGTCTTATAATCTTTGAGCTATTGATTCTATTCATGGTGATTCTAGGATCAGACGAATGGTCTTGTTTGATCAACATTTCAATAAAGGTTTGTTCTTGTTGAATTATGATAAATTGAGTGAATTTGTTTCAGTGAGCTTCGCGTGGGCATCCGTTGCATAGAAAACTACACGAGCACCTGCATGGAGAAACATGAACAGGTGGTTTTCCGACGGATATACGCCGGCATCATCGAGGTCGTCCAGGATCTGTGCACTCGGGGCAAATACCAAGAGGAATACTTACAACATGCTGACTGCGTCAAGAACGTGAGAGAAGAATACGAAGTATGCAGCAAGAAGTATGAAAGAACGCTTATGACGATCAGCGACCATCAGCAGGCGGATAAGTACGAGACTGACGAGAGTATCGGCGCGACGCATGAAGAGTTCCTGAGGACTGTGTGTTGGTGAGTTTTATTAGTTAACTAGCAGAAGCAGTCTTAGGCTACAACCGCTCAACAGCAGTCATTTTATACGGAGTCTTCGAAGAGCTTTTCGAATAGGCCTAAGCTCGTCGCAGCGGTCATGGCTAAATATCTTCTAAAGTCTACGCTTTACAGTGTAGTGAGCCGCACACATTTACAGGCATCAGCGGAAATATTCCAATGCAGCGAGAAAAACAAACCTCGACTATTTGAGCTTATTACACGCCTGTTTATTTATGACCGCGTAGCACGTCATACAAACCCGTGGGTAGAATGTCATCTGTATGTAAACACGTCTGGGTCAAACTTGTTTGCGACTGGAGCACTTCACCATTCTCTTTTATATGACGTATAGTTAAGTATTTGATTTATAAATAACTATTAGCTATTTTTGTTTGTTTCTTCTATTAACGGCTTACGATATTCTATCGTGTACTTACCTACTAGTACCTAGGTCTTTTTCGGTGTCAGAGTTTTGTTTTATAACTAAGACTTCGGGCTCAGAATGCATGTCGAAAACGAAACAAGCAAACCGAATATTACTCTTTCGCGTAATAAGTGTTCAACTCATAAAAGTGACTTTTTGAGTTCGTTGACCTGTTATTTGGCATGCTAAAAAAGATGCGAAGTAACTATCTAACCTTGAAACAAAACCGGCTTCCAAAAGCATGATATATGACTGCAGGTTCTCGACAGTTTCGTGAAATTCGTTCCAGTCGATATTTGAGGAACTGTGTAGTCAATGGACCGAATATAGGAAATAATGCAGAAAAGCTTCTATTTCTTCGTCTTTTCATTGAGTCACACAATTTTCCAGCCAATTCTTTATCGCAAAGAATGGACACATACGACTATTCTATGATATATATGTGATATTAGATAACTTTTTTTTTTTCGTCTAATAATAAATAATAATAAATTTTATTCACAAAGAAAATTATGACTAATACAATATTTATAATATGTACAAAATACATAATATTAGATAACTAATAAATGATTTTTGAATCTTGATTCTCTCGATTGATGAAATTGGGTCGAAGAAGCACAAGTTTTAACAATCTAGGAGGCTGCCATAACAATCTTCCTTCACTTTGTATAGGAAAATCAGCGAAAATCCGTAGAGTTAATTATCAAAATCACAAAGTTATTAACATCAGAAGCGTCTTGGCGCTAATTATTTTGGCTACGGTAATCTTGTTACCTAGGTGTTACCTACTAAGTAGGTACAGGATGATTCACAAAGTTTGGATCAAAATAGACACATTTGACTTCTGGCTTTGCCTATTTATACCTACCAACCATTTTATGCCATGAATGCAGTTTTTTTATGTACTTATATGAAAAATAAAATAAAACAAACTTAAGACACCTTTTACTTTAGCAATTAAAATAAAAAATATTGGGTTTGAAAAACAAAACAGTATGTTAACTGAGTTGAACAATCTCTTAAAAGCCATCATCATTATCTATTCTAGACAGCAAGAAATTCTTTTAAAAAATCCGGCTCTAGTTTTGTTCTTCTTCTTCTTCTAATTTAAGAGCTACGCTCTTGTCGGCGTAACATATGCATTTCCCGCCAGGTTCATCTTTTCAGGGCAGCTTCCTTGAGTCAATGAAGCTAGTTTTGTTGGGATTGGAAAATCGCAGTTCTTATGATTTGCACTGATTATGACCACAAAATATTTACTATGATAAAATTATCTACCCTGTTTCACGATCCATACTAAATAAATCACCCTGTGTCTACCTACTTTAACTACATAAGTAGCTACTTTGATAACAAATTAATTAATAAAGTACAGACAGACTTCAAAATTAGTCAAATCCAGATACTTTGCGAGGCAGAGCAGATCTCGGAAAGTTTGGTTTCTCGGTTTGGTTACGGAAAGTGTTATTTAAGACCATGCTAAAATCAGTACGTTCAACAAAAACATGTTTTTTGAAAAAATGGTCTTTGAAAAAAAAAAAGATTTTTTATTTTCTTTGGTCCTTTATTTGTTTGGATTTACCGACGAGAAGCTTTTAATTTAAGCATAAACGTCTGAGTTACATTCTTTTCTAAATTGAGGATCCAAGTTGCAGTTTTTGTATAAAGAAAAATACATCGGGTTATCGTGTCTTCTTCATACAAAAACGTCCTACTAAAACTTAGACTTGCTACTCAGCTTTATTTGCAAAAATAAGGTACCTACTACTTTTAAAATTAAAATTACTAATTACTTATTCCATAGATCTTGTAAAGTAGAAATGCACCCAATCGTATAGCGAGTGCCCTAACAATTAGAAGTTCCGCAAATTAAGCTGTCATGAAACTTATCTGCGAAACTTACTTCAAAGAGATGAAGAGGCTAGTCTTGCATATTGAATAGTCTTCGTTAGTAAAATATTCAACAAATCAAAGGCCCCCAACTAATTACACTGCTGGTAACACCGAGGCTAAACTACCGGGCCGTGTGTCACTGAAAATTGATTTTCATTGTAAAATCAGCTTTATTGTAAACATACTTAAATTAAATTTCGTTTGAAATCTATCAAACAACATGCTCCTTTCAGAGCTTTGCCACGGCAATATGAGTTGTTTCTCTTTGACTTTAAGTTTAAAAGTTTCATGGGTTGCCTGAGTGAAACTTCTATAGATTATACGAGGTTATGACCGAGGTTCCATTTCGGCCGATATTAATATTTTGTCTATACAATTTGCATGTAAATAGCTACCCGGATTCTTCGGGTGCTTTATTTGATATGTTTTAGACAGCTATTGAAACTGTTTGCTTTTGATTTTCATTTCGGAAGTCAGTCATCCAGATGAATCTGTAACCTTTTCTTTTTTTTTATAAGAAAAATTATAGAACCACTTGTTTTTCCACCCACCTCTGCCAATACCAACTGTATTAAATCACCAAAAGGGGTTAGTCTCAAAATCCCCTTTGAGTTTTTCCCTTTAAGGGGATTTTGAGACTTTTAGTCTCAAAATCCCCTTTATTTCAACATTTTTGAATCAAGGGGATCTTGAGACTAAAAGTCTCAAAATCCCCTTTGGCAAATATACACCGTAATAGCATGGAGTTCCGGAACCTATAAGATTGTACCTACCTAAACTAGCATTCATAAAAATGAAGATTTGGCTTGATTTGGAGGAAATTTTAATAAAAGTACTAGGGTAGTAGAATAAAGTAAGAGGTGGTTCTGATTATTAAAACTAACATTGTGCAATCTATCTTTTCATTATTATTAGTGGCTACTAATAAAGCTATTTATTAAATGTAATAAATAATAAACCAAGAAAGCAAAATACTATCCAACAGGATGGGCTCATTCTGTTGGATAGTATTTTGCTTTCTTGGTTTGTACTTATTAGCAACTAGCAGTTGCCCGCAAATTCGTACGCGAGTACCGTTTCCGTGTACATCATATTATCTGTGCGTGTATCGAGCGGATACATTGAGAAACTTGACATTACACCGAACCCGTACTCGAATGTCAAACGCTAGTCGTTAGACCAAAGAGGTAGTACTACGCCCTGTCAAACTGATGTGACATGACATGACAATGAAATCCTCTTGCTAATTGGCGATGCTAATCCCGTTTTTTCATTTTATCTTATATCGTATATCTTATATCGATGTTTGTGTTTCAATCACGTCTAAACTACTGAACCAACTTGGATGAAAGTTGGCATATATATAGTTCGTAACCTGGATTGACACATAGGCTACTTTTGATCCCGAATAATTAACAGGATCTATAAGATAAAATGAAAAAACGGGATTAGCATCGCCAATTAGCAAGAGGATTTCATTGTCATGTCATGTCACGTCAGTTTGACAGGGCGTAGTACTATCTCTTTGGTCTAACGACTAGCGTTTGACATTTCAGTACGACTTCGGTGTAATGAGGTGTAATGTCAAGTTTCTCAAAGAAGTATCCACTCGGTACACGCACAGATAATATGGAAACTGTAGACGCGCATGAAGTCGCGGGTAACTGCTAGTGTGCTATAAAGATAAAAATATATTTAGGGTCCAAATATCACGAAACGTGTGTGTGATTTTACTATTTCTAAACATCTGGGACAAATTTGTTTTCACTCTATATAATAAGCTATTCAGCGCGGCAATGCAGCCAAAGTCTTGGGCACGGTTCCGATTGGTACTAGTTTGGATCAGTTGAGCTATCTATAAATCGTTTGTAACTGTTTCATGTGTATTTTGTAAATATTATAAATATTGTAAATACTGTATTAGTCGTAATTATAAGCTGACTTATGTTAGAAAACGTAAAATCTCGCACACGTTCCGTAACATTTGGACCCTAAATAGATATTTATCTTGTTTTCAGTTACAGTTTCAGCTATAAATAATGCATACCTGTATTAGTATTGTGAAGTTGCATCAGTTAAATATTTAATACGAAATTAATCTCCTTTCCGGAGTCAGAATAAAAATCTCATATAAAAAACCTCATTTTGAATGTGACCCGTAGTGGTACTAAAATGTATTGTCACACTAAGACCACAACTAACCCACCAGTCAAGAAATAAATAATTCAGTTGATTTTGTGAAAAGTACTAGGAGAGCAGAACTAGTCAAGAGGTAAACCAAAAGTTAGGTAGGTACTTAAGTACAAGAAAGCGAAATACTATCCAACAGGAAGGACTACTAATAATAATGAAAAGATAGATTGCAAAAGGTGAGTTTTAATTAGAACCACATCTTACTTTATTCTACTACCCTAGTACTTTTATTAAAATTTCCTCCAAATCAATACAAAACTTAATTTTTATGAATGCTAGTTAAGTAGGTACATTTTGTTCCGGAACTCCATGCTAACTAGGTTGATAATTTATAAGACAAGTAGTACCTATGCTGGAGGGTGAGGTTAAGGTTCCATTTTTATGTAGGTACTGCTACAAAAAATATTTTGATCATTGAAATGGATAGTTCAGTAGCAGTGGACTAGGTATTTAATTCAAAAAGTAGGTAGGTAAAGTAAAATTAAGATACGACTATTTCGGTGTAATTTTACCCAAAGGGGATTTTGAGACTTTTAGTCTCAAGATCCCCTTGATTCAAAAATTTTGAAATAAAGGGGATTTTGAGACTAAAAGTCTCAAAATCCCCTTAAAGGGAAAAACTCAAAGGGGATTTTGAGACTAACCCACCAAAAGCACGTCCATTGAAGAGTCTACGTGCTACGTTGCAACCTCGTTACAACTAGAAGTTCGCATTGTATAGGAAGTCTGTTTCCCACGTGATATTCCATAATAGCACCTTACCGCCAAGTAATGGTAATGGGAACCAAAACCTTTGGTTGTCATTTTTACAATATTAGTGAAACCTACAATGTTATTACTAATAATCCTCTATCTTCGTTTGGAAATATTTGGTAGTGAGGCGTCTGATGAAAATTATCCGGAACACTATAAAAGCTGAAGTCAAGGAGTGATATTTTCCCCCCCAACCATTAAGGCCTTATTAACATTCAGCGAGGATTAACTGCTGTACTAAAGGCACTTTCGGTGTGTTAATGACTTCTTTATCAGCTTTTTATGGGTCCAATCTGCGAGCATTTATTTTTGTGACACCCTTTATGCCTTTGAGTACTGGGATCACCTGGGATTGAATTTCTAAGTCTTTGGGGAAGAATAGCTCGTCCGGGGAAGTCCTACCACCATAATAGTCGTCACCAATTATTATTAGTGAGGTCGCATTGCTGTGTTCCTGTTTAAAGGGTTTGAAAGGACTTTCTAAAACCTTGGGTTTCTGTATCCAAGTGTTATTTCAATATTTTTTTAAAACCGGTTTTGTTTTAATTTCGACTGTCGTTAATAATATTCGACGTCCAATGCACATTTTAATAAATAATATCTCTGTAAAATAACAGAGGTGTACGTGCTCATATAATTTTCTCCGTTCATCGTCAAAAGGCAAAAACTGCTGCAAATTACAATTTCATTGTGCATACCGCTGTATCTGGTCACTTTTTCCTAGTTAAAATATTCCAGCACTATCACCGGATTTATACATCGCTGGCCACGCACTAGCACAATGGCAAGATGAATAAAAACATTGCCATTTTCTGAAAAAAAAAAAAGTTGAATACCCGGCCCGCTTGCACTACACTGTCACAGTCCCGTTTTAAAACTAACATTTTGTTTGATAATAAGTTTATTTTTCTATTTTGTTTGCAACTGTATAGTTTTGTTTGCAAAAACACTGCGGGGAAAACAGCTGGATGGTCGAACTTCGATATCAGTGAACTTTTGAATACTACCTTATTTATTTATTTATTTTAAAATTTCACACAAATAGGTAGTGCTAGGAGGACTTAATGCTAAGAGCATTGTCTGCCAGTCTTCCTGGGCGTGCAAAAAGATGGTGTGGCGTGTTTTTAAAGGTACTAAAACTGATCAAAAACTAAACAAAAATTTAAATTAATACATAACTATACATAAAAAAGAAAAAGAACACAAAAGATATATCAACATATAGATATAAATACCTATATAAATATTTCATATGTAATAATTATACTATTATACTATACTTACTATACTATATACTACCTTATAAGACTAAGTAGACCTTTGTCTTGTTTAATTTAGTTGATCTTCTGTGAACATTTTCTTTCTGTTCCCGACTTTTAAAATGGTGAATTTTAATGCAAAATGAGATCTCATTTAGCCAGATCCAAATTAATCATTCAAATCTCAAGCAAAGGTGCTCAACATTTTGGCGAACATCCAGCGACTCCGCTTAGAGCGTAGTAGACTACAGCTGATCTTGATTGACGTTCTATCACTTCCTACTACACATTTAAATCAAAAAATGTGCTCACAATTTAAATACTAGATACATTTACTAAGCTCTATAGGAAAAAACGAGCTGACCGCCCCTGACTTTGTGTCATTTACAACATACTGAGATTACGCGCTGAAAACCAGTTTTTATCGATACAAAATGGTCTATTGCATTAGGGAGTAATCTCGGGAATAATGTACCTAGCTGTTTATCAGCGAAATACTTTTCAGAATCGGACCTAGTTCCGAAGACCACAACTAACCTCTTTATAATATTTAATATGATTAAATGAGGTGTAACATATACTCGTAGATGACCCCATGTGCCAGTTCTACATAAGTAGAAGTAGACATAACTTAAATACATTACTGCTAGACCTTAATCTTACCGTTTCGGTAATTATGCGAAACAATACACTACAACACACTTGGCAGTACAAACAATAGTATATACTGCAAGCTGTAGATAGCTGGGGATAAATTGACTACCAGTAACTTACTCCTTTCTCGATCGGCTTAATTTCGGGTTAGGAGGCTCCCCAATCTCGAGGTAGCAGCCCGGCTGCGGTCAGCAGTGCCTACTGTTCAATCTAGCTCTACAAGTAACGTATGGCCCAACGTAGATCGAAACTATTAAACCAAGTTGGGACAATCATAACTTAGCGGCAAAAAATATCTTTGATTTAGGTTATGGCTTAGATATAATTTTATTAAGTTCTATTTAAAATCACAGAATTTATTATAGATAGATGCTTACTTTATTTCCTTTCAATTTTAAACGTAAAAATCCGTAAAAATATGAAAAGCTTTTCCGAGATAGACATGGGTAGCAATTTTTTTTGCTAACGTAGCTACGTCGTACACTCGAACTTCCTACGACTATCTCCTTTCAATGATTGTGACATATTAATAAAGCATAATAAAACAAGCAGTATAATGCAGTTGCGTTGGAGTTTGGTTGGAGTCGGTTTGTCGCTTCATTCTGAGAGATTCTTCTATTTTTATTTTATTTTATTTTATTGAGTAACAAAATCCACAGCTCTTAAAAATAATGGCGAAAAAACTTATATTTAAAACAGATAGCCAAAAACGGATTTACATTCTAAGTACAATAACAATAACAAAAGTCGACGATAGTCACGGGATTCCAAAGATGATTAGAATAAAAATGAAATTTTCGTAACTAATACTGAGTGTATGTAGTGGTGTGTTGTTCTATTGCGTGTGTGTATGTGGTGTGTGTATGTGTATGGGTACTCCTGATAGTGCCAGTCTCATGAGAGTCTGGAGATCTCAGGAGTACCCGTGTGTGAGTGTGTGTTTATGCGCGGGTGTGTCTGTTTGTGTGAAAAATGTGCTTCTACAGAAAAAAATTACCATAAAAACTAAAATATAATTGCGATCGGTCGTAGAGCTGATAAAAACTAAAACTCATCGTAGTAGAATGCGTAGGCAGGCACGTATTTAGCTATTTTTATGCGTGTAGTTAGAAGCAGGGTAAGGCTTCCCGAATATAGGCCAATCGTCACAGTCGCTTACTAGTAACACTCAGTAGTGAAAAAATTAAATACTTTTCTTTTCATACACTTAGGTATCTGAAGTGGCCGGCATCTGCAAAATGTAGACTTGAAAATTAGCTGTCATATAGATACGTTAGGTAGGAGGTCTAAAACCTGTTCCAAGCTCTCCATATTGTTCATATTATCTTCCCTATTGTTATTTATAACCCCCGACGCAAAAACGACGGGGTGTTATAAGTTTGCCGTATCTCTGTGTGTGTGTGTGTGTGTGTGTGTATGTCTGTCTCAGGCAACGTAGCTCCCGTACGGATGAACCGATTTTGATTTTGTTTTTTTGTTTGAAAGGTGAATTACGGGAGTGTTCTTAGCTTTGTTTGATGAATATCAGTCCAAGATTCAGGGGTTATTTAAATTTTTAATTTAATTACTTGTTACTATAGTAACAAGTTATATACATATATATATATATATAAATTGGTTAATGAACTAAGTTCTTAATCTAGGCTAGACATCAATTTACGAGTGTTCATACGCGCTCAAGTTGTGTACCTAGCTTATTAGTTTAAACTAAGTTTCCCTCTACGCTATTAGTCTCTTCAATAGAAGAAGATAAACTTAGTTTTAAAGTTTTAATAACAGCGCCATGAGAGCGCCACTAACTTTTGCTACTGAAAATTCTCTAACTTGTTATCTTTTATATATAAAAATAAAACCTTTTGTAACTGACTGACTGCCTATAAATATTCCTCCTAAATTGTATTGACTACATTTCATATAGTAGCTTTGGTACCTTAAAAGTGACTGCTTCCTGTTTCAACCCAAGATTTTCAACCCAGTAGGTATCTCCTGTCAACCCAAAACATATTCCTCATTCAAACCAATCCATAAAATGTGAGTCACAGTGTATTTTAATCAGTAGGTACAGAAACAGTAGATGGTACCTAAAGTAATCCCACTAATGTCAAAGTTAAGATGTTTTTGATTGAATACTACCTAAATAAAGACAGGTTTTCAGTTATTTTTTAAAATAAAAACGTTTATATTGAGTATCTACATCTAAAGTGCACAAATTAACTTTCAAACGATTACAGCCATAAGGGTGGTTGAAGAGTAGACATCACGCGAAAGAAGTCACGAGTAAATACAGTGTGTTTCAGATCTTAAAAGTTTTTCTCTTCATTGGAAAAGACACTCTCTCCCTTTTTGGATGTAACGAAACCGTTTATATGTTTCCTATTTAATTATGTCATATCGTAACAGATGAATGAGTGGATTTTCATTTTAACTTAACTTTTACTTAACTTAACATTTTAACTGCAAGTTCTTATGGTGGAACATTGCACTGGCACAGACCGGGATAAGTAGATAATTTTTGAGGAGACCTTCAGTGGGACACACGAAATTTTATTAATTTGTTTCTTAGCCATTGTTGTCCCATTGCAGAGAAAGTCCTGATAGGTTTAATAAAAAATACTGCAAGTTCAATAAAAAAATCCTGTTTTGAAATCTGAGTAAAAAGATTTTAACTCCTTCAATCTTGAAGCTAAACCTGACTTATTGATCCTGGATAATTAGACCCCCTGCTACGTGAGAGGTTTACACTCGTATTTCCAAACTTTACCTCAAATTGCAATGCATCAATTTCAAACGTGTTCAAATTCGAACTCCGAACAGAGCGGAGCGCTTATCGCTTACAAACGGAATGGTATTTCTGTGAAGTACTTTGAATAATCCCTTGTGAATTCTGAAGCACACCACTTTGTATTTTAGCAGGCACCGTTGCTAGTCCAGCTTTCAAAGGTGATTTGGACTGGATAAAGCTTACAGTTTCTTAAGATGTGATAGCCGCTACGATGGTGTACTTTGAGAGTTCACAATGATATCCAATGTAATAAGAAATGCGGTGAGATACGTTGAGTACTTACGGATAAAGTTTTTTTGTATTACATAACAAGTTCTCTACATGTTTGCTCAGCACGCGAGACATTTCGAGATACACTGCGTGGTGAAGCTACAACGATTGGCAGTCGAGCTGGCGTTGACGCGCAATATGCCTCAGATTATACGTGTAGTTGTATGTTAACTTTATGTCTGTCATAATAATGTCAAACAAGTATAATTTTTTTTTAAACCTGTGCTTTCCCCTGCTGGGCAAAGGTCTCCCCCATATCCTTCCAATTCTTTCGGTCACCCGCTGATTCCCACCAGGCTCCATGAAATGCGTCACGCCAACGTTTAAATTAAACTTGAATAATATGATTCGTAACGGGCTTTCCCGAGAGGTTCGTAATAGTTGAAACATGACATGTGTAACTTGATAACGCGACATGTTGGTGACTAGTCTAATCGTGCTTAGAAATGTTACATACATTATCGGTAATGCAATAGTAGGAACGTTTATTGTTTCAAACAACTAACTAAACTAAGATGAAATCTTTTCCTTTATTAATTAGGGGGAAACTAAAAATAAATTGTTTGATTATCTGTTACCAAAACCTGATTTAAATTTCTGTCATCTCATGATTTGAGGGCGGCTTGCACCAGAATCACTAAACGTGTTTAACAGCTAAATTGATTTAAATCTGACGTATTTATATGACTTGACAACTCGCTAAATACTATTTAATAGTTAAACGCGTTTCGCGATTCTGGTGCAAGCCGCCCTAAATATCAAAAATACTCTATTTTTTAAAGAATTCCGATATTTTCGGTAACTAATGGTAGTAGCAATTTTTGCTAAAAATCAGCTCTGAACCCAGGTTTTAAAAGAATCAAGGCACATATTACTGCAGTTTGAAACATCTGAATCATCTCCATCATACTTTTGATGAACTGGATGTACTTACAGTTACAGCATTTATTCATTACTTCCAGCTCATTCCAAGAATACCTGATGTGCTCTGAGGCTACGGTCCAAAGGTCTTGCGGAGATGAGGCAGCTTTGTTCACCAGCGCGTTCCTCAAACGAATGGCTTCAAACATTATAAAGGTCAGTAGAGATCTAATTTAAAACTGGTCACATTATCATCATTTTTTTCATCATCACCTATAAGTTCTAAAATATTTATTAAAAAGCATTATGAAGCAGTCAGTTGAAACAATAGCGGCCTTACGTAGTCTCGCCTTTCAAAAGTTGAGAGACGTATAAACAAATGATCAGGAAAATTCTCACCCATAAACCCGTCTCCACGTTGAGAAGCTACTAAGGGCGGCTTGCACCAGAATCACTAAACGTATTTAACAGCTAAATCGATTTAAATCTGACGCATTTGTATGACTTGACAACTCGCTAAATACTATTTAAGAGTTAAACGCGTTTAGCGATTCTGGTGCAAGCCGCCCTAAGTGTCAAAACTAAACAAAAGAGAAAAGTTAAGCGTCGTATAGCAGCTTGCGAGTGATTCAGTTGAGAGGTGGCTAATTAATGATTAAATACTTCTTCATAAGTGGAACCGTAAGTGTGATGGATTCTAATAGTGACAGTTCAAATAGATTCTATTCTATCATTACAGTGGACCAAACAGCTGAAAGTTTCAAAAATGTTTTAAACGATACGATAAAGATGACAGTAAACAAAGATAAAATCCTCCTAGGATCATAACAACAATTCAATGCAAAATCCCCGTAACTACCATCCTGTGGAACGCTCCCGGCCAACCGCACTACAAAGTGGTTCACGGTTATTTAGACACCCTTTATTTTAGTTTCGAAGTTACGAGCTCTCGTTTTCAGGCGATTTTCACCTTTTAGGATTATCGGGGGTTCACATACAAAAATTAATTCAATTTAGAAAATCAGCGATAATTATTCTCCAATAATTAAAAGCAGTAAAAAAGTTTGCTTAGTTTCCTTAGTTAGTTCTTTTAAGTATTTTATACCCTTGTTGCTACTTTGAGTCAGTTAGCTCAAAGGGTTTTTACTCGACGTGGCGTCTAAATATAATAAGCATGTTACTCGTAAAAACAAAACAAAAAGTGATATTTTTCAAAGTTCTCAACTTTATTATTTGTTAGATAAGATTAAGAGTTGCGTGATTATAGGAACAACGTGCAACGGTGAAAAACCGGGACTACCGGAGTCCGGTTTTTCTTATAACTTTTGGGCTCGTGTACTGAAAAAGTACATGTTTTTGACAGATTTTCATTGAATTGCGCCTATAAAACTACTCCGAACGGTATTTTAGCTATATACTGATATATATAATATAAATATCGAATTGATATTAATAAAATAAAAAAAGCCTTTATTTCTAGTACTTCTCGGCTTACCTTTTTTTTAAGATTTACCTACGTTTTGCACTTTAATTTATCTTTGTTTTATGTACAAGTCGCCAACTTTCTGTAACTCTTATAAAAACCTTTTTTCGTAGTGGGTTTTCACTTCATATCAGGCTTTGAAAGGTGCCAAATAAAGTTCCGGTTTTAATTCGCAATCTGGGTACATGTAGTCCGGATAAAAAGGCCTTGCGATTCGGTTCGTGACTGCAGAACTGCCCCAAACGAGATTTCAGCTATTTGCTAACATTATGAGATAACTTTTGGCATTCTTTCAAATTGTTTACATTGCCCCTAATTCGCCGGCACTCGTGGCCAGGCACTCGGAAACTTTGGTTTCAGCATTTATGAAGATAATAATGAATAAAAAATATTTAAATTTAAAATTTATTTTCTATAAAATAGTTTCTGAATAATATAACTGGCGAAGCATAATTTTGACTAAAAACTCAAAGTAATGTGTATCTAAGGCCAATGTTGAAATAACAATTTTGCCAATTTTCGTAAAAAGTTAGTAAGTAAACTTGGGAAGACCGGTTCGTAGCTTAAATATAGTGCTAGATAGCATTTACTTCTTTCTAGTTCCCCGCAGCTTTAGCTAAGCCTGAATTCTCAAATCATGAGATTTGCCGAGAAATCCCGCGATTTAACGGTCGCTTCAACTTAGTGATTCAAACAACTTTAAAGAAGACATTAATAATTCGCAATGGAACGGATTTACGAGCACGGTTTAAGATTGAACATCTTAACCCTAAGATTACCTTAAGGTTAAATTCAGTTTTTTAAATATAGTTCTCTTTTAAAATATTCCAAAAATATTTTATATTTTTTCATAAAAAATTTATCATCGCCAAAAAGTAGCTGTTGTTGGAACTGGCCACTGATCTGCAGATTATTTAGTTTATGTATGAATAAATTAATAAAATATTTCTTTCTTTTCAGAGCTTCTGTCTTGAGTATCGAGGACAAGAATGCGGCCTACCAGATAGCGCAAGTAATATCGAAAACAGCTTAGCCTTTTTAGCAGTTGCCAGTTCTTTACATCTAATACTAAACAATGTAATCCCAACGTAATGCGTAACTTAAAAAAATATTAGGATTGTTTTAAATGCGAAAGTATTTAGGCTTTATCCTAGAAAACATTTATTGATGAAACAGTTGATACGCAGTAGTTAATAACTTAACAAGTTACCAAAGTACTCTGTGAATACCGCGAAGTTAAATAATGAGGGTAGAATTACATGACCTATTTTTTAAGGGTTACTTTTTAATCTTAATAAATAATAAATAAATCTTGGCAAGATAATTTGAGTATTTTGGTGTACTTTTATTCTTTTCTATTGAAAAATTAACTGGCATACGTGCTAAGCTCATAAGAAGCAGCATGAATGTGTCCAAACAGGCTCTGCTACTACAATTTAATCAAAGTGTCGACACGTAACATTTTGAAATCAAAATCGCGTCTAGTTCGGGTTTTTGAATATGAAAATAGTTCCTTGGTTTTTATTTATTATCATTTCCTACCGGTGTCAAATAATCAATATGGCTTTTATTATTGTCATTTAAAAGCGGCTTTAAAAATGCACTGTCATTGTCATTTTTGCATGACAACACAAATGACAACATATACTTATAGCAGCCATTTTAGCTAGCGAAGCTATATTGAAAAGACATAATTTTTTCTATATTTACTCACTTTCGGAGTTGAGTATGTAAGAAGAGATTTCGAATAAATTGAACTCAACATTTTGAGGGGCTAGAATAATATTCAAATAATTTGGGATGAAATATCGCCGTACTTGAGAATTAAAAGTCGTGACCTTAAATTTAAAACTGCAAAGATTATAATGTCGTATTATTATTCAATATTTTTTTATGTGTTTGAAATCCTGGCAACCAGTTTAAAAATGTATGAAAAATAATCCCGTAATGATTATTTCACACTATTAGTAATGATATAAAGCAATCTCAAGATATTTGATATAGGTTAGGTTATGATAAGTACTATTATTTTAAGAATACCTAATTTATTCCAACGTTAAATTTCATTTTTATTATTCGAATAAAATATAATAATATCATTGCTCAATTACTGTTTTCATTTGTATTTTGGCAGCAAAAATAAATGCATAAAATTTACATTCGTATCTGTAAAATTCAAAAATAAATTTTTGTTTATAGTTTTCATAGGTATGGTATTACAATGTAAATAAACACGAATTCTCTAGTTTTGTATACAAGAATAAATGGTTTTCATTACTAAGCACCTACGAGTATATTTTACAAAATTGGTTATGTTATTAATTTTTATTTTAATTATATTTCAACTATATTTTAGTATTTGCATATCGTGTCATATATTAGGTTTATTATAGATATGTTGTAACAGTGTAAATAAATGAAACAGTAGCCTAGTTGTTGTAACTAATTACATGTATAACTGTTATTTATCTAAATAAATGAAAACATTCTAGAACTGATAAAATTTATTTTACATTGGATTATTGTTTTGCAAAATCAGTTGTAAATATTATTTATTATTATATGAAATTGCATATCGTATCATTAAGTTTATTTGCCTAGCATGTTAGTTTGTAAATAATTATAAATAAGTACATATATTAATATATAGCTTATTAGAGCTTTTAAAATTAAAACGAAGATACGTTGTTCAAAGTAGGTAGGTACTTTTAAAAGTTTATTTCAATACTATACTGCTGATTATGATGATAGGTACCTAAGTATTTACTAGGTTTTAATTTAACATCACGTTTTCGGACTTGTTATATTTATGTCATTATTAATTAATTATCTAATCATAATTCTATGTTTTATTTTTAATAGCTTCGCCTCATAATTTTTATTCTACTGTACATAGTAATTAATATAAAATTGAAACTGAAAATATTTCTATTCCCATTATTTTATCTAGTAGGTTAAATAATTATGATCAGTATAAAAATACAGAATAATTTTTAAGTTATAGTTGGACCATGCTAAGGCTGCAGCACTTAAAATATGTCAGAATTTGAAAGCCTAATGTTGAAAGCACTGTCTGTATTGTATTTAGTTGCGAAAATAATTTGATAATCTATGACAACGAAAACTACTAAGGTGAATTGATGTGCAAATATTTTTGGGGTTGGCTATTTATTTCATTGCAGACTTAGCCTGGTTAGACTATACCAATAATATTTGTTAAAATTATTAAAATATCTACCAAGATCATTTTTTTTATTAATCTTTTGTTAGATTACATTTTACTTAATAATAAATGCACTTCTATAATTATAAATCAATGAAAGTTGCAGAAGTTTGTCATAAAATACCTACATAGATATAATGTGCACTTTTTACCAATAATTTTATGTTAAAGTTATATTAGCGAATCCGTATCCATTAGATAGAGAAAAAAACTTGTAAAAGACATAGTCTTATTATAGAGGATAAAAATATTAAACTGATATAAACAATATTACAACTTATTGCGTTTCTTTTATTTTTATCTAAGTAAATCTTATAAATATTAATAAAAACGTTAGTAGAAGTGATGACGGAAAGTCGCTTGATAAAATGGCTGAACATTTTTTTGTCTGGATATCTTTTTGGGAAAACATGTTTAGCAGGATATAGAGTTAGTTCTTCGGGCTGATATTTACTTAGGTTTCTACTTCTTCATAAAACCCCTTTTGATCGAGTTACCGAAATAAGCGAGATATAAAAAGAGCAAGCGAGATATAAAAACTTCATCGGCATCTATTTAATTTTAATTCTAACCTGAAAACCTTTATGAAAATATTATGTCAGGAACAGTTTCAAAAATTGGCTTAAAATTCAATCGGATATAACCAACCAAACCAGCCACCCGTTGCAATCTTCTTTGTTTAACCTTTTTCCGTAAAAGTTAAACCAATAAACCATGCGTTATTTGGGGAAACCATTTTTCAAAAATGAAACTACCTATTTGTTACGCGGTGCGGTCTTTATAAGCGTTACTAGAGTTACCACAGAATAAGTACCTAACTAAAGTAGGTATTTTACTAATTTTAAAAAACTATTATGTGGTTCCCAAAAACATCAAAAACGATCAAGTACCATAAAATCTGAGAGAATATTAGATCCAATCTCCAGATGTATTAGCGATAAGCAAAATCTATTTCTAACAAAAGTGGTCAAAATGGTTTCAGCTTTTGATTCGACATGGTGCAAAAAGCGTAAAATCTATTGCAAATTCGAGTTTTATAAAATGCACGCTCAAACTCGAGCTATCGGGAACTAATAGGTTTCATAGCGAGCACTACTTTTAAATGAAGCTTCGTGCAAAAAACATCTACTGCGACAAAATGTGCATCCGCTGCTGCCAGAAAGTCGGTCAGATCGACTTGGACAAAAAAGTTTCCACTTTAGATGTTGGCTAGGCAAAAAAACAACAAGGTATTAGGTAAGTATCTTTGCTTCTTTGTTGGAACTGAAAGTAACTTTCAGTGTCTTGCTGTGGCTTTTACTTTGAAAGAAATAAGCTCTTAGTAAGAGCATGTTTCGAATTATGTAGCTACCTACAGTATACAGGGTGTATTAGGATCACTCACCCAAAAATAAAGGGAGTCAAAGTACCCGTTAATATAAACAAATTGTCCTATCTATGAAACAAAGTGTCAGAGCTACCTATTTCCTACCTTCTTTTATACAAAATGCAGATTTTTTCACGCTTACACACGATGCCTTACCTACCTATCTACATAGCTATACCTACATAATTTGAATCAATTCTGATCTTTTGCTCAGTGATGTAAAAGTTTTCCGAAATGCAAATGCAGTTACAAACTTGAATCCTTTTTATATTGCGTTCTTCAGTGCCGTCCCAATGCGGTCGAATAAGGAATAATCCACTTTCATTACGACTGATTTCTCAGAGGAAGCGAGAGGATTATGTTTTTTTTAGTTTCGGGAATCCGATGAGTTATCTCTGCTTATTTTCTCTCTGTACGTGGGTGTTAACTTTTGCTTTTAAAGTTTACCTCACAGAACACTTACGAGTACCTATATCTTAGCGTTTACATTATTTTGTTGTGTCAAATTAATATTACAGTTGAGCTGATACTGCTAGATATTGATAATCTGCCACTACGCTTCCGTGCAAATGATGATGATGATAATACATTACACCACACTAGAAAAGGTGCATAAAGTTATGCTGATTTTTATTTATTAATTTTATTTAGAGCATCCAACAAGGAAAATGTAGACGATCATAATCTTATGAATCATCATCACGATAGAATCTTTTCATTTTACTAACTTAGCTGATTTAGCTATGTTGAAATCTTTACCAGACTTGTCTACCAATTTTCAACAGTAGTCATTAAGTTAAAATCCAGGTACTACAGCTGATTAGGTGGGAAGACCCCGGTGCAGCCTCGCCCATTAATAAGCCCTAGCGATTGTTCCTCCGAGGTTATTGCCAATCTAGAGGGAACCCGACGATTTGTTACATTCATAAATCTAGAAGGACCGTGATTTAAAACAAAGCAATGTTCAAACTTTGATAACTAAACTTACAAAAAGAGTTCGTCATTATCATCATAGGTAAAGTCCACTGGCGGAAATATGCCTCACACATAGATTTCCAGAAATAATTATCGTGGAGTTTCTACATCTACCAGCTTATCTTAGCTAATGTGCTACTACAGGCACATCAAACTAACACCTCTATGTCACAGAATGATGGGTGCAATGGAGGTGTGGGTGTGGAGGTGCTCAGTGAGGTAATGTATTTTTATAGGCAGTGTTACCACTTAAAATCACGCGGGCCATCGACTTGTTCATTGGTTTTATTTCAAAAGAGGTACATCTTAATTATTGTTTGAAAAAAGAATCTTAACAATCCAGTAACACCCCGATCAAAAATTAATTCGTAACAGACCAACAGAAATATTTACAGTACCTTTTACACAAAGCAATGTTGGAGGTTCTGAATAATTTGAACTCCAGGCAGCGTCACAGTGAACCCTGTTTCACTAATAAGAAATGGTGTGTCTGGCAACTAAGTGACACCTAAAGACTCGTAAGTATTTCAAAAACCTAAAACTTTATATTCTCAAGGAGCTTTAAATTCATTAGGTAACACTTCTTTTGGTGTCTCCAACTTTCAACTATAAAGTGACATCAGTGTTTTGATACACACTGCTGAAAGTTTGGTCTATCAAAGTAAACATCGGTGGTTTGATGCTTTTCTTGAGGGTAAGACAATTATGACGATTTAATCATAACCATTCGCAAACAAGGTTCTCAATTCTTTTGTACTTAATTTTTTTTCTTATCTTATCACTATTAATTACTATTAATACTATGAATGCTAGGCTTTTAGGGTATACCATTATTTTAAGTAGGTAGGTACTAAAAATATAGTTCACTTCTCTCCCAGTTTTTGACAAGAAACAATGTTTAAAAATGATGATAATTTTTATCCTAGCCGACTTACTCCTCAACTAAACAAAGCTTGTAACTATGGAAATTTGATTGCTGATAGAATTCTTATATACCAACTTTTTTTTGTAAATACCTACATACATAGTAACACCCAGACATAAAACAAACCTCTATGTTTGCCAAACACAAATAAATGCTCTGAGTGGGGGTCGAACCCCCGAGCCACAGCACCGAAGGCAGAGCTAATACCAACTGAGCTACGACGACTTTCTACCTAAAATGATTTAAGTAAGTAGTATGTTCAAAAATATCGTAAAAAATCACAGCATTGCGTTGTAGTAACTATTTTGTTGTGTGTATCGTCTAGTAAAAAGCTTCTTAGAAAACTTTTCGCTATCTACATATTTCATTTTTGCAACAATATTGCCCAGAGACTTATAAACTTGCGACTACTTTAAAAGAGAGATTGTAGCTGAAATCTAGTAGTTTCCACAAAGGTTTTGTTGAATTCACAATTTTACAGTCCTTTACATTTCAAAATAATTGTATTTTGTCTTACTTATAAAATATCTCTGTTAAATTAATATATGTTTATCTACCTACAGTTTCCACAGCATTGTTTTTTTGGTAAAAAAGTGGCCTCCGATGCTGTAAAAATCATCTTTATTTACTACAAAAGTCTCGTGAAACAAGTTCATACTTTATTTTCAACTTAAGAAAACCCATTCCAGTCCATTGAAGCCGGTATATTGTGTGCAACCAGCTACCGCTACATCACGGTCACAGTTTCTAAAGCAACAAAAAATTACTCGGAAATTACAAAAAAGCCACGCCGATGACTTACAGCCGAACTAAAAAGCGAGGGCAGTTTCAGAATTAGCCGGTTTCCTCGCGAAAGTTAACTCATTTCCTCGCAACTCCTTTTGTTGGTAACGGGACGTGAGACCCGTGTTTGCCACTCTTTGGACACAGTTCATCAACTCAATAACCGACTGTTCAACAGCTGAGCTCACCACTAAGTAACCCTTCATACCTAGTAAATGCTTATCCTATTATGGGTCTGTAAATATAAAAACATAACTGAAAAAATATGCCATTTCCAACAGAGTTATTGTAATTTTTTTTAAACTTGATTTCGCAACTTCAAAACTTGGCTATTGATGTTGCTACTCTGGACTTGATTCTACATTCCACGACTAATGCAAAATGGGGGAGTAAAACTTTTCATTCTTTTGTTCAACGCGTAGAAGTCACGGTCTCGTAGACATTCTACGCCGTAGCGCCTACTACGCGATGCCGTAGCGGATCTACAAGAATGAAGTAGCTATTTGTTTTAATTGTCACTGTCATGTGTTTGTTTTTCAATACAGCTCATTTTATATAACTTCTCTCTCTAACATGATAGTAAGAAAGAGCCAAAGTAAATAAGTCAGTTGTTTGAGCTTTCAAGTGACCTGACTACTTAAACTCAGCTATGACACTACATTTCCTGACTGTAATTAGGTTTGCAAATATTTTTGTTTGTATGCGTTAATATATCTTTCATGCCTGTCTGGTTGACCCGTGTTACGGGTATGGTTAGCTTTACTAAATTACATAAAGATAATTATTGTTATTCCAGTTTTTGTAGGATATTAAAGAACTCTAATATTTAACTTTGAATAAAGACATCAGAAATCGAAATAAGTACCTATATCGTCTCTAGGTAATGTAGGCATTTGACTGCCTACATAAAAATCATTTTTATGAAAGATAATCTTATCTTGTGATGAAACTATTGTAACAATAATTTGGTAGCAACGTGCAACGCAGTTTCGTTCAGTGCATTCGTACCTTAGTTAAATAAATATTCATGGACATTTCACACAACGCTCTCTAGTCCCAAACTAAGCAAAGCTTGTAATATGGGAACTAGATGCTGATAGAATATTTATATAATTTTTTTGTAAATACATACTTGTAATACATAGTAACACCCAGACATAGAACAAACATGTATGTTTGGATACACAAATGTTGGTTCTTGGTGGGAATCGAACCCACGACCCGCAGCAAAGAAGGCAGAGCTGTTACCGACTGAACTGTGACGCCTGTCAAGTGTACTCAAACAAAATGATAAACTATACCTGTCAACAAGCTTTGTTTAATAAATAGTGTAACAGTTACAGCCCTTTCACACGGCAGTCCAGTTTTGCAGGATCGGCTTTTTACGGTATCCTGCTAAACTGGACGCTGTGTTCACATGGCAGTTCAGTTTTGCAGGATTCATTAAAAAGCTGGTCCCGCAAAACCTAGACTGCCGTATGAACACTGCTATTGAAATATATGTGTGATTAAACGGGATCCCGCTTTTTACTGGACTTCTGATCCAGTTTCTAGTGACAAAACCGAATGGCACAATTTGACCGGATCGGCTTTTTGCAGGATCCCGCATGCGGGATGCTCGTGTGAACGCTAGCATATAAACACATTCGCCATCAAACGGGATCCTGCAGAAAACGGGATCCTGTTAAAAACTGGACTGCCGTGTGAAAGGGCTGTTACGAGTATACGTAGGCTTTTAGTATACATCATACATATCATAATTATTTACTTCATTCAATTAATACTGGCGCCATCACAAGAGATCATAGGTAAACTAAATAGAAAACAGTAAATCGATACTGGAAAACTCTCCTAATTGTTATTCTAGATACAAACCTAATGCTTATATTTTATTTGGCATAACATGTTAGGTTTTACGCACCCTGTTTAGTTATGTCCAGGGTCGTTTCATGACGTCTAATGTACAACAAGAGACTGCATTAGCCGTCGCGACAATGGATCCCTAGACGGTGTGCTCTACTAATGCACTAGTCTAAGTAATGATTACGAGAAAGCACACGGGTGGGGTCGAAACCTTACAATACTCAGAGAGGTAATCACGTACAAATCTGACAGTCGCCACGTTACGTAAACCTAACGTATTCGAATCATATTGCGCGTCAACGCCAGCTCGACTGCTAAACGTTGCAGCGTCACCGCGCAGGGTATCTCGGATACGCTAGCGTTACGATAGATTTACGATTGTCATATTTATTCGTGTTCAAGTCACAGGAAATCAAGGCGGCGAATACTAAGGCGGTACATAATCAAAGCTCTTTCAATCAAACATCCACAATTTTTTTGTCAAATTCTCTTTGCATTTCACTCGCAATTGGTTTGGGCGTTAAAATTGATTGGATTATACCTTTCATCGGGCTGGCGGGTTACGTGATCTCTATACATGATTGCTCGATTCGAATTTATTTACTAACTGACAATAAAACGCGTTATCTACAAATTCATTGGTTCCGAACAGTGGACGTTGTGACATGAATAAAATATATTTTAGCTTAAAGTTTGCAGTGTGAAAATCGGTTTATTCCCTCGTTAAGCCTCGCTTCAGTATCGATGTTGTCGTTTTATTCGGATTCCTTTTGATGTGGTTAGGGACTTTTCATTATTGTTCACAGTAACAAGTTGTTTGGCTAAGCTTGGTCGTGTAATACTAGGAATTTCAACAGTATCGTGTTTTGCAATGTTTGCATGTAACATAACGCTTTCTTGAAATGTGTTTGAGGATGAAACCATGCTTGTAGGTACATTATAAAATTATCATTGTTAAAAAGTTAAAGGTTTTATTTACAAACACCTTTTTGAACTTGCTAATGTATTTTAAAAATATGCTACCTACTAGCTTCATAACTTCAAGATGTTTCAAGCGCTACGCTTAAAACATCGTGTACTAAAAAGTTAATAAGACCAGCCCCCGTATTCCAATCTTTTGCTGTCAAGTTATATTGCACTGTGTAATTAGTGTAATTAGTGTAGTGTAACTAGTGTAATTTCTTCAGGTCACGTGGTACAAAATTATACCACGTGGCCTGAAGAAATCATTCTTTTTAGACACTTGACAGCAAAATATGCGCGAAAACAAATTAAATGACATCATAATGTCACTATTTAGTCACAGAATAACAATGGGTTAGTATGAACTGACCATGATTTAAAACTTTTCAGTTTAACTGAGATGGGAATCGCCCCCTAGCTTATTAAAATTCACAGGAGTTATGAGTTCTTTACGTCAAGTCCTAGATTTTGTTACTCGATATTTTTACTCCGCAGAACGTGATGGACCCTAAATAACAAACCTCTTAGCACCAGTTTTTGATGCTTTAGCGAGTTTATCAAATTAACATTTGAAGTCCTCAAATTTATAATAGTGTAGATGTAGTGTAGAGGCTCTTCTAGGGGCAAATTCAAAGTCAAAAAAGGTTTTATTCAATAAATAAATATTAATGGACGTTTCACAAGACGCCCACTAGTCTCAAACTAAGCAAAACTTGTGATATGGGAACCACAAATAATCATTTAGAACCGTCTTATATAAATAGTTAATTCTAGATGCCAGTTCCACGCAACCAGAGCCTAGGAGAACGGGTAAGAAACTACGGCCTAGGTTTCTAGTGTTTTTTTGTATCATACTTTTTACAAAGAATATACATAAAAATGCGCTAGACGAATGCTGGTTAAAATGGTTTAGCGGACTGTTCAGTTTCTTTTTAAAAATTAAGGGGTAGTCTCACTGTAAAATAAACAACGCAAACTCCACGAAATCACAGACAAAATCAGTAAGAGCTTGTCTTAAAAAAGATTGGTTAGATTAGGATATAAAATAAATTGACTATGTATTTTTCAGGACATTTGCACTTACAACTATTCAAATATTTATGAGAAATAGACGCTGCCCATTTTTACTTTTTTATTCAGAGTAATTTGAACTCTGCGATCTCTGACACTTCTTTTATGTCAAGCCGATTTTTGAATGTGTGAAAACATTCATTCAGTGCTTGTTTTTCCTCAAATATGTAAAAACGACGAACTTTACACTTTAACTTTTTTCTACGTCTAATTAATTACTAATGTTAGCAAAATCCACTTCGTAGCAACGAAGCAATGCGAGAGTATATACCAAAAACGAAAATTTTCTTTCCTTGCCTTTATTATTATTATTTATGCTGTACTCGAGCTAACGCAATGTGTTTATGTATACTCACATTATAAATGCGTATAACTCCTACAGGGCAGTTGACTTGCCTAGCTTTTCAATTGTTTCACCCTTATTTACACAAAAACCTAAGGGCAAACCTTCTCAGGCCATCATCAGACTCCCACGTCTCTCCAGAGAAATCTTTGTTTAACCTACCCTTTTGGTTCTGAACCCAGAAGAAGGTGATAGACATGTCCTAAAAGTTCTAATACAATTTACAAATAATATTGCATCTTGAAACGTGAGGAGGAGTCTAAAACGGGAAATTTCACGATTCCCGTCTCTCGAAGTTCACGAAAAACAAATTCTATTCCGAAGTTCTAAAAATACTTATTTTATTTTTTCGAGTTTATAGATGATAGAAACTTGTATGATACGTAAATAGGGATTTATTTTCTTTTTGAACCGGTCGGAAGCGAAAAGAACTTCTAGAAATAGATTTTCATGTCAAAGCGAGTCATTTATTTAGGGACTTATAGCGAACATTTAGGTCGGGGTTGAATAACTCCCAATAACTATATTCTTTAAATTAAAATATTACTGTCCTTGTTTTTGACAAGGATAAAGTAGAGACGGATAGTATTTTACTCGACGAATAGCGTTATTCGGAGTTGGTTGAGACTGGCCTTTAGTTACATAGGTCGTAAATAGAGTATGTACTTTTTTGTCTTCTTATTTTGACCAACCAGAGACTTAACCATCTATTTATTTTTATGACGGCCCATGGTTTTCATAACTTTTACACCTGAAATAATTTGCTTCTATTGGTATTCAAAAATTAACGGCTAGTCAGTTCACAGAAAATGCACCCTCAAGGTTGTAAGGCAGAACTTTTGCTGATGGTACGTCTAAAAGCGACTGGAAATAAAAACTACTTGAGCATACAACAACCGTGCTACAGTGGTTAGTACAAAATAAATAGAGCCTTATATTGTTATGAAATTGTTCATAGCATTAAGCCCGTTTGAAAACAATCCTATTTGCTTGGTACTTGGTTAAATATTAAGAGCGAAACGCGGCGTGGTTCCTTCAGGCAATAACAATGTACCTACCTGAATGGCCTCACGTAGAAACCTCTTAAGTAGGGAATAGAATGGAGAGTTTAACATGATCCAGCATGAAAAAAAAGCTTAGGGCCAAATCAATGGTGTGGTCAATGCACATGCAAGGTGTGGTCGTCAAAGGTACTTTAAAAAACTTTATCAAAACCACAACTATTTTAGTGCTTTCTTACTTACTCAGTTTTCTAAGTACCTACTTTACAGGTGTGAATAAATAATCTGATTTTAGCTAAGGATTAATTTTAATAACGTCTAGAATATGTCAATTGGGCCATCGGCATTCAAAATGGCATTTAATTTTTAAACATCACAACCCAAAGATAGTTTTTCTAAATTTTTTTAAGAGAATTACCGCTGTGTTTAGTTTTTTTACTACATCAAAGTAGTAAAAAAACTTACTTTCGTATTCCGATAAAGAAATCACTACTCAAGAATGGATTTGAGTGGAGATTTTGGCTTATTCCAGAAATCCCCTTAGTCGGCCCTGCGACTGCCGGTAGGGGATCTTTGGACAAAAAGTCCCGAAATCCCCTATAATCTATGCTTTAATCTGGATCAGTGCTGAAAAAGCCTAGTCTTGACTTCTTGACTTCATCCATTGTTGAGTGTAAGCCTCCCTTAGTATCTGAGCATAAATGTTTGATTTATGTCTACTTACCTATCTGACTAGTATTCTCGTACGTGTACGCTATTTCTTATGCCTTGAAGGAAGGCAGTAATAGACGTAAATAGGCGTAATCGTCTTACAGAAGGAAACTGAATGCGGCTGTTGTAATATGAGTTGCATTGCTCTAAAGAGGAACAGAGGGTTAGTTTTCATAGTTTTATAGGAGCTTTTATAAGAATCCTTATGAGTTCTGGAAATAAGTTACATTTGATACTTATTTAAAATTGTTTGAAACTACGTATTTAATTAGAGTAGTTCATAAACTCCTATGACTTGTTAATATAATACCTACAGCTAAAACCTTATACGTTGTAGCAAAAGAATAACAAGCAAACTAATTAATTGTCATAACGTTATAGTTATTTTCGGATCGGCAATGAGCGAAAAAAAGGATTCACGTCTGAGAATACATTGTTATACACGCGAGAGCAATGATTCCGGGTCACTTAAAGAATGTTAAAAATCTCGGAAACTAAAAATGATAGGTTAATGCAATAAATTGTATTTAATAGACAATGTAATACTCCTTAAATGAAGGTATTAAAACTTCTTAGTTATTGTAAAGTTATATCTTAAAAAAATCAAATTTGAAAAAGGGCCACTTTCGAAGATGGAACTACGAAATTACAGCATTTGGTTTTGCTTTTGTTTGTAATCTGTCATTTATGTGGGTATATAAACCATGTTGATAGTGCTCTATATTCATTATTCAAGCTGAAATTATGTCGCTTACGCCTGAAGAATGCACCAGAATACTTACAATGCTGGAAACCGGCCGGAGTCAGCGCGATACAGCCAGGACTGTCGGTGTGTCGCTGTCAACAGTACAAAGAGTTCTCCGACGTTACGAAGAAACTGGTTCTAACCTACGCAGACCAGGAACGGGCAGAACCAGGTGTACCACAGCACGAGAAGACCGATACTTGGTGAACACCATGCTTCGAAATCGCTTTCTCACAGGAACTGAACTCACAAATCAGTTTCGACGCCTCGGAGGAAGTAACCCAAGTGCATGGACAGTAAGACGTCGGCTTGCTGAATCTAACTTAAAACCCCTTAGACCTGCAAACGGCCCTAAACTGGAGCGTGGGCATCGTATTTCAAGACTAAGATATGCCCAGAGCCACGTAAATTGGAGTATTGAAGATTGGTCAAAAGTTATGTTCTCCGACGAATCAAAATTTATGCTCTACAAGCACGATGGAAGACACAGAGTGTATCGAAGACCAGGGGAAAGATTCAAGCAAGCATGCATCGAAGAAAAAGTAGCCTACGGTGGTGGGTCTGTACTTGTGTGGGCCGGAATTTCTTCTGAAAGTCGCACAGAGCTGGTGATCATAGAAAACGGCTCTTTAACTAGCGTAAGATATGTGGAAGAAATCCTCAATGATCATGTTGGTCCATTTATGGTCAATTTAGGTGAGGATGCTATATTTATGCATGACAATGCCCGACCTCATACAGGTAGGATTGTGAATGACTACCTTCAAGAGATGAACATTACTCGTATGGAGTGGCCAGCGCGCAGCCCGGATATCAACCCGATCGAGCATGCTTGGGACGAGCTAGGCAGATGCGTAAAACAACGAAACCCTCCCCCAATCACGCTTCGTGAGCTCAAAATTGCTCTCACAGAGGAATGGGAGAATATTCCCCAAAATCGTATAAGGAACTTGGTGTACAGCATGCCAAACCGCGTAAACGCAGTAATGGAAGCACGAGGAGGCAATACGAAGTATTAAAATTCAAGTCAAATCGTAATAAAGTTCAAAAATTTCATGTTTCCTATTTTTGTTTTAAGGAGAGATCAGCAGTTTTTTTCTTTATGTAATTTTGTGTTAATAAAATGTATGGTGACTCATATTTTTTTACTTTCATTTAAGGAGTATTACATTGTCTATTAAATACAATTTATTGCATTAACCTATCATTTTTAGTTTCCGAGATTTTTAACATTCTTTAAGTGACCCGGAATCATTGCTCTCGAGTGTATTTATTACTAGCAGTTACCCGCGACTTCGTCTACGAAAAAAAAATATAACAAAAAAAAAAAGCAGAAGAGTAGCCTATGTATTAATCTAGGTTACGAACTGTAATATATTTCAAGTATCATCCAAATCGGACCAGTAGTTACAGCGTGATTGAAACACAAACATCTAAACTATGACATTTAATATAGCAGTGGGATTATGCTATTCCGCTGTACAAAACCATTTTTCCTAAGATAAACCAATTTACGCTGAAATACAGCATCACCACTCGTTTAAGATAACAGGAAAATCCAAGCAGGATTCTTATTAAGGTAACGCCGAAATAGATTAACTTTTTCCTAGGTTTTATTTTTTAGTCCTCCACCGTATCTATCCGACATTTCGAACAAACCAAAAATTTACTTGATTATTTTCTGTGTTGCCCCAAGACTTAATTAATACATTTATTAATACGTTTCAGAGGTATAATAATAATAATTGCAACGGTGTGTAGATAGCTCAACTGTTTCATGTGTATTTTGTACATATTATAAATATTGTAAATACTGTATTAGTCATAATTTTCTTTGTGAATAAATAATAATTATTTTGCTGTTGCTAGTATATCAGACACGAAAACTCTCAAGAGAACACGTAAAGTAGTAAATTAGGTTGAGATGACATTCTCACGAGAGAGTGAATTCACTCAATGAAAAGGTCTTCTTGACGGGTGTGGCCGTAGTTCGCGTGCCGCACTTTTGAAGTTCCAACTTTGTTGGTTCATTATACACCCTTTGAAATTTGAAAAAAACTTTGTTGGTTTTTTAAACATTTCCAGACCATCAAGACTTGTATTTTTGGTTATGAGAATGACGCCTGAATTCTCCTGATTTATAATACCGTATAAAATGTAATTTTCCGGCACTAATACATATTAACTTTGACTTTGAAAGACTAAATTATCAAAATAGTTTCGCTTCGCTTTGGCATCCATCTAAGACAGTGGCGGAATTAAATACAAGCATCCTCCCATGAACGGGCGGATAAGTGTAGCTATTTTAAATCAAAATGATTTTTCGAAATTTCTCCGAAACTGTATCTTAAACCCCATTTCCAATTAATATTATAAACGTAATAATAATTAATACCTAGTCAGGCTAGTCGGGTATTTTCAGAAAACAGCAGCTTCTAATGTCGAATTTTCCATTTTTTGTTGAAAGCAAATTTTACTCAGTAATTTAGTTACAGGATAACGTCTCTGTGATATTATATTTTGGTATTTATAGAAGCCGGAAAGTGGCTTGAATAGGTGTACCTACTTAGATACTCAGTGTATTTTTACGTCTTCATCTGCTCGACTTGGTGGGGGCGCAGTCACGCCCCCAGATCAGTTTTACTAATAATATATATATATATATTTTAGCTATATTATAGCTAAAAGAAAGGGATACATTGATACACACCGTATAAGTTTCGAAATTGTAATAATAATGACAATAATGATAGATTCAATTAGTTCTCATTAGATGTGTGTCATGGAAATCGCGTTCGTTGAAGTTTTTAAATGTTCAAACTTTTTGCAGTGTTTTTCTTGATTGTAAAAGTAAAAGTGAACTAATACTCGCTTATTTATGAAAGAGTGGTGTGACAGGTGCAACAAGCAACTTAAAAAACACAATGTAGCTAGTGTGGCACCGTACATACATTGTATTTTTTTTTAATCACTCAACGGTGTCATATACCTACAGGTTGTAATAAGACTACACTTGATAACTTCGGGAGGTCGTACCAATCCTTATTGCAAGTCCATTTGCGTCCCCTGCATCATATAGGCTTTCGGTCGTGGATTTTAATTTGTAAAGAAATAATAAAATAATGCAATTAAATTAGTGCTGCCAACGATGGAAAACTTACTAACGAAATTCGACTCAACTTATTTGACCTGTTTAGAAGCTAATTTACTTTATAAATTTATTCCTAATTGCAGGTGGTTCCGTGAGACCATTATTTACCTTCGAAGTTTGTTTGTATACAAGTAGGTACATGCGTCTTTTGTTTGAACACTTAACTTAGCTATAATTAAATCTGTGATACCCTAAGCACCAATTTCTATTGTTATCGATTCTCTATTCTAAAACAATACACTTTCGTTTTGAGACGTTGATATTCTTGTGATGAGCTAGCATCACGCACGGACGTGCCTTTGACTTCCCCTCTAAGAGACCACCACATGTTCATCTAAAGAACTCTTTGCCGGCGTCTGTGTTTCCGAACACTTATAATTTGGATGTTTTCAAGAGGAGAAGTAGGTTTACGTTTCTTCTAGGCAAATGTGCTACGTCGTCGACCGCATTGTCTCTCACTATCAGGTGAGATTGCGGTCAAACGTTTGTCTATAATGTAAAAAAAGAACAAAGTGAGACAGTCGTTTGACTGAGTACTCTGAGCTGAGTACTTGGTCGCCAGAGAGTCGCTAGAATTACGATTTAAAGAGATGACTATCACAGACACCATGGGATTACAAACGATATTATTCGTAGACTTTGTATTTACTTTTACTAGCTACTAACGAACGAATTTAGCCGGATTTTTTTAGGCTGATTAAAATGAATTGATAGCGTTAAAAATATGCTATAGGTACTGTTTCAATTACGATACATTAAACACGCTCATTACACGACACAGTCGAAGCTTAATTCGAGATAGTAAACGCTGGTAGCGTTCTTGTAATTAACCTCTTACAGTTAAGCGTCTAATCACGTTGAGAGCAAAGTAGATAAGGAAATCGAGAGCAGAATCTTTAAAATTTTATAAACTTAAGTAGGTATAGAAAGGGTTAATAGGATGACTTATCCAAATAGGTAAGTGGTAAAGGCTTTTTCATTACATTCGACTTGTTAAAGCAGTCTTCAACAGAAATATCACCCGTGGTATTTTATTGTATTAACAATAACTAACAATAACTATATACAATAACTATATACAAATACTTAAGAAAATAGCATTTTTAACAAAAAAAAAAATAATATTAAAATAAAACAGAAATATTAGGGTACCTAATCTATTGTTGTCACATGACAGGCTCGGACTTTAAGCTTTTAGCATCTCTAAAGCTATTTGTCAAGCGTTTATAGATAAATCAGGCTTATAGACGTGTCAGATTCCTAATAAAGCTAGAAATTGTTTGTGAAACCGAGGTTAAGCCTATAAAGCAATTAAATTTTCCATAACCCATCTCGGTACCTATCTAAGCAGGCTTAGTTGGGTTCACTGAAGTGAAGACGGCTCAACCCCACCCTTTGTTGTAAAATGTATGGTAGGTACTTGTAGCAGGCCATGAACGCACTAACGGTCATAATCTCCCGAGCCCTGGAGGTATTATGACGCAGGGTAACGCAGGGTTACTTGTTAGGTCCTCTATACAGCAAAACTTCAACCATTTACGTACGAATGAGGCATATTAAGTTTGTAGAAGGTTTTTGAACAAGAAAAGCCATGAAAGGCACGAAATGCTAATGCTTGGGAGCACTTAAGCTAAGCGCAGTTACGTAGTGTGGACTAAATGGCTGCTTTAATAGTTCTATGGAGCGAGAAATTCACTTAGCATTTGTTTATGAATTTTATGACGTAACCCACCTACGTCATTAAAATTAAACAAATAATTTGCAATGTTTTGATTTCACAAGAAATTGAAAACAGTTCCATTTGTGTTCCAATGAACAAAGTATTTGTACTTACTTATATCTACTTTGTTCACCTGGTTTGCGACTGCTATCGCCAGGATACTTTTCAGCCTCCGTATGCCAATCTTTTGCTGTCAAGTTATATTTCACTGCCCAGTGTAATTTCTTCAGGTCACGTGGTACAAAATTGTACATCATTCTTTTTAGACACTTGACAGCTAAATATGCTCGAAAATACATCAAATGATGTCATAATGTCACTATTTAGTCACAGAATAACTATGAGTTGGTATGAACTGACCATGATTTAAAACTTTGCAGTTCAACTTTGATTGGCATACCCCTGCAGAGCACGTAAGATACGTATCTGTGGGACGTACTTAAGGCACCCATCTAAATCTTGACCGTTGACTATAGCTAGATAACAATCTATTTATATTTATATAGGCAAGCACTTTTCCAGTCGGGTAAACACCACAAGCACTGAAAATGATTCTGAATTTATTTGTTGAAAAAGAACCGCTTAACAAAAGCTTCCAAACAGTTTCACGAATCACATGACTTCACATATTTTTTATTCATATTCAATCCACTCGGGTAGAATTTGCCGGCATTGTCAGGTGCTCGGAAAAGGGCTCTGATGTGCAAGGGTTCGCTCTTAAAAGTTTTCTCGAGGTTATTGTTGTGGTCGGAAAGTGATTTCGACACACTTTCTTATTTATAAAAATCCTTCAATTTGTTTGCTTCCACCAGGGCTTGCAACCGGTAATAAAATTACCTGAAAACTGCGGTAAGTAACAGTACTTTTTCATTCTCCTATTTTAAGCTGCTTCTTCTTGAAAATCATAATTTTTCGCTCAAAGTAGCGGTACAATAGTCACAACATCAACAAATAATCTTTGTCCCTCTGAAGTTGGCTGCAAGTAGCTGTGCAGAACGCATTTTTGGGTCGAATTAAGCGAGAGCTGCACAGGGGTCTAGGCATATGGCTATTCTACAATGAACAACAATCGATAAATCACCGATTAAAAACTAAATCGATACTTAATCGTATTTTGTGTTTGCAAGGTCTTGTTAAAACCTCTAAAACCCAAGCGAGAAATACTGTTACCTACTTTACACCAAAATATACCAAACTTTAACAAAATAAACCAAACTTTATACACCAAACAATCAATAAAACAGTTTTCAACTTATCATCATAAAATAAATATTTTTTACCGCAAAAACATTCTCTTTGGGAAGTTAAGTAACTTCTATTCGTTTGATTATGCCCCTTCTTCAGGAACTTACTTTATTTGCAAGCGAAACAAACATGCAAGACTTTTTGATTCACTGAGGAACACTTTTTACAACAACGCCCGACATGTTTACAACTTTACAACGTGTAGTCATGGCAGTATTATTTTGTTTTTACATCTTTGACTGATTAACATTTAGATGTCTTTAATTTACGCTACACTTCGTACCTACTCGCAAAAAGTCTATCAGTCTAGAAAGACTATCAAAAAGTCAAAAGACTATTCTTAATATTAGAATATTCTTGTTAGAATTGCACCCACATTTCTTGAATTGACACAAGAAATTGGTCAAGTTGCGCAACAAAAAGTTGCCATGTTAACTTCCAGCCTTATTATGTTGTTTTATACGACTTACTCATGGTAAAGTTTTTTGTTTATTTTATTATGTTGTCGCAAGAAATTTCGTCACTTTGACTAAACATGCAATCCTAAGAAGTTTCACCCCCCCTTATTCCGGAGCCAGCCCCTTATTCTCTAACAAGTGGCGTTAGCGTTATTTTCCGTGGAAATGGCAGTTTAGATTTTGTTTACATTTCAGCACTGTTTCATAAAGAATGGAGATGAAAGTCTTTTTAATCATAAAAAAAAGAACTCTCTAAATACTCCTAAACACCTATCCGTTAACCATCTTTACTAGCAGAATACATCAACAGCTTAACCCCCCGGGGCGGACATTTGTATTTATTTCTTTATTCGCGTATTTATTGCCTGAAACCGCCATAAAAATGTTGCGAACACACATTTAGCAAGACTAACTGGTCGCACGCGAGACGCATGCCGTGATGATGGTCCGTTTTCGCGTTTACACTAGTTTCTTTACTTTTTTTTAATACTGTTTACTCGCGATAAAACCGACAGAACTTTTTGAGGAGTTTAAATTTTCGTTTCGGCTATAAAGACCTAGTATCCTGGATTATTCGTGGGGATTTTGGAAATAATTTTGTTTCCAATTATTAAAGTAGGTAAATAAAGGGTACCACAATATCTTTACACAATCGCTACCTAAAGCGAAACGCTACAAAAGCTCATATAATAGTTTGTAGTTATTGCAATTTAGTGATGCTGCGACCTAGCAAAATGCCTCTTCACTACGATTTGCTCGAAGATTTACACAATTGTAATAGGAATTATGATTTATGGTACAACTTAAATCATCTTTACACACGCTCCAAAGAAAACCTTTTCATATAATCTGTTAACAATTACTTGTTTCGAAAGAAGATTTAAAGTATACGAAAGAAATATCAGGTGGAAATGTTCAACGACTGTGGGAAATTTATCTTCGCTCACATAAATCTTTCGTAGCACTGTCTACGACTGCCTCTACGGTGCAGCGTCTATGATAAGCCGCACTGTGAAACTAACGCATTCAATAATTTTATTCGAAGGTTGTTTGGTTTGACTATGCAGTGCAGTTCACATTGTGTCAGTCTTACTCAGGCGCATTTCGCTGCAAGACATTTTCACTGATTTTTTAACCGACTACACTGAGGGTTCTTGTTACTTCAAATTTTGACAATTGCGGAGTCCACGTAACATACGCTATAATGTGATGTCTTCGTTCTTTTAAGTATATTCTGGTTTTTAAACCCCCGACGCAAAAACAACGAAATGTTTTAAGTTTGACGTGTCTGTGTGTGTGTATGTGTGTCTGTCTGAGGCAACGTAGCTCCCGAACGGATGAACCGTTTTTGATTTTGTTTTTTTTGTTTGAAAGGTGAATAAGTCGGGAGTGTTCTTAGCTATGTTTGATAACCTCTCCTGTGACGCTCCAACAATGCCCTTTCCCCTCAAGTGCACAGGTAGCGGCGCCCCCCGCGGCGGGAGGCCCGCTGCGTGGGCATTGACGCATTCTTTCGCAGATTTCGCGATTATTTTGTTTTAACACCAATGAACTTCTTTATCTATTTGGATTCTACATAAAATTGTCTACTGATTAGGATATAAATATAGAGACAGTGTCATACATAAGTATTCAATGATGTTCATGTAAAGTTGAAATAACTAAAAAGTATAGTAGAGCTGTAATAAATCAGGTTATAATTTAAAAATTAAACAGTTTTTATGTATGAATTTGTTTTTATTTTAAACCTATGGGTACTATTTACAAAAAGTCAATAAAAAACGACAGTAAGCCTAAACATATTTTTTACACTAAATCTGTTTACAACCACAGCACAATTTCTTTTCACGCTCGCACTTGGCGCGCACTCATAAAAAACAGCTCGGGTTTGAAGTGGCTATGCCGAGGAATGCCGGGTTCGAGACCCATTGTTTTTATGTTCACATTTAGTTTAAATCAAGGGCTATTCATATTCGTAAACACCAGATGTATAGCTTTGTTAAATTCAGAGCACAAAGCAAATAAAGTAACCCCTTTAAAATCGGCATTCAAAATGAGCTTCACTTTTTTGCTTCTAGACGCTAAGTATTTAGTTTTTACATTACATCTTTTTGTTTTAGCAAACAGTACGTGAAATTTGCTATATGATACATATAAAATAATAAACACTTTCAATAGAAAAATAGTTAGTATTAGGCTTACGAACATTTGCATTTACGCATGTTTCGCCGCCATTCCGCGACATCATAGTATGGATAAGACTTTCAGTCAGGTGACAAGTGTGACAACTGACAATCATTTAGGTAGGTACATTTCTTGCTGGCGGTAAAAGTACCTACATGTAAATTTATACACAACAAAATACAATAAGAAAAACAAACTACTTTTTTTATACTAAAAAAATACAACTAATGCAGTACCTACCTATTTTCAATATGTATTTCTAAAATACAAATGAAATAGTTGAGCTATCTGCAAACCGTTGCTTGTGGATACTGACGGTGGAAAAGATGAGTACCTATCGATACATTTTAATCACAAAAAAAATTACGACTAATACAGTATTTGCAATATGTATTTACAAAATACACATGAAACAGTTGAGCTATCTGCAAACCGTTGCTGGTGGATACTGGTGGTGGAAGAGATGACTATCGATACCTTTTATTCACAAAGTAAATTACGACTATTACAGTATTTGCAATATGTATTTACAAAATACACATGAAACAGTTGAGCTATCTGCAAACCGTTGCTGGTGGATACTGGTGGTGGAAGAGTTGAGTATTGATACATTTTATTCACAAAGAAAATTACGACTATTACAGTATTTGCAATATGTATTTACAAAATACACATGAAACAGTTGAGCTATCTGCAAACCGTTGCTGGAACTGAAGAGATAAGTACAGGCTAACTTAAAATTTGACTGCGTGGGGTTGCGACGTTATGTTCGGTTATGTTGCAACGTTGTTTTCAGACCTCCTTGACCTGAGGGGCGGGTACCAGTTTAAAGTGTGCAATACGTCTGACGTCCAGCACACCGGTGTGCGCTGATTGGTATGGAAACACTGAGCGGAAGCTTGACGAGACTAAGCTTTTCAAAAAATCCACTCAGTGTTTCCATACCAATCAGCGCACACCGGTGTGCTGGACGTCAGACGTATGGCACACTGTACACTCGTACTCGCCCCTCTGATGGGATGATTAAGAGTGGTATTTAACAAAACACGACTCCAAAGAGAGCGCAAGGTTGAAGCATAAAGCCACATCACATGCATTGCACACGACGGTGCTGCGCTTTGTTTTACACACCACACACTGCCTCTTTAGTTTTCCACTTTTTCCACCACCGGGAAGTGTTGGCAATTGAGTTGGAAAGTGGGCCAGTACCTCCGCACTCAGCTTCGGAGTTCTGGTGTATGTTCCGACAACGACGGGTCTTGTTTGGTGGATTTGCAAAATTTCCTTCACGACGCTGGTGCGGAAATCCCGGTGGTCGATTGGGGTGTGGTGCTTGTGGATGATGTAGGCGTTTAGTAGGCTCACATTTAGGAGGCGTCGAAAGAACTTTTTGTACCAGACCTTCGTTCTTTTCCTCTCCATGGGGTACATTGATACCATCTGGTCTTTCTTATCGACGCCTCCCATGCATATATTATAGTCCCTGACTACGGTAGGTTTGCCGTCAGACACGGCAACCCCATGGTATGTCGAAATCAATGCGACACGATTTTTGTCGCGCCACACCAAGAGGTCGACATCGCCCGATGTGCAACCACAAACCTCACCGACTCTCATGTCGGATTTTTTCAAATTGGATATTTCATCCGGCACCAACAAACGGTTCGTTCGTAATGTTCCAACGCAGTCAAATTTTAAGCTTTTTAGCAGGCGGGCAAGAGCTGGAGAATTGTAATAATTGTCCATCCAAACTGTATGGCCAATACCCTCCAGCCCTTGTAGCAATCGCAAAACGAGGTTTGGTATCGCCCCAGCAATTAAGCCCTCGTGTGTTAGCAGTTCACCGCCAACATGCACCTCGAACCTCCACAAATACCCGGTTTGCGAGTCACATACTTCATATGTTTTGATACCAGTGGTGGCGGCCTTGTCGGGGATGAATTGACGAATGTCGAGCCAACCTTTCCATTGCGTCAGGGACTCATCTAACGCAATGTTTTGGCTCAACTTGTAAAGTGACTGAAATTTATGATTAAGGTGGTCTAAAATAGGTTGGATTTTGAAAAGCTTTTGTTGGAGTCTAGGGAGAGAGCTGGCAAACTCGACGTTATCTGAAAAGTGTAGGCACCTACTGATAAGTTGGAAACGTCTCAGCGACATGTTGAGCCTAAAACCTGGAGTGGCAAATATCGATTTGTCTTCGCACCAGTAATCCACCAGCTTTGTTTTGATGGTTATGCTCATAGCCATCAACAGGGCGAAGTAAATATACATTTCGTCCACGTCGATATCCTGCCAGAAAGCGATCCTGCTGGTCGGCTGCATAGCGCCCATAGCTAACAGGGAAGTCGCATACTGTTGGGCATATATATTTGTTTGTTGGCAAATATGCTCCATAATTTGGGGATCCCAGATTTTGGTAAAAGCATCATAGGGACTTGCGGATGGAGCAGTCGTAGGGCCGCAAGTCCCTGTGAATACTTCCCTTCTCTCGTGGGGGGGTTTGGGTGGGTCTGGAAACGCTCCCCAGGTAAAATTGTAAAATGAGGAGGATCTCAACGGTTCTGCTGTGACTGTGCCGGCAGCTAAATCTTCCGCTGGAATTTCTGAGTCCTCAACTGCTGCAGTTGAGGACTCAGAAATTCCAGCTGTAGGGTCTAGGGCCTCAAACGTTTCTAAACCACCGGCAGCAACTCTTTCTTCTGGTGTATCATAGGCCTCCAGAAACATTCTTACTCTGCGCGGGACTGGTACCTCTACCGCGACATCATCGTCCTGTTCCTCATCACTGTCATTGCTTCCTATGTGAAAATAAAACAACGGCCGTAAGTGATACAAATCCGAAAACACTTATCTAAATAATGAGACTAATTAAATAAATAAAAAACTATATACCAATAAGCATATTATTAATTTCTTCGTCGCTTAGGGGACGACGAATTGGGCGCTGACGCTCGCGCTGGCGGCAGGGCGATGGGGCTCTCGCTCCATACAACGTAGATACAACGAGCCTGAAGCAATTGTATTGATTTTATCATTATTTAAATTATTATTATGATCCCTAGAACAAAAAAAACATGAGTACCTAACCTAGACACACCATTACTCACATTCCATAAATATTCATAAAGTACTTACGATTCAGGTTCGATGGCAGGCAAATTCGCCGCCAACGAGCGATCCCTAGAACAAAAAAAAACATGAGTACCTAACCTAGACACACCATTACTCACATTCCATAAATATTCATAAAGTACTTACGATTCAGGTTCGATGGCAGGCAAATTCGCCGCCAACGAGCGATCCCTAGAACAAAAAAAAACATGAGTACCTAACCTAGACACACCATTACTCACATTCCATAAATATTCATAAAGTACTTACGATTCAGGTTCGATGGCAGGCAAATTCGCCGCCAACGAGCGATCCCTAGAACAAAAAAAAACATGAGTACCTAACCTAGACACACCATTACTCACATTCCATAAATATTCATAAAGTACTTACGATTCAGGTTCGATGGCAGGCAAATTCGCCGCCAACGAGCGATCCCTAGAACAAAAAAAAACATGATTACCTAACCTAGACACACCATTACTCACATTCCATAAATATTCATAAAGTACTTACGATTCAGGTTCGATGGCAGGCAAATTCGCCGCCAACGAGCGATCCCTAGAACAAAAAAAAACATGAGTACCTAACCTAGACACACCATTACTCACATTCCATAAATATTCATAAAGTACTTACGATTCAGGTTGGATCGCAGGCGAATTTGCCGGCAAAGAAGACCAATCACTAAAACAAAAACCAAAAAATTATCTATAAATTTATCAAAACCCTATAAATATACCCTAAATATATTTAAAATTAAAAGTATTTCACTTACCCTGATTGTTGGTAATTTAATATTTGAATAGTTCTCCTCCTTTTTTCGTGAAGAGGGACCTCGAGGCCTCTTCCAATTGGCAGGTCACCAATCATGCCAATGTGAATGCTGCGTGCGAAATAAACGAGAAGTTATCATTTAAGCCGCTAAATAATATCGCATAAAAAAACTTTTAATAAAAATAATATATTACTCGTCATTGGCATGCGGCCGGCGTTGGGCCCCACCACTTCTGCTATGTTCCTCCTCGAGGCCGCGACCTCTTCCTCTTCCTCGGTCATCTCCTCCTCTTTCTCCTCTTCCTCCTCTCCCCCGACGTACAACATCCCCATCCTGACTACCACCACCACCAACACCACCACCTCCCCTCCCTCCTCGCATGCGTAACCCCCTCCCTCTAGCTGCACCACCTCGTGTCCGTGGCCTGATCACGAACAAGCAGAAAGCATTCAATAAAATGTAAAAAATATTTTTTTTATCTAGCCTATCTCGTCCCACTGCTGGGCAAAGGCCTCCCCCAAATCCTTCCATATCAGGCTACATTTCTTGCTGGCGGTGAAAGTACCTTCAAGTAAATTTATACCCAAAAAATAAAAATAAAATTTATACCAAAAAAATACAACTAATGCAGTAGGTACCTATTTGCAATAAGTATTTTCAAAATACACATGAAAAAAAAACACAAAATACAAAAAATTGCAATTAAAATATAACCCTGGAAAAAAAAATAGCTGTACAAAAAGTATTAATTTAAGTCTAATCTTGCCATTACAATAGGTGGACATAAATGTAGCAAACGTCTACGTTGCCGTTGTCGGTCTTATCCACATTATGTTTTATTTCGTTCAAAACTGTCGACTCTTGACCTTGAACCCGAACGCGCGAGTGGTACGCATCCCGATTCGTGATGCCAGGTGACGGCTTCATATTTTACTATGAAAATCATGACATTTAGGACTGTTTTAATCGTAAATAGTTAGAATTAAGATAAACTATAAATATTTACACAAAATACAATAAGTAAGGAACTACTTTTCATAGATTTTTGTGGTAAAATCATGTACTTTTGTATGCTGTCACTAGCGGTCGCGCTCGCGCATTTTTTTGTCTGATGAAATTTTAAATGAAAACACACAGTAACACCAAGATTGGTTGAGAAAATGATAAATTACTTACCCAGGCATCCTTTTGTTAGCACACACTTGTAAGCACACTTGAAAACAGCAAAATAAAACAAAATATTGTTCAACCACTATTGTTCACGCACACGTCTGCCACGACTGCCACTAGATTGAAATAATAATAACGCCTACTAAACTTGACAGCATTGTTTTAACGGCTTGCCGCTAGCCTGTTCTTTCCCGTACATTTTGACATGGGTGCGAACAGGGTAGCAGTTGTTTTGTATGCAGTAAACCGACCAGAATGCAAGAGTATTCCGTCCTCCCGATTCGGGAGGCTTGCCACCTCACGCAAATTTACGGCCTCCCAATTCGGGAGGCGCGCCAATAGAGAGGGTTGAAGAAGATTCGGGGGTTTTTAAATTTTAAAAATTACTTGTAGATTTAAAATTTTTCGCTTGTTTTCAATATGGTGGTTAATAAGTTAAATAAGTCACAAAAAAGTTGAGACTACACAGTATAACATAAACCTTATGGAATAATTACACAGATTTCTGATTGTAGCTGAATACGAAGTAAGTAATAACTTTTTGCAATAACGTGCGCATTCGTAGTGCGGTGCTTAATCACGTTCCGTTATTGTTTCACTTTGAGAAGATTTAAGTGTTATTACCATATTTTGTAGTGCCTTTTCCGTTTACAGCCAATATTTTTATTGACAAAGTTTTACCTAAATTGGCTAAGTATTTAAGTTAATTCAAGAATGCACTTTCATGTGTATTTTGTAAATATTATAAATATTGTAAATAGGTACTGTATTAGTTGTAATTTTTTTTTTGTGAGTAAAAACTAAATTGTGACGTCTTTTAAAGTAACACCGAAAACATATGCGATAATTGCATTAATCCCACGCACTTTTAGAAATCTGTGGAAGTAGTTAAGCTAGATAGATAGAAAACTCTAAGCTAAAGTGAAGCTAGTTAGTTCATTAGCGCATACTTGGTCCATAAAACAAGCTTCAGATTTGCTTAAAGCTCATTAGCTATCAGAGTTCATTGCTGCGCAAAACTTTTGCTGAAATTTTAGGGTAACTGGAATAATTAAAAGAGTTTCGGCTTAGCTGTTTCAAAGCTGATTTGGCTTCCATGCGCGGAGTTTATCAACAGGATTTATCGTATATGGTACGGCCAATATAAAAAAGGAATGGATAAACATAAAAAAAATCTGGTAGTGTTTATTTTAGATGTCTACCTATCGAATGTTTGTATGCTTACCAACTTGGGTTATTACATTTTTTTTCTTACTCTTTAGGGTCTATAATAAGATAGAAAGAGAGAATAATATGCTTTATTGTACGCCATTTAAAAAGAATATACATTAGACACAAATACCTGAATTAGTAATAAAAAAGGTACCATGAGCGGCCTTATTGCTAAAAACAATCTCTTCCAACCTTTGGATGAACCAAGGTATAGGACGTTAAACTAAGCTAGCTTATGAATAAACTACCAGGACTTTTTGTTTTATAACGGTGAATAAGCCCTAAGGTCGCTTACACATGTGATCGCAAAGTTCATTTTGATATGGCAAAACATCAAAAGTTGATTTAAATTTTTAATCTACTAGTAGCAAATTTGTTTTACAAATTTTTACTATGATACTATTGTTAAATTAAACAGAACCTATATAAAATACATTTATTCACAAAGAAAATTACGACTAATACAGTATTTACAATATTTATGGTATATACAAAATACACACGAAGCAGCTGAGCTATCTACAAACCGTTGCAAACGATTTATAGATAGCTCAACTGATCCAAATCAGTACCAATCGGAAGCGTGCCCAAGACACTGGCTGCATTGCTGGTCTGAATAGCAAATTGAATGCACATTTTAAATATGTAATTATACAGTTATAATCAGTTTTAATAATTCAATACTAAAAGCTACGTTATTTTGGCTTCAAACACGTCATTGCACTTTGCTTAAAAGGCATTAATTGACGGAACTGTTTCATTTTTAACGAAAACTTTTCAGCATTTCAATATTTCAAAACTGTACAATGAACGCATTCGAGTTATTTGCTTGACTAAGGGCCCTTACACATGACATGACGTGGAGTGACTCGTCACAAAATTTTAAAACGAGTTAACAGCATGTGAACTGACATTCTGAAAAATTTTAACGGTGTAGGTATTTAAACTACCTTTTACATGCTTGTAAATACTAAATAATATTTACTGTTTGAATGTTTAAATTACTTTATTGAAGTTGGTTGTTTATTTGATTGTAAACACGTCACTATTTACAACGCCTGAAATATTTAGGTATTTAAAATTATTACAAGCTACAAATAGCTTACCCTGCCTGCAACTTCGTTTGGGAGGATCGAATATTTTTTACATTCTCATGCGAGAATGGAACTCGCATGTCGCGTCGCCAGTGCCAAATTTTGACATTACTACGTATGGATGGATAGTAATGGACAGTAATAAAGATTAATTGACACTATCATAATTGTTTTGTAAGATTTTGGCTACAAGTTTTTTTTTATAGATATTCAAGCCATTTAGCACAATACATGTTGACTCTCCCAATCGAACGAAATACCGTGTACCTGACTGTCATCGTATACAAACAAACGCAGCAAACTAAATCGACGACGACTTCACCTCCTCTTTGAACGTACCACTTGTACTAGGTATATTCCGACTCAGAGAGCGATGCATCACTGCCATCTGCGAAGCTCTATCTATGATGCATCACTCTATTTCTTAGATCTAATTACTTGCATTATTGGCAAGTTATGAAGACACTTTTGACTTCTGCACTTAATTTTTTTTAGTTTAGTTAAATGACTATAATAAAAGTGTAGACTTAGGTACCTAAACTTTTTTAAAAATTATTATGTTTGACAATTGATCTCCTATCTTTTACTTAAATATTGTGTAGTAGACTGCAGAATATGATGGAGATGCTAAATTTGAGTAAGATTGATAATGAAGATGGTGCTTTCAAGCAATTACGGGTTATTTATTTTAAACTTAGATATAAAAAAAGATAATCGAATGGCGCGTTTTAACTACTCTTAATAATAGAAGTGTAAGGCTTAAATTATTCCTACGCTGACGTCGCGACGTCGGTCGCTAATCGTCAATCGAGCGTACAAATACACACTATGTTCTGTGAGGCACCACACTGTAACATTGAAGTCAGCGGAACTTTTCTCAAATACGCAACGGTGTGCGCAACCAACGTCCGCGTTGACCGCGACCGACGACGTCAGCGTAGTCCTCCTACGCTGACACATTCAAGCTGTCAAAAGTGGTTTTCGCGCTTGCCATTGTGTAACATTCGAGTAGCTTGGGAAGTAAACTTGGAGAACGTTCAAGTGTTGAAAAGATGTTGAAGGTTGACTGAGATTGAACGGCATGTAGGATTTGAATTTCAAGTACATTCATCATCGGAAGTCGATCACTTTTTAGATGTCTACTAAATCGAGATAGAGTGAATACGTCTGAATCATATATGGAAAAACAAAATGTAAAGATCTTAGTCATAAAATATTTATATAAATTTTTTTGTTCATCTAATTGAACTAGCTATTACAGTGTAAATGAGCCTAGGTACTTACTACGAGCTATAATTCTAGATCCAGACATGTTTTACTGGGTAAATGATCTCTATGTAGTTTCCCAAGGCATTTTTACCGTGGGTGATAACATTTTCTTTTTATTACGATGACAAAAAAAGTTTAATAAAAACTTTTACTAAAGAAAATATTTCGTAACACTACTAAAAACATTCTGCGTAGTAAAACCATTAACAACTGAATGAATGAATGAACGAGTGAACGAACAATAACAGAGCAGGTACTGCAATCGTGGAACAATAGCACACGGTCCCAGGGCTCTTGTGTTATTAGCTTTCCAGCTAAGATGTTTTATATGAAAACATTGTTTTCACTCAAGAGGTTTCCCCACTTCATGTAAAAAGCAGGTTATCAGCGTTTGTCTACCTACGAAAAAATACGGATATATTTTTTATATTTTTTTGTGTAGTTGCAGCCTATTTTTGCTGTGATATCACTGTGTTATACATTGGACTGGTTGTTAGTTTAGTTTTTGAGAGCCGTATCAATAAACTCAATATAATATCTTGCTTGAAACTAGGACCTACTCCGTGTTTTGTCTTTTTCGATCGCACTTCAATCTACTTGTCAATGAAAAAGACGAAACACGGTAATTACCTACCTATTACAAGCTTACAACGAGTTTATTGATAATTTTTGTTGGTTATTGGTTCGGTAACGGTTAAACGTCCATACTACGAACGCAGAATACCTAATGTACCTACTAAAACTGTACCTACTGTCGTATACTTGACATCAAGTTTTGCCGGGATATTTGCACATTTTTACACCGAAAACCTGTTTTCTACGTGTATAATAGGGTCAAAGGGTAGAAATTCCCGTAGCAACACAGATAAACGATTCATGAAATATTACGGGAATTCATACACCGTCTTTCATTAACATTGTGTGTTTGAGTTCTTGACCTGTTTTATGAATGGTATAATAAAAAATATATATATACCTACCTTTATTTATTTATTTAATAAATTATTTCCTTAAAATATTTTAATTTTATTTCTCTTTTTTCCCTTACCTTTTTATTGATTGAAAATCCTGACTTTTGATTTTTAAGATCATGGATCTTTCCTAAAAATAAAAGAAAAGATAGCTCTGTTTAGTAAATAAAGTCACTTCTAGTCCCACAAAGTTCTCGTGATCCTTGTGTACACAGACAAGTCAAGAGTCGCGTTTCTAAGAGTAGGTACTCGTACTCGAATTAAACAAACTCACTTATATAAAATTTATGAACAACCCACGTTCAGCTCCAAGTGAATATAATTTATCGTTGAGTCAATTTATTCTGTAAAATTGGCTTTTGCTCTGATAGGACATTATTGAAATAAGAAAATTCGCTCAGTAGAGGACCTTTGATTTACTGTTGGTGGGGTAAGGTAAATATTTTTGATAATTTATACCAATGAAAGAAAAAAGTATTATTTCTTCAATAGTAGCTAATAGTTGTTTGTGATATCAACTATCTTATCTACGTGAAATCACTTACCCAGATAAAGTTAGACGCACCAGATTACCAAACTAGTTTTGTGGTTAGACATGCAATACGTACTCGTGGTGGTAAAAAAAAAATAAGCGCTCAGCGATGGTAACGTATTTGATCATGAAGTCTCTTCCTTTTTTAACCGACTTCAAAAAAGGAGGAGGTTCTCAATTCAGTTGCATTTGTTAATGTGTGTTACCTCAGAACTCCGTCATTTATGAACTGATTTAAAAAATTATTTCTTTATCTGAAAGGATGTACTTTCAGGTTAATTTCATTTAATTTTCATCAAAATCGGTTCAGTAGTTTGGCTTATAAATAGAAATAACTGGAAAAAAATATGCCATCCGCGTGCATGAAATTGCGTATTTTTCTTTCCTGTGACTTTTTAGTGGTGTTTATGGTCACTAGAACATTCCCAATGAACTGTCATTATCATCATCATCTGATGATGAAGCTGGTAGTCGAATTGAAGTCGGTTTTTCTAGTTTTTTAAACTTATATAATTTATAATTTTAGTATTGGTTGTAAAGTGTCTTGATACTTTTGAAAATTGTAAACTTCTACCCAATGTTAAATTCAAATAGGTTTCACCTGACTACCTAACAAGAAGGTTACTCGTGAACTTCTAAGACATTGCAACTACAATGTTCTGTTTACAAGCTTGATTGTGTTACTGAAGACGTGACGCGAAAAGTTGGGAGCTTCGGTGGCTTCCTATGATTGGATCGAAACTTTGCAACATCAATCTAGCCTTTTCCTGCTCACGCAATAACTCAGAGCTGAAAAGCTGACGAGTAGTCCAAGTAAAAGCGTTTTAATTGTTGTTCTTTGTATTCAAGTGTATAGGGTTCATTTTCAGTACTTTTTAATTGATAATAACACTTTTTCAGTCACATAGGGCACTGGCTCTTGTTATAAACAATAGTACCACTACTGGGAATGTGGCTTTGAAATTGACTTCTAAGAACGTACTCCATGTACTTTATCTACTTATAATGGCGTAAAGTCAGCGAGCTAGTGCAACGCGGTTGATACGTAAAAATAACCCGTTCGATTTCTGTAAAGATGTTTTTTAGAATCAACGAAAAACAGAACACGGGAGATAAAAACTAACCACCTTACCAGGAAAACAAGGCACATAATAAAGCTAATAATCCAGTGTGATAAACAGTCTGAAATGAAGAAAATTTAATTTCGAGCTGTAACAAAAAACATAAAAAAACATTGCGGTCACATTGTCACGACGGATGTTTTAAAACGTAAGCTCTTTAAGCATGCGCTGGGTGAGAATGTAACTGAGGACCTTGGTGTAACCGCTGCAGCGAGACATAGTAGAGGCGAACCAGTAGTACTACATATTATGTGGCTAATGCATTTACACTTTTTTTACACATTATTAGACGTTTGTCCGCAATCTCGCCTGATGTTAAATGATAATGCTATTATACTCACTGTTTCCAAACCTACTTCATCTGAGAAGGGTATGAACTGAGATGAGACACGAAGTCACTTTTGGGATATAAGTTACGCCTGTGTCAATCGCAAATGCAAAAATTTTACGTGTCCATGGAAACTTCTATTCTGTTGAAATAAACCAAATTCATTTCGGGCTAAGGGCGGCTTGCACCAGAATCGCTAAACGCGTTTAACTCTTAAATAGTATTTAGCGAGTTGTCAAGTCATATAAATACGTCAGATTTAAATCTATTTAGCTGTTAAACACGTTTAGTGATCCTGGTGCAAGCCGCTCTAAATCTGTCATTCCTAAATTACCTAGCTACTACATCAAAATATGTACGAGAAAGATTTTTTAAACTGACATAACTTTGCGCGGTTTTTATAAGATAACATATACTTAACAGCTTTGACCTCATAGTAACAAAAGAAAACACGCGCTAACTGATTATAATATTAGTTTTGTTTGGCACCGACACTTTCAGATTTAGCCCAAATTTCAATAATCTCCTTTTATCAGACGTTCTTTCAAACGCACTCGTTTGAAAATAATGACTAGTAGCTAGCTAATTAGCTGAAAATCCGTGGTAAAACTGCAGTCTCATTATTATATCTACAGATGCAAAGCTATTTCTCTATTTACTATAACAAAACTGTAAACCGTGAATTTATATCCAAAAGTCAGTGCTAATTAAACGTAGCCTGAGACTGCGCAGTCGGCATTGTACATCGACCATGGCTTGTTATTATTAATCGTTTGCATATTTCATGCAATGTCATGAAAAGTTTGCGGGAAATCTTGTGTTTGTTTGACTAGATGGAGTTTGTGAACTGAGAACTCAGCTGGGTTGGTATCTCTATTGATAGAGTATTAATAAGTTCTATTTGTTTTAGGCTGTGCGCACATTTGGTGGCAAAACAAGTATACAATAGGGGTTGATTATGATGTTAGTATTTTTATTACTTTATGCAGTCTTTTGTTTGATATTTGAGACGTCTCACTGTTGCTACTTTTAGAGATTTTAGTAGGGGCTCAGGCGGTGGCTATGTATGGCTACCAATGTGCCTGTATCCTTAGGCCCATATTCTTAGTCAGTACCTCGAATAATCCTCGTTTCGACTCCACCTCAACATCGTATTTTATTAGGTTTTAGTTAACAAAATTACTACCATAGCGCGATTTCGAGGTCGAGTCGAGGCGAGGATTATTCGAGGTAACGACTGAAAATATGGGAGTTAGGTTAGGATGTTTCCAGTATAATTTTACGTTTCGTCTAAAATAATCTATATCAATCTAGGTAGGTGTTTTTCTAGCGTTTTATTGAGATCCAATATGTGTATTTAATTAAATGATTTGGACCGGTTTCACCGCGGGGCAAGAACCTTCTTTTGTACAAGCTATTAACTTTACTTCTTGTATAAACAGAGAAAGGGCTGTGGTTAGAGGATATGAAAAGATCCTAAAAGTGTAGATGCCTACCTACAAACACGAGCTACTGAAATATTTCATAATATTTCTCCATACTTCATAAAAAACTGTAAAAATATAACAGATAAGATGACGAAATTTTCTAATTTTTTTTACTAGATATCATACAAAATTGACTTTTATAAGAGTTATACCTATCTTTAACAGTGAAAACTATCCATATTAGAATAGTCGATTTTCCCCCATTTCCATTTCAAAACATTCAGTGTCCATATTACGCAGAATATAACTAATACAGCCTGTATATTATTAATATACGACATCTGAAACCATATCAGTCTTTCTAAGAAATGTTTAGATTTAATAAAGGTTGGGACGGTAAAGGCAATATCTAAAATTCTTCTTTGTGATTTTAAGACATAATATTTGATTGTTGTTGCTGCTAGTAGTTTTAGGGCGACTTGCACCAGAATCGCTAAACGCGTTGAACTCTTAAATAGTATTTAGCGAATTGTCAAATCATATAAATACGTCAGATTTAAATCTATTTAGCTGTTAAACCCGTTTAGGGCGGCTTGCACCAGAATCACTAAACGTGTTTAACAGCTAAATCGATTTAAATCTGACGTATTTATATGACTTGACAACTCGCTAAATACTATTTAAGAGTTAAACGCGTTTAGCGATTCTGGTGCAAGCCGTCCTTAGTGATTCTGGTGCAAGCCGCCCTTAAACACTTTTGGAATAAAAAATGTTTGTTGTTTTGACTATTTTATGTAATTATAACATACGGTCTTTTCTAAAAACCTACAAAGCACTATGATTTACGTTTTTCTACAGCTTGTTCTCACAATAACAGTCTTTCTCACTGCGCTCCGTTCGCTTATTCCCAGCGCACTCCAGTACATTTCGAACGAACTAAATCTTCTCTTTAGTTAAGCTTTGCGTCTGTAAAAAGCGGAAAACGTCCTATGATGACCACAATATTACCTATATAATTTTTACGGGACATCGATGGAGTTAACATCAATAAGGCCCCTGTTTCATTTTGGCAGAGATGTTTACCCTAATAGAGATCTCGGCCGAAAACTCCCCAGAAACAAGCAGGTGAAACAAATTTTAAACGACATTCCTATTAAAGTAAAATCGTTGTCAAACCGAGCATAAGGCTCTTGAACCTACGCCACATAGATTACCAATAATAACAACATGCATTTTATATAACTACGCTCGACAGCATGGATCTGCTTCAGAATGCTTTTTTGTTTCTGTCAACAGGATTATTTTGGATCCATCAATTGTTTGGATCATCAATCGTGACCGCAGTTACGTCCACTTTACGAACGCAACTTCTTGGAATATCCCATAAATGTCCGTTGAGTATCTAGTTTACACTCGAACCAGTCGAGATCTATTATCGAAATGGATTGTGCAATCCTTACGATAAAATCTAAAGCTCGTTCTAACCTAGGGCACCTATAAATAATGTGTGCACATAAAGTACATATTATTTATAGGTATTTATTACATACCAATAAAATGATAGAATGAGAGCTGTTAATATAAATTGTATCAAATTATGTGTATCGATGCGCCGCTGCGGGTTCAGGGGTGAGACTTGAGACGCGGGTGAAATATGTTTTTTTTTCAAATATATACGTCTTCTTAATAACTTTGTAGCAAAGGATTTCAATTTAAACTGATGGTTGGTTAAAATACGAGTAGTTCACTATTGATGATAATTCGCATGACTATGTATGTAAACTACACCAGAATTTCGCAAATGAAGTGGCAGTACGGACACATACTCAATCATCTCTGAGCTCGCTCGCCACTCTGTGAAGCGTCACAATTACTCATTATTGAACACGTTAAGTTGTGATCACGTCGTATTCCGTACGTAGACGTATTACGTACGTAATTATATTACATTCTTTGGTTTTATGCTAAATAATTATAAGTTTAAAAAACTAGAAAAACTGACTTCAATTCGACTAGTGACTAGTGACCACTTAAAAGTCAGAGGAAAGATAAATATGCAATTCAATTTCGTGCACGTGGTTGGCATATTTTTTTCAGTTATTTCTATTTATAACCCAAACTACTGATCCGATTTTGATGAAAATTGAATGGGACCTACCTGGAAGTATATCCTTTCAGATAAAAACAGAATTTTTGAAATCGGTTCACAAATGACAGAATTCTGAGGTAACAAAGATTAAAAAGCAAACTATAATATTCACGATGCGTCAATGGTATGACTATCCCCTGTGGTCGTGCAGTGGTCATGAGTAGTTGCTAAGGGGTGTAAGTATTTCATATTGGTCTTCTAAACCTGCGCTAGCTAAACTGGCTGCTAAATTTGTTGTTATCTCTTTTCAATTGCCAATGTTGCTATGTAAGTGGCAGTGATAAAGCATTTTTTATAGCCGCGCTAAAATGACAAGTAAATATGAAATGGGTCTGCAATATAATAAATAGCCACACACAAAAATAATTGTACAACATTACATAGTAACTTTCGTAGTACATAGGTTGTCAAATCCTTTTCTCGGTACAGTATATAAGTTTTCAAATTCTGTTATATATAAATCGCTGCAGACTAAGCGTGACCATACTCTAGTCACGTGTGACCACGTATTGACGATGACTATGCCCACCTTACATTTTACTTTCCATTTAAAAATATATCGTCGCCAAACGATATAGGTAACCCTTGAGCTCAATAACAGACGACAAAGGTTGTTTATGGCAAAAGCAACGTGAACTTTCAATCTTGAACCGTTCGATCTCTAAGCGAGAGAAACTAAAAGAAGCAGAATAATTCTCAGTAGAGATGTTTGGAATAATGGATCTCCACAGAGGTGTAAGAACACGACTATGTAATCAATCACAAAGATCTGTCTGTTTGTATGTAACATCACAATGTTTTTGCTAAAATTTAATTATCTACAAAAACAAAACGGAAATTACTTATTAGGAAAACCAAGTGAGTAAAAATATGTAACATAAAAATGTTGATTGCTACCTTCTTGAGTTTATTAATGTTTGCATCAGAGATGTAGATTTTGCTGTAAATAGTCATAGCTTTTTCCAACCAACGATGAAGATGATGTTGTTGGCTTAAAATACATCAAAAGATTAGTTTCAATTTATTTTTCAGGATTAGGTACGTACCACTTTGCGTACCCAAAATTAAGCTTTGAGGACGTTTTGTAAATAAGTAAATAAAACTCCAAAGGTTTTTCTAACAAATTTTACTAATGGAAGGTCCACGGGCGGAATTATACGAGCAGGAAAGTACGGAACCCTGAAAGGAGCTAACAAATCAAATTGTTCTAAAAGAGTATGTATGTGAGCTGAAAGTTGATTCTGTATAATTTATTGTTTATCCGAACATTGAGGGCGATCGATGAAGATAACGAGATTATTCGAAAAGTTCTTTCAAGTTTGTTTATATTTAGGGAAACTTTGACCTCCGCAAATTGATGTGGATGGATGGATTCAAATGAAGATCAGCATACAACTCAGTGCATTCTGTAATACTAATAGAAGTTAAGCAGGTATTATTAGCTAGCTGTACAAATGGCCCAGTTTTCATTTCAATATTTTTACTATTGAACTACCACCTGGGTTAAAAGTTCAGTTCTATGGCGTAACAGTTGTATAAAACAAATAGAAGTAAATTATTATCGGTGCTTTCCAAGGTTATCATAGGAGCTGATAATCTATAGTCAGTTTTTCAACTATCTTGGGATCTAGCGATCTAATAAAGTAGAGCAAAACTCCGATATTGCGTAGTTATTTATTTGCGTTGCGTTCGTTATTGTAAGAAAATAAATTAATAACGTTTTTTTCTTTTAAATAGCAATAAAACTCAGCTTTTGAAAAACCACTTCCTCTTTCATTATTATTTCTCCATTTCAAAATTAAATATTACTACTTTCCTTTCAAGAAACCACGGAGAAACTATTATAATGAAAGAGGCAAGATTTACGCTCTGTTATTATTGGCTAAGTTTGCAGTTTCCAACGCCACATTACTTTGAACTCTTAAATGGGGCACTGTATTATGCAATTCTTTATTATATACGCCGTACTTTATTTCTGAGTTGGCGAGGATAGGGGATTCTTTCACGAGTTCAAAATTGCGTCATAAAATATTCTAATTACATGACAAGGTATACTGTAGTCAAGAGAGGTGATGATAAATATAAGTTAATGTGACTAAGTTTTGTAATGTCGACGCTGAAAATTATGAAAGCTATAGCCCTGCATACCAAAAGTTTTATTTTTCAAATAGGTACATATTTTTAAAAAATCTCAAAAACTATTTAAGCTACGAGTATATGGAAATTATTCTCAGACATATCAAAGTGGCTTTAATTTGAAATTTATCAACACTCCGCCCATTTGAAAGCAAATAACGTCTTACCCGACTGCATTTCTCAGTGATTTCTCAGCGTACTTCTAACTCTTCGCTAGTCAGGCATGAAAAGCACTTCTTAAAAGCAAACAAATTACAAAGCTCAGCTTGCTGGAACGTTTTTCTAGAATACCAACCTGATATTTTAGCTCACTGCTGCCTTATCGGCAAGTGTAATGGTAATGGAAGGAAGCATTACCCAAATCATTGAAAACTGACACAAGACTTGAGTTAACCAAGTTGTCGATAAAAACATTGCCAATTTCACTAATATTGTAATGATGGCAACCAAAGCTTTGCGGTAGAGCATGTCGGATTCTTAGCTAATCTTGTTTTAGTTTAAGAAACTTGTGAGAAGGTAAGTTTTCTGAGAAGTAAAAGTCGCACAAACTAAGTGGATGAAAGTGACACGCACTGGTTTGGTGAACAAGCTTCTTATGTCCATAGATTTTTTCTTCTACGAGTATACATACTACTAACAGAGAGACAACCACAACAGAGAAGAAACAAACGTGTATGACAATGCGTTTACAGGCTGACTAGAGTTTGACCATACTAGCATGCAGCACAATGATCTTGATGCAGCACATAAATATTATAGCAGAATTTGAAAGTGTGTAATGGAAGCTAGTTAAAGGCACCGTTTCTAGTAGTACTGTTTGACAATCTATGAAGGTACTACGTTTAGGTCGATGGGTCAGATGATACTATAAACAAATATTTTTGGACTTACCCATTTATTCAATTGTAGACTTAGCGAGGTCAATCTTTACAAATATCTTTTGCAGTCGACGAGACTATTATGATAAAGTCTGTTTACACCATTCTTTTTTCAAATTAATTTAAAGAGGATTTTATTTGCAATGTAGGCTTACTTATTGGGCGCAGGATCGTGACGAGTGGAGGGAAAAGGGGAGCTGGCCTTCACCCAGCCCAGCTTTGGGACCATCTGGGACAAACAGAAAAAGAAAAACAAAGAAAGAGGAAATTCGCCTACCGAGCATACGTTGACAAAATTCAGCAATGTCAAATTAGATTTAGCACTCAACTATTGTCAAAGAGTATTTATTTTCTGTGGCACTCGACGTCATGGTTCTGTGATTGTAAGGTTTTGTTTGGTGTTTTGCAAATATTTTGTAAAATTTATTCTTGTTAATTTTTGCGAATGTTTTATAATTGAATTGTAAATAAACGCGCTCCCGGCATCATGGTGAGGTTTAGGTTTGTATATTTATCGAAATGAATTCAATTTGCGCATGTCCATTGAATAAACCTTCGAACATTCAGTGATTTATTGATTTTGAAACAGCTGCTTTTACTGAGTACTTATTATTAGATTTAAACCAATAAACATTAGAATTAGTATATATATCATTGTTAAAATAGACTTGAGTTGCATCTCTGTGGCTCTGACGCTGTGGATATCATTGCCAAAAACACAAAGGCCACTTTGTAGTTTGTTCTTTGCCTGGGTGTTACTATATATTATAAATACCTATGTATTTACAAAAAAATAATTATATAAGTATTCTATCAGCATCTAGTTACAAGCTTTGAAAGGCGTCGTGTGAAATGTCCATAAATATATATTTATTACGTAACTAAAATCATATTCTAAGCTAAAATCTTACAAAACTAAAGGCGCGTATACACAGAACGGGTTTATTCCATTGAATTTATTTGGACAACTCTAAGGACGCGTATGGTGAAACCCATAAAAATTCAAGCACTTGTACTTGCACAGAAAGTCAATCGATTTCCACTAAATAACTAATTGTTTAGTTAATTACCCATCAGTTAGGCATGATCATTAATTTGAAACCAAATTATGCTAAATTGTGGTGAAACTGCAGTCTCATTATGATACGAAATCAGTGTTCATGTAGTTATAAAGATAATTTATTAACCTAATTTAAATTGACCCGTTTGCAGTATGCTGATGATGACTACGTTTCTTGTTGGGATGTTTATGTTTGCAGCAGGTATATTTTTTAAATGTGTTTATTTATATGATAAGAGCCACAATTTACATTTTTGTTAGCTTTTCCAGAGATATCCGGTCCCAGATTTAACGACAGAGGCCTTAAGGTGGCCTAATCCGACACCAGAGTTGGCCACTATCTCATACGAAAGAACGAACAAAACATAGATGTGAACATAATTTATAATCACTGAATGGCAAAAATGTGCTACAAAACCGTAGAACGTCTACAAAGAAAGTCTACGCCGTAGACGTTACGTAGATACAAAGGATAAAATAATTTTTCCATAGGTTACCGAAACCACTTACAAAACAATTTTGTACTATGTGTTTTCTTATTTACAAACATACTTTAAAAATATGAATATTCAAAGTATATAATTATTCTATCGGCATCTAGTTCCCATACAAGCTTTGCTTAGTTTGGGACTAAAAGGCGTCGTGTGAAATGTCCATGAATATTTATATTTCATTTATTCAGTTTCCAATTTTTCAGGTGTGATATGCTTATTCAAAGGCATAAATATGTATCAAAAAGACGATTCTCAAAACGGAACGCTACTCATAATTGTAGGAGTAATATTATTAGTATTCGGTCCAGTTATAATGGGTACGTATTTTTCTATTTTGTTTATATCTCTATTACATATTTACATATCTCTAGTATGTACTGGGGCTTTATTCTCAGTGAGAATAAACCACTGCCGAAGTGAGAATTTCTCACTTCGGCAGAGATTTTACTCTAATAGGGATGACGTCAAAATGACATCGAAAATTCGTTTAACTAGTGGGTGAATCGAGTTTTTGGCCAAGATATGACGTCATCCCTAATAGATAAATAGAAAAGGACTAACACCGTACGTATTTTGGCTGCTTACATTGTATCGGTATGGGGAGGTAACCGCTTAACATCTGAGGACTATCTGACGTTTTTTATCTTATGAATGTGTCAAGAGTATTGTTTGAGTTCTATTCTATCTCTCTCATAGGTTTTCAGACCAAGATATTTGATAAGGATGTCTACCATTGCTCGAGATACTTCGTATAAGCCAGGTAATGCTTTTATTTTCTAAATCTTTCTCCTTTTTTCAGTATTATCAGCGATATATTACATGATGAGTGCAAAGCAACTGAGGGATGCTGGTCAGTGGTGCTGAAAGATGTAGATTAGAATATTGTTAAATGTAAGTACCACGTTGTTGTGGAAATTAAATTTTCCTTTCATTTTCACTTGATGTTTTCGATTTCTTTGAGATAAAAATAACCAATCACTTGTTACTGTTTTATATACTCGACCGTTGTTGGTAGAATAATCTATTGGAGTCTTATGTAAAAATGATAAACATTGACATATACAGATATGAAGATGATATATTACCCAACCAATGATGCTTCATCATCATTATCAACCTATATCGATCCACTGCTGTACATGGGTCTCTTCCAAGACGCGCCATTGAGCTCTGTCTTCGGTTCTTCTCATCTAGAGTTTGTTAGTTACATTTTGGAGATCGTCGCCCCACTTTGCTGGAGGGCGTCCTACAACGACGCTAAGTAGTAATAGTCGTAGACTGAGGTCTCTTCCGTAGACAAATCTTTGTCTAGGATACTCATTCTAAGCATGGTCAGCATAAGGTCCCTTTTCGTTTTCCCTCCACTACCTTCTATTAGAATCTCTCAAATGACTTGATTATAAAGTTGTTTAAGCCCAATTTACAATTTCTTTTACTGGTGCTAATTTTAATTTATAATAAATTTTTCGTATAATATTATCAACTAAAATGACAATTTTAGAGAACTATGCTGGTGTGATCTAACGTTGCAGGCGAGGGTAATGAACAGTATTGAATTCCGTCCGTTCGCGGGTAAACCAATCTCCGGGCTCTGGGATTTGGGCTGGAACAGTCACACTTTTCACTGATATAATACCGCTGAAGGTTGTTATTAAGTATAGGTTAAATAAACGCCGTATACGCTGATGAGTGGATAGCAATGAAAGTGAGTATACAGGGTGTCTTTATACGTAGTGTAAAGATGGAACATCTCAAAGGACCGAAACCACTTTCATGTATGTTTCAAATTTTGTTAGATCAAACGTTATTCTGTTGTCGTTTATAAAAGAAATGGTCTTTAAGACCTAATTTAGTTGTAGCGACGTGAAACATTGAGATGCAAATCCAATTTCGACTGCAACTTGTAGTAAAAGCAGTAGATTCGTATTTTTCTGTGATCCCCATTTCAGTATCAAAGCTTCTGTTACCTACGTTTGCACAGTTCACATGATTGGTACAACAGAAGGAAAACAATCTGTTCCATCACTTTTAATTGTTTCAAGAGTCTTTTGAAATTAACGTAAGTAACATGTCGAATTGCATTGACGAAATTGCGGCCGATCTTAATTTGATTTTGGTCAAATTCGGTCACATTCGACAGATTTTATTGGCCGTTGGAACTTTACGTGCACGCAATAAATTGGTTTCTGGCGACAGTTATTGGTAGAATTACTGTTTCACTTTCGCTAATTAAAAGTGAAGACAAAAGTTAATTGCAACGCGATCGGAACGATTGCGAATTTTGCGATAGGTTGATAAATCAGTGTAAAGAAGCTTTGCAGTCACGACGAAATCTACGAAACATGTCTATATCCTACAAACTTCAGAACTCGAGACCTCTCTCAATCTTAATACTTTACCAGACTGACTGTAAACATTGCTCGGTTTTAGCCTCATTTTTCTCACAACCTTTTAATTTCAGCTACGGGTAAAAATTCCGAAACGCGTAAATAACCCGAAATTCTCTCAAACAATGAGGTATTTTGCACATGTTTTGTTTAAAAAATTACAATGTGTTTTACCCATTCAAAACACAAGCTTCAAAAACCAACATTTCTGTTTCGACAACCAAACTCGCGATACTTATTTATTCAGAGCTTTTATCGGATAGACACTAAAACGGTTATTAAATTTTACATCACTATAGTTTATTCTAAAATGGAGTGAAACAGGATTTTAAAACTAAACCGATTACTTTTACATTTGGCACAATATTCGTTTATTTTATTGGTTCGTGTACGATGGCTGTTTTTGGTTATTTACTTTTTATTTTGTACTTTTAGGCTCGTATTCTGACAATGAAGTTGTTACTCAAGCCACAGATAATATAAACGCATAGCTGATTTTCATACAAATACTTGAGTCTGGATGAGTCCTTGAGAATACGGGCCTTTATTTGATTTTGTAAGAATACTTATTTCTACAACTAGTTATAGTAATAGTAAATTAGTGGTTTAGATGCTGAAATGGTCATTGAAATATGATTATGCAAATGATTATCCTTTTAAAATTTAAAATGCACAACCTTCGCTGAGTAAAAAGAAACTTAATTAACATGTTAATAGTCGAGACCCGAGCGGCAAGATTTCATATGAAAATTACTTTATGTAGGTACAGTGGTCTGCAAAAATCCGTAGCCTATTTATAGATAAAAATAATATAAAAAAGCCTTTATTATCTCCAACATAATTACTGAATTCAAGCAGAATATACGAAAAAAAGATAAAAACAAAAAAAATTAAAGATACGAGCGATAAAATTATGCATTTCGTCGGTCGGCTTCGGGTAATTGCCACTACGACAAGTATCATGAAACTGCAGTTCCAGGATACTTGTCATAGTTACTGGTAGATACATACGGCATAAAGAAACCTAGAGTTGGGCTTGGACTATGTTTTAATACTACTAGGTGTTCATATAATTAGACAGATAATTTGTAAAATAATACGCTACCTAAAGTGGTATTAAGAAATAATGTGTTAACCCGTCATCTTTCACCAAAATTTCTCCTCTGCTTTTAAAGGAGGCTTTACTGGTACAACTTTTAGTGCTTTTAGTAAAATATTAAGGTACTTAATGCTACTTTTATACAGCCTGTGTTCTAAAAATTAATATTCTAGCTTATGGAGAGTATTCATTTTTGTCTGCCAACATAAGCCTCTGACAACATTAGGCTCGTAATATTTCTTGCCACGAATATAAAGACAAAATGAGAGAGACGGGAGCCAAATTAAATGCACGAATAAACTTCAAACAATACATCAAAATTACTGTAGAAACATGAAGAATTATGTATAAATACCCCTAGGGTCGGAGGAAGGTGCGGGAGGGGAGGTTGGGGTAATTAAATAATTTGGCTAGCGAAAAGCTTTGCGGCTCGTGCACTCATGAATAAATTATTATTTCAACGCGACTTATTAAGTGACCTTTACATTATCTCCCCTAAAGTTTTAGACCATAAGTTTTATAATACAACTCTTTAGGTCAGAGATAAAAATAGAGGAATAACTGATAGTGGGAATATGGTAATACAGAAATTAATGCTAAAACCACCTGTGCCTTGGTCACGAATAAATGTGACCATCGTGAACGTATACTAACGCTAGCGTATCTGAGATACACTACGCGGTGACGCTATAACGTTTGGCAGTCAAGCTGGTGTTGACGCGCAATATGATTCGTTAGGTTTACATAGCGCGATGACTGTCAATTTCGTGATCACTCTCAGTGTGTCAGCAGCAAAGGAAGTCGCTAGCGAGATTGCAAAACTCGCTGTTGATATACTTGGTAGGTAGGTTTGTAAGTACGAGTTTAGCCAGTTACTTAATATTGCAGCAGAAGGTCTGTACTGTAGACTAAGCGGAAGTATTACACAGTATTACCTGCGAGTTTGTTTGAGAGGGACACAAAATGCCGGGACTTGTTTGCTTCGGATTTTCATTTGGAGGCCGGGTATTACAAAATCTTGCGCTGCCTGTCATACTATTTTATGTGCATGTCAAAATAAATAAATTGTCTTTATTTCAGGCATTAAAAACTCATAAGTAACAAAAATATGCAATTTCGTTTACGTGGATGACAAGGATATTTTTTCTAGTTATTTTGATATAAAAGCTAAATTACTGAAACGATTTTGATTAAATTTCTATAGGAACACTTTGGAAGTACTTTGGAACTTTGTCCTTTAAAAGTTTTTTTTTTCAAATAATTTATTACGGTGTTCTGAGCTAAACAAGATAAAAAAATACAACCGAATTGTGCAACTTTTTTTGAAGTTGGTTAAAAAATAAAGGACTACCAAAATAAATAGGCTCCCTAAGATTAAGCAAATAGCGAAATTATTAGGTTAGTTAGGCTCACGCAGTAAACATTGTTCTTAACCTTTCCTTTGACAAACAATCTAATTTAGTAAAAGCTGTAGTTACCTAAGGTTCTCCACCTATGCTTTCATTTTAGACGCTGGTGATGAGGTCAACAATGTTTAAAAACAAAACTAACGTTGTTTTAGTCTCATTTAATATTAAGAAATTGCTAACAAGCTAACTGAGTTTTGTTTCTCAGAAAATTGTATGATAACATTAAAAGCGGCTCTTATTAGACCAGACGGTTGGGAGTATACGCTATAAAAAGTCCAGACTGGTGTGCTACTGCATCTGAAAACTAGTTAAACTACTATTTTCATCAATTTTTGCCCGTTATTAGATCCAAAAGTGCGAACTTCATAGAAATACTGAATCTGTAAATCATAGGATAGTATACTTATTTAAATCAAATAATAATTAACAACTATATTTCAAATTGAAATAAGAAGAACCACACACTCTACACACTGTGTGGCCACACGTAAACTGACAGACAAACAGACACACTAACGCCTCCAAAGAGCTTTCCTTATAGCTCAGGGTTAGAGTTAAAATGTTTCTCAAATGTAACAGACGACAACATCCATTAATATTGCATCCAAAAAACAGTTGAACGCTCGCGCTCCCTAGCGACCAATCCGCAACGAATTTACCTAAAGTTAGACATTGTAGTTTAATTTTACGAATTCACTTGCCGCAGCTTGTTCTGGCCAAAGTTCGTAATAAATGTAGCTTGTTTTACCCACCAGGCGGTTAGGTGTATTCCAGTCTGGTCTGTGTCACTTCAGCTTTACCCTTCATTGTGGTCATCTTTTCTATGTTTATTATAAAAGGTTACCGAAGGGTTTGTTCAACGTAGTCTAAATAGAGCTGGCATTTTAAGCTGCACATTTTTTTTTATAAATAGTGTTCATTACTAATAACGTTCTCTAATAATATTAATTCAACTATCTATCTACTTACTTAAATTGAAGTAAACTATATAGGGGGAATGTGTTCACGGCCTAAAATTTTAATTTTTTCAACCACTAACCTGGGTGACGTTATTTCTAAAGGGTGTAGAAATAATAAAAACATTCCTTGTCACAAATGGATCAAGAAGCCGTATAGTCACAACGGGTCTTTGTCTCTCTGAAGTATCTGCGTAGAACCCATTTTTGGTTAATTGGAGGTAAGCGATTTTTTACGCATAACAGTACATGCGCAATCGTTTGTTGCACTTAACTTCAGAGGGATAAAGATCCGTTGTGCATGCTGTAATAACTTTCCAGAGTGCAGCTTCCACACGGTGGAAACTATGTCTAGTTCTGTGCCAGCTGCCCACAGATGTCGATGCTGAGTCCGCGCACCTGCCTTATCAACCGACATGAATAAATCAAAGCAAAGCCGACTTTAGCGTGGAAAGGTTGAACTACAAGACAAAGGTTAGGACGAAGTCTACTGATATTATAAAAAGTTTGAAACTTTGCAATGAATATTAAATAGGTGACTGACCTTTCGACGGCCTTCGTGGTGCAACGGGTGAATTTGAGCAGCTAGAGTTTGGGTTTGTTTCTCACAGCAGACGAATGTTTGGACATGCAGTGTGTGCTCGAGAATTATGAATCTTCTCAGCAAAACGTATGTCATCAGTAATATACACTCTGAGACACTTATTATGGTTTTTGTCTGACTGACGGTAAATAGTTTTTAATTCCTCAAAAAACAACTGAAATAAACCTCACAGAATATTGAGAATTTTGGTTCCCAGACGTTCTATTTGTAAAAGACAATCTGGGTTTGGAAGTCGTGATTATAAATGCATGAAAATCCAGCCTCTACAATACGAACCGCAATAGTCGAGCCAAATGATTGCAGATGGGATATCCTGATTGGCTTTATGGACGCATTTACATAGAAACAGGGTGAAGGTGACCGTTAGTCAACTCCGAATGTTTCTAGCTGGGTATAAAATCACAGAGGTCACTAGATACAACTCGTGGTATCTCAGAAATATTATAAGCTACACCTACATTATTATTCAAAGTGTGGTTTCTACTTCCGTTTCACCAGTCGCACGATTTTTGTAAAAAACATAAAAGACCCAAAACGTATCGTAATTTTTTTACTACAGTACTGATATTATAACAAATTACACTATCGGCTATAAGCTGGAAGCTGAGTCAGCTTTAAACCGGCAAGTCAACCGGCTTTCTTCGTAAATGTAGTTGCCTAAAACTATAACAGTTTACTTACTTTTCTGTATTGAATTTTTATTGAGCGCTATTCGATTTGGTTTCATGGTTATTTTACCGTAGTTGCTTATTTCTCCCTCGTTGAAAGTTTTGTGTCAGCATTGGATATCATAGGATATCTATGGAAGTTGATGCGTTTTGCTGTTACCATGCAAAGTTCGGTATCTATTGTGTTTTTATAGTTTATGATCTTAGGTGTATTTATTGAAACTATCGTAACTTGGAAACCATTTTGCTAAATGAGATACTCACCTGAAACTATCTTTTATAGAGAGTTTTCCATAGACTAATAACTTATGACTAGACTCGTTAGATCAATAAAGTGGCCAAACTTATTTACTATATAAGTCCATAAAAGGTCTGAAAATGAAAAACCTCATAATGTTGGCTGTGGTATCCTCCAATTGAAAGAACACAATAGTTTTACGCTCATTGCCATGACATTTCTGTCATCGTGTGTTACCTCTGTTGGATGTCCTATGAATAAAATAATATTAATATGAAAACAAAGAAATCTGCAATATAATATTGCCGGTTTAGCAAAGCCATTAGAAGACCACAAGTTCTACCTTTAAAACCAGCCTTAGAATTTTTCAAATATTATAAGAACTTCGCAAGTTATGATCGAAGACTTCGCGAAGTTACTAGCAAGGTACTTAATATTGCGAGAATAATGTTCGCGCAAACCGGCGAGTTGTTGATGGGCCGAACGTCAAACGGACCACCTGAGCACATTGAAATGTGTATCGCATTATCCCGTGAGGCAGCGGTATTAGTTTTAACCTAGAAAACTGATGCGAGCAATATAAAAACCTACAAGTTTTTTGAAAGACATGTTTATTTACCAATTAATTATATTACAAAATGTAGTGAGCTTAATCTACAATGACAGTCTTAGATAGATCGGTTTAGGTATCTTCATCTATATAGAATTTTTGTTGGTCAAATCATTGTTTATTAACCGATTGTCATTCAAAATACGCTATTAATGTGCTTAAGGGTCAACCACACCAAACCATATTTTTGCAGGCTAAGGAGACTGGTAAACAATAGATATCACTACTTATTTGTGTGAAATTTTAAAATAAATAAAAGTCTTATGATCGTAATCTGAATGTAAGTTCTTTGTTGGTACTAGTAGGCATAGCATGAGTGCGCTTAGACACGTCTCTTTTAATCTAAGTACTCTTCCGTAGACAAATCACTGCATAGAGCGTTTGGTGGTAACGTATCATCGTCACTTTTCTAGTTGCATGTACACGCACCTCTCGCGTCGCTCCCGTTTTGCATTTTCATTTATATGCAGCTCTAGTGAATCACTCTTGCAGGATTATCATTTATACTGATACTAGCGCGTTCTAATAAATACAGTCAACGTGAAAATTGTTTAACACATTCGTGTTATACTGAACATGACGTTTCAGGCGGTATAAAAAAACCGTAATCATTTAGATTATTGTAATATCAATTTATTTAAGAAGGCTATCACAGTTTGGCCGCGATTCAAGGGCTGGCGCGCGTCTGAGTTCGTCTGAGAGTCTGAGATCGCATTTCATGCAGTTTTAAATTACGTTTATTCAATATAATAAAATAAATTATTTAAAGAAAAAGGATACAATTTTATTGATTATGAACTAACGTTTATTTCGGTATAATTTTTACTTAATAATATTAATGTAGTATGGAGAAATTAACGGCTAATTCTGAACGTTTTTAGCAATTTTATGGTTTTGAATTGATTTTTTTTTGTAGATATCCCATACTTATTTCTGAATTCCGGGGCCGCTACGGTCAATGGCAGTATATAAGAGATATTTGTAGGTATTATTCATTTCGTTTGCTTTGCACAGTAGTTCAATCCAGGAGCTTGAAAATGTGTCTGCGCGAGTTTTTTTAAAAACTTGTTTCGGAATTTTGGCTTTATTTAAATATATAAGGAAAAATTGCAAAAAGCGAGGCCGCTACGGTCAATGCGAATAACTATTCTACATCATACAATAAATCGAAATTATCTAAGAGTTTCAGTTTCAGAGATCCAGAACGTCAAAAATGGGCATTTTCACGGTTTGACCGTGATATCCGCCTTAAAATCGGAATAAAACTATTAATTGTGCACTGGTTATAATAGCGAGAGTGATCGATGAAAGTTTTCTTATAAATTAGATCATAAGGTAAATATTTTGATAAATACTTATGATAAGGAATCTCTATTACAAAAGGCAACTTTTGATGCTGTCTGTATCTGCTGAATGAATAATTAAACGTGCTACGTCTGCCGTGTTTTCTATCAGAGTCGCTCGCTGACATACGAGCAATGGAACATACCTATATACCCTGGATTATAACTAGTTACCTATAAAGCAGAACTACATGAGTAAACCCGTTTTCCACCCTCAGAGTTTTAGGAAAAGTGTAAAAAGGAAATCTATTTCTTTCCATATTCCCTTTCAGTGTTAAACGAACGTTTTTGTGTAATAGGATTATATCCGTATCCGGCTACTTTGAAGCCGAACGGATTAACTAGGGATTATATTTAGGTAACTGAATATTTTTTTTCATGGTTTTATGTGCTCGTAGGTACTTACCTATAATAGGGTATGGATTGGATCTGGCTTATCGTTCGTAAAAGCGATGTAGTTAGTGGTATATCAATGTATAGACGGTTAGTTATACTCATAATATAACTATTTTTTAATATCGCTTTCTCCGACGAGCTCTTTCATTAGTATATCTACTACAACTAAATACTTATCAACTCTACTGTACTGTAAAAAAAAATATGTTTAATGTAGTACAAGAGCATAATTAATTACCTAATTGCCATAATCTTGTTAATGTTGTTTAAATATTGATGTTTAAGCCTACTCATTTTCAACGTAATTGTTATTCTCAATTATAGCTCACATCAAAACCGCAACAAAGCGGTCATGTGCCAAATATAATATCTTGGACGTGGCTCTGACTAACCTATAAGATAAGACCACCTTGAGGATTTAGCTAGACTAGAACGCCTAAATAATCAAGAGTGTGATCCATTTTCAAAACGCAATCCGAATAAACCTCGACGGATCAACAAAATCCATTCTCTTCTATAAATACCAATCAGCTCAACAAAAACTTAATACAATAACTGTGTAAAATGTAAATTGAAATACGTGCTGATATTTTCGTTGGGATACAGCATGAAAATTCTACGAAAAATATGGAAAATGCACCTGCCATGATTCTGATTTAAATGCAAAGTTTTGAAATCGAATCGCGTCGCGTCGATCCGGTCATTTATTGCTACCTTTGTAGTTGAAATATTATAAGCATTTTCCTTTGTGTAAACAATACGTCTACACTTCGTGTATTCAGTTTTAGAACCTAAGTAATGTGGTATTCAAGGCAATGTGTACCAACCACCAACCGCGCTGACCAAATGAGTGAACGAACATCAAAACTTTACTTTAGTGGGCGCTGCGGTTTCAGGGACTGTCTTCGTCAGGCAAATAAATACTTATATCAATACGATATGACTTTATAGGTCAGCTTTAGATTTCAAATGCGTTTCACAATAGGTACATTCTAATTGGCAACACTACCAAGATTACTATTTTGAGACACAAAAAAAAATTCAAGAATATTCGTTTGCAGTAAAACATTGTTATACAGTACATTAAAACGCTGAACAAGTCAGATATATACTATCAAAAATAGCTGTCTGTGATTTAGTTATGCAACGATTAACGAAAAATCCAAGCTATTAAAGTTAAATAGGTCCTCTTGATTTTTCGCAAGCTTTTTATCATACTAAAATAAATTTCCGGAAAGTATAAACCATTCATTAGTATTTTAATCAACCTAATAATTACCTGCGCTTGCCATATTCCGTGGTCAAACAACCAAACAGTGATTAATTTGAGCACGATTTAATTTTATAATAATCAATACTGCAAATAGCCAACTACTAAGACATAAATACAGTTGATAAAATAATGTGAGGTTTACATGGGGATAGTGGGTACTGTCCAATCGTTAGTCCGTTCAGTATGCAGAGAGTTACACTATAGGGTCGTGTCGTGAATAATCATGAGAGAAATCATCTAATACATCGCGATTCCGAACCATTTCAGTTACTCAATAAAAATGATTTAGTTGCGGAAAACAATTTACCTGAGTGCTGTGTAAGTATTTTTCTGACATGCTACATATTATTTTTCAACTTTTATGGCCGGAGTCTATCGATATATTTTTATCTTTTTTTATTAGTGAGTTTTGGCCACTTATTTTTTTTTGGGATAATATTAGTTATTGGTAAGTATTAACCGAGATTCAAACTCACCACTGTACAGTCGGCTAAACATCAACCTTTTCACTGTTTGAACTTTGAACTATTATAATTTGAATGTTGCGAATCAGGGATCGCAATAGGTGTAGGCACGTGGCGCGCAAGCAGCGAGTCTCACATATAAACATTGTCCTTCTCGCATGATTCGCAAACATTCAAATTATAATAGTTCAATAAAAGTTCGAACCGTTGATAGGTTGATGTGTAGCCGACTGTACAAGGAAATCCACTATGCCACTAGTGCTCTAAAACTACAAAATGCAAACGAAAACCCTGTAAGTTAGATAGCTCGTCGTAATCCCCAGAACTCAAACGATTTTGAAAAGTTCTTTTCTATTAGAAAACTTCCACAAGCAGTTCTGCGCTCTACTTTGAATAGCAGAATTGGTAATGAAACAGCGGATCTTTATAGAATGCCAACGTACCGTATGTATAGTCGGCAATATCCTAACTTGTTAAACTCCAAGTAAATGTAATAGCAAATGTCATTGAAATTAGTGTAAATAATCTACCTAAACTATTGCAAAACTTACAAACCAAAATAGTTAAAATCTCCCAGTACTTGGACAATCTTAATCAAGTTATGTTACTGATTGTACCTAGATCACAGAATAAATAATCTAGAGAAATAAATTGTACCTAAATTCCTGATTTTAAATACTTTCCATAATCGTAAATCGTATGGTTTTAAAACAGTTAGACCAATATAAACTAGTTATTTTGGTATAGTTCTCATATTATACACGTTTTAGTATTTTATCGAAAACCCTTCCATTTCCACATAATGATATCTGCAATAGCACAGGCAATTAGCAGGAAAGAAGAGGCAAGTACTATTTATTGGTAAGCTTTGAGGATTAACATTTTATTCGTTGCTATTTTTGTCATAACTTATAATGCACTTTTCAATACATTTGATTCCTCAGTAAATGGTACCGGTATTTTGGACAGGTATTTACCGATATTTACAGGTAAACCAGACCAAGCAGTGAACAGCCCCAGATAAAAGTCACCATCCTATAAATTCACATTACCAGCTCAAGTACACTTCTATACGTTTATCAGAGCTGCATTTACACAGCTTATAGGTGGAACAGCTAGGTAACTATGGAATTATATTTGAAAAATATCCCAATATTTGGTTGTGGCTGATGTCTTCGTAATAGCTGATGATTACCACAGTAGCAGTAGAATTACACAGTTCAGCAACGCCCTGCAGTTGAGTCGTCGCTGTCACAAGTGCTAAGGTATACCTAATTACAAGCTTTGTTTAGTTTGGGTCTAGAGGGCGTTGAGTAAAATGTGACTTTTTTTAATTCCAAGTAAATAAAAACAGCAGCAGCGACTCCAATGTCGCAGCAACTCGAGTGTTGCTTTTCGCTCGGCCCCTCGGCATGCGACGTCATGATAAGACTACGGAAGATATTTCATAGAAATACATAGAAACCTAGAGCCTTAAGTTTTATTTTGTTGATTTTTGAAAAGTGAGAATCGAGAACTCCATACTTTTACTCTATCGCTTTATATCATATCTCGTCATTGTACTTATGAATATGTAAATGCTGCCTAAAATCAAATATTGAGACAGGATGTAAGTAGTACCATAATATATTCTAGAGAATTTTCACTTCACTACCTGCGCGCTATTTAGAATAAGCGAATACTTAAGGGTAGCTAGTGACATGCCACAACCACTTTGATGTAATATTTTTTGTCAGCTATTTCTAATTAGCTGCACCAGAAGGCAGCGCATAACTCACAGCACCGCCCGGAACGCTAACAAATGGTTTGCAATCTAATTGAATTATGTCACCTCACCTGGACAGTGGCTAGGTGCCGCCCGTCTCAATTTGGACTAATTTATAACGTACCCAGTCGTGACGCGACCACTGGCATAGTTTGAGCGGTGACGGATTAAGTAGTTCTATGCGCTTATATGTCAAGGAACCATGTTTCTCACGACTTTCATAAAAACTGTATGGTGACAGTATTGAAAATAGAACGATGAATAGTAGAGCCAACCTCCTTTGCAGCCTTAAATCGCATTAGTTTGCGAACGTGCACCGTAGCATAACGCGCTCAGCAGATAATTGCTTTGACATGATCAAGTGTGTTAGTTTCTTAAGACTTATGTATAAAGAGACTGAAGGTACCTTAGTTCTAATTAATTATATCAGTTCTAACATTTCTTCTCTCACTCGTTTCTTCTGTGAAAGATTTCACATAATTTTAGAAGTTTCTCAGCAGCCAATTAAAATAAAAAATTACTGAATTTATATTAATGAACGAACACAATTTACAGTGTTTTTCTTGTGGTTCTTTTAGTCCTAAGTAGTTTGTTAGTTCGAAAATTGTAGAGTTCTTTGAGTATTCTTACGGTTCTGTCCTGCGAATGTTGCAGTTTAGTTTTATTAGTGAAGCAACGAGATCTGCGGCTGATTGCCGCCAGCATTATGTGTTGGACCACTAACAATGGTCGTCGGGCACTAACGGACCAACTAACGTCTATTCCAACTTTGGCGACGGCTCTCACACCGCGCAGTTTGCTTTAATAATTCCGTTTTGTATTTTGCTTTTGTTTATTTACATTTTCAATTTGCATTGGAGTAAATTGGCTTTCTGTTTGGTTTGTACCTATTTTACCCTCACTATTCGCCCGATGGGTCGACGACATTGTGAAAGTCGTGGAAAATGACGTATGAAGGCTCAAAACTTGCGTTCTGGATGATTGTGATGATAAAAAAAATAATAATAATAAAAATAATAAATATAATTATCGACAGAAAACATTGAATTTTATTGATCAATTTACTTGGTACTTTTGTATAGAGAACTAAAATGCCCAGTTTAATTATATCACTTGTTGATGCAGTTAAATTGTAGAAGGAATCGGTGTAACGTTGTCCTAAGCAAGCAATGGGACCTTATGATCTGGAATTTTCCTGTAAAGTTAGTTCGGAACTCGTCTTTGTATCGTACAGCCAGTTATCGGCGTCCCTTCCTCTTTAGAGTCGTTTCAACTTCGCCCGTAAACCGGTTTCTTGCTCAGAATTTGCTTGCTACACTTTGATTCTGGTAAACTTTAAGTACTAAGCACCCTTGAAACTTTACTGATAAATCAACGAAACATGAGTAAAAATATGGACATACTAACCATCTAACACCCAATTGCCACTTCTAACTCTATATTAGTTTTCTCTTTGTGGGTTGTCCTATCAAATTTAATATCATACATACAATTTCATAAACATCCAGGACGGAATAAAGAGTGTGCAGATTACGTAAACATTTTTCCATTACGGAAATAATCCGTTCTCAGTGACACAAAAATCACAGGATACATTAGGCACGTAATAGGAACGTATTTTGGTTTCTTTGTTTCAGGTATTTCAGGTTCATAAAGCTTTCGGAAGATAACTAAGAAAAAAACAAACTAAAGTAACAAACAAAATTAAAAGCCAAATTAGGTTAACACCACCACAATTTAGGGATGCAAACGCAAATTTAGACTAGGCCAAACATGTCGTTGTCAGCGGTAAGCCGCAAACTAAATTGCGGATTCGAATGCACAAGATATATGTGGGTTTGTATCACAAAGCTTTGACATTTTATTAGCAGAGCGCCAATCGGTAGAATACTAAGATAGGTAATCTAGATAGATAGGTTTTGGGACAGCCCTAATGTTCTAAAAGTGTATTTTATTTGTACAAAAATTGCACAACTCATCATTACAAAAATTGCATGAAAGAGTGAATCAAACGACCCTGAACATATCTAAGTTCGTAATCAAAAGATCTGAAGAGATGTCTACCATCCTTAGGAATCAGATACAACAAATCATTTACATTATTAGCCAGTATATTTCTTTGTGAAAATTCATCGTTGACTACAATCTCACGTGGTGATAGCAACTATGGAGCCCATCGAGCAGAATAGTTTAGTTATAACTTGATCAACTATTGAAAATGGAAGCAGAAACAATACTCTACAAATTATAACATCAAAAAGTCATGCAGCAGCATGTTTTAATTCTTTAATTTTTTATTGTACTCAACACAGGACATAAACAAAAGACATGTACAAAGGCGAGCTTAACCCTAACAAAAGTTTTCTTCCAGCAAACCTTTGAGGCTACAGAGAGGTGACTGTAGTACCTTTTATTCGATCAACTACTAAACATAACAAATAATGGTCTACAAATTATAAAATCGCGCTGCTTATCGCTCCGCTCATGACGCAACCTGTACAACCTGTGGGAAGCGCGAATGCCACTGGCATGCGATCCTAATTAATATGAAGCGCCGCGGATTGCGGTGAGATATACCTGAATGGTACAGATTAGGACGCGCTAGCTAATTACTTGGTCTATAAACAGTTATATAATAATCCTATCCTATCCTACTAATATCCTATCCTATCCTACTAATATTATAAATGCGAAAGTTTAGATGTTTGGATGTTTAGATGTTTGGATGTTTAGATGTTTGGATGTTTAGATGTTTGGATGTTTGTGTTTCAATCACGTCAAAACCACTGAACCAACTTGGATGAAACTTGGCATATATATAGTTCGTAACCTGGATTGACATATAGGCTACTTTTTATCCCGAATAATTAACAGGATCTACAGGATAAAATGAACGAAAAGGATTAGCAGCGCCAATTGGCAAGAGGATTTCATTGTCATGTCATGTCACGTCAGTTTGACAGGGCGTAGTACTACCTCTTTGGTCTAACAACAGCGTTTGACATTCCAGTAGGTACGAGTTCGGTGTAATGAGGTGCAATGTCAAGTTTCTCAAAGAAGTATCCACTCGGTACACGCACAGATAATAATAATGTACACGGAAACTGTAGACGCGTACGAAGTCGCGGGTAACTACTAGTAATAAATAAATTCTTTATCGCGGACTAAAAAAGTTTACACAATGCACTTGGCATAATGGTAACAGTTACATTTAGCCCTATAATCGGCGGTCTTATCGCGCAGGGCGATTTCTTCCAGTCCACCATATATTAATTATAAACTTATACTAAACTAATAATTTATAGCTAGTCAAACAGTAATTATTTAGTTTATTTTTTTGGTACATTGAATCAAGTGAATCAATCATAGAAGTGAGCGTACGTTCACTTCTATGATAGTTTGCGTTATTAAAAACTAGTCCTACAAACAATACAAAATGGTGGTCAGCTATGTTATTTTTAAATTGACATCAGTATAACTGGCACAGTTTACAATTCTACCACGTAGCATATATCTGCTACGGCGTAGCTCGTACGTAGCACCAAGTTGCACGCGTAGCGTATCGTAGCAAAATGTAATATACAAAATGAACGTTTTGTCAAGAATGCACCAATTTTTATTGGACACTCAACGTCTTCTCAAATAATCATAATCTCTGAACCGTGATCCAGTTAACTGCTGATTCGTGATTCGTACCTTGTGTGTGGTAAAGGTAAATAATGCCTTGTAAAATCGCACTCGAGATGTTACGTTATTACATTTGTTCTCTTCTCTCTCGTCTAATAGTCTTATGTTACGGATCTAATCTAGACACAGAATAAAACGTGTCTATTTAATTCTATGAATTTACTGCTTGCACATCTAAGTACCGATAATGGTGGTTTCAAATTCAAACCAAACAGTTGTAAAGGTACGGAGGCACACTTAGTGTGAACTGCCCTCTTGAATTTCAAAGTAGTCAATTTCATTCGAATCGGTTTAAGAATATCGAAGTGCAACATTCAAATTTTCAGTGCATATCGCAAAGGAATTGAACTTTTTGAATATTATAATTAATTTCTTTGGGTAAACTGAACTTTTTGCAAGATCTAACACTTTCTGTATATTTATTTGACTAGCTAGGTATATCTACTTATCTAAGTTACATACCTACTACTCAACAATGTTGAGTAGTAGGTATCATTATTCACGAGAAACCAAATAAAATTAAATTATAATTTTTTTAGTTACTAAATTATACATAGATGGTTAGTACTTTTTTATGTGTGTCAGATTGTTGCAAATCTATCATTGTTTATATAAAAAAACTAGTTTGTATTTGTCTTATGTTTTTTCTCTATTTAAACAACTAAAAACATCTTAAATAGTGACTAAACATAAGTAGTAAAGAAGGTAAACCTACTTATACAAGCCCTCGATTGAATGCGCAATCTCATTGAACAACAAAGTGATACACAAATTGTCAGACTAAAATAGGTGCATTGTTACCGAACAGGCAGAGCAAATCTGTATGTGTTCAACTAAACCCATAATTCACAGTTTGCCGATATTTATAGCCTAGTTCCGAAGCTTAACACGTTCGTTGCTAGCATAAATCCACTACAAATAAACGTATTTCAATTATTGTTCAATTGTTATTTCGATGATTTTCGATTTGATTCTGTTATTTAAGTTTCAGCACGGTCTTTAGTATTTTTATTCTAGACTTGAGATTTCCCCGGGTTGGGTTTGAATATGTGGTTTTACGGCAGCGACAGTTTTTGACGGGTTGAAATCAGTTTTTCTAATGAAGAGAATTCATCATTTTTTTCACTAAAAACATGAATATTGAACTTACGCAATAAATCTATCGTCACGGTATACGTAGCGTAAATAAAAAAATCTACCTTTTACCTATTACAACGTAAGTGAACGTTATAGCACGCGTTGCCTTTTTTAGCGAGTATCGTCTTGTTATTTACCACCTATTTTCTTACGTGTTGGTTTGCCTTATCCCGTAAAAAGCTATACTTCCCGAACATTATTCACAAAATATTCATGAGTTATTCCCCTTAATATTTAAGTGGCCACACGTAACCCGCGTCGTTAGAAGAGCAAAATGTTGATTTACCGCTCAACTTCCTTGAAGGGCGGCAACTTTATTCGGATGGGCTTGGTAAAATCGTGAAAACGTAAACTTTTTCATAAATAAGTAATGTTAGGTTTGAAGTGTTTAATGAAACAAGGCATGGATGGGTACGGTAAGAATCATTAATTACCCAGTTATTTTTAGACAAAGTTTTTTAGGTGTACTTATTCAAGTATAGGCATGTGATTTCTCAAGCTTGTATCAATTTCTGAAAAAAGTGGAAAGTTTATATAAATTGTCGCCCTCAAACCAACAAAACAATATTTCGATTGCAATAACACTTTAATGTGTTGGTTTTGACAAACTAAACACATTATCGGTCCATTTATGTTGATTTAGTTGAAATATTCCGTTTATGCTAAAACTGAGCGTCATGTTGGATTATGCTATTGCGGAAAATCTTATTAAAAAAGACATTTTAGCTAAAAGTTAATGTGACATCGCTTTTAGAATAATCTGGTTAAAATAATTCTTCCTTTCCCGAAATACCCTTAATAAACTCGATGTAAGCTTGGAATAGTTACACCGTGTTTTTTCTTTTACATTGACAAGCAGATTCAAATTCCATCCAAGCCTTCATCGAGGTACCTACGTTCTAAGGTATAGAGCATGGGCAAGTATTGTTCTGAGGGGCAAGTCGAATGAGGTGAAAATAACATTGAAGTCTCAAACTACGTAGAACAAATTAATATAGGTAAGTATGTTGTAAGCTCGTAATTTTTTATAAAATATCTCTGAATGGCTTGAAAAACTTGAAAGCTTAATTTAGCATTCGAGTAAACAAAATTATAACACGTCAATAGACACTCTAACGAACCTAAAAATACAGGGCAAAATCATGAAATTACAAGGGCCTTTCAACCCGCACTTAGTATTCCATCACCAATCAGGAGTCGGGGTTGCTCAAATACTTCATTAGTTCACTTTGCGCCCTTCAACCCCACCTTGGCAGGTTAAGGGCAATGCAGACTATAGCGGCAGTGATTATGCAAAAATACAAAATGATTATAATAATAAGGCTATCAGTAAAACTTGCGATCACCACGGCATTAAAAATGTGTGCAGTTTTTTAAACAGCAACAAAGTCGTTGCGATTTTCACAGTATAAAGTATGCACTCGGTTTATTACCATGCCCATTTGCCATTTTTACAGCAGGGCGCCGCCGCCCGGTGGCCTATCATACCGAGTTATTTACACTGCTCTTTACACAGCACAAAAATTGTAGCGAAGGTTGATTGTGAATGCATTGCAGCGGAAATGCAATAAGCAAACGTTGAAATAACGGCATGAGCTACTTCGATAGGGATTAGGATTTTAAGATTAGGTATACCTACTCAGACAAATACTGCTGTTGGACCTTACCTAGGTATAAGTAGGTACAAAAAACTGTTATGGTACTGTGCACAGTAAAAAACCCAACTTGAGTTTTTTTATTTTGTTTCTTTGATTTCCATTACCTACCGGGCAGCTTACCGGTTTAATAAGTCTACAATGTGCATAGGCCTTTACGTTGACATTAATGAGCAGAATTGAAGTTACTATGTACCACGTCATATAAAAATGTAGGCTAGCATGTTACGTACTGCGTACTGCCCATTGCTGCGCGCTGGACAAGTTGTGGTGTATGGTTGCTAACGTCTATCTACTAGATAATACCATACCAACATTCAGTAGGTACCTACCTAAATATAATAACGTACATGTATGTATGTACCTAGGTACCCAACCCAGAAGCTGCCAGAGGTAATCTTTTAGCACAAAATATTAGTACAAGTAACTCTAAATAAACTATAGGTACGTACGTACCTAGTACCTACCTATTTACAGACTACTTTCTCATGGATAGGTACCTATAGGTATTTTTAGGTTACCATAGAGATGGGCGCTGGGAATTTACCCAAAATACCGGGTATTTAAAAAAAAAAACCGGTATGTTGCTCATCTCTGGGTAGGTAGTACCTTTAAATAAGCAAGCCACTTCAAATCGTAGCAAATACCTACTACCTACTTATTCCAAGTTTGAATACTAAATTAATTGTAACAGCTTACTGGCAACGTAAAGTACCTTGCATCAATTTAGCAGATCATCCGAGCGTGCAGAGAACAATTTGGCGAGTCCTGGCGAGAATTACGGAGGAGAAACATACCGTTTATTCGTGATCCGATTAGTGAACTCTGCTATGTATACATAGGTACTACATAATATTTATAAATAAATATACCTAGGTAGGTATTCAGAACTCAGAATAACGCATTAGATGTAACTATCTGTAATATTATTTTATTATTAGTAAATAAAGAATTTTAATTTTAATAAAGAAGGTATCACCACTTTATCTTATGTATGGTAATAACTAATATCTAGATAGATAACTAGAAAGTTTTGAATTTTGGCGCTTATTTAAAAGTTAACTGATTCCAGGTAGGTAAGTACATTTATCTTGAAGAAGATAAAAATAGTACATAGTACTCGTAGTAGTACAATATTAGATTAGGCTCTTATTTTGATAAATTTCCAACATCACAGATCAGACCAAACCACTGAAACACACTGAAACCACAGACTAATAGATGCTACTGAAACTGAAACTTTCGTAATGAGTTGTCTCAATACAATGTCAATGTCAATGAATTGACAGATGACATAAACATAATAGATGGCTACTGTCAAAACGTAGAAAATGTAATGACACTGGCAGAGTTCACACAGTTGTGACAAACAGTCGCAAAGCCATAAACCAAGAAGTTGAAGTTGCGAATGTAATATTAGGGTTGGGGGTGGGTGGTTATATTTTCATATTCATGTTATCGAATATAACGGTTAGTGATAATTATTCATAACTGATATAAACTAACAGTAAAGTTAAATAGATTTGAAACGGATGATCAGAAGTGATAGGTTGTTAAGGTTTTTTGAAAACATGCACATTTTTACTTTTATGAATCCTATCTTATCCTATCCTATCCTATCCTATCCTATCCTACTAATATTATAAATGCGAAAGTTTAGATGTTTGGATGTTTAGATGTTTGGATGTTTAGATGTTTGGATGTTTGTGTTTCAATCACGTCTAAACTACTGAACCAACTTGGATGAAAGTTGGCATATATATAGTTCGTAACCTGGATTGACACATAGGCTACTTTTATCTCGAATAATTAACAGGATCTACCGGATAAAATGAACGAAAAGGATTAGCAGCGCCTATTGGCAAGAGGATTTCATTGTCATGTCATGTCACGTCAGTTTGACAGGGCGTAGTACTACCTCTTTGGTCTAACGACTAGCGTTTGACATTCCAGTACGAGTTCAGTGTAATGAGGTGTTATGTCAAGTTTCTCAAAGTATCCGCTCGGTACACGCACAGATAATATAATGTACCTACACGGAGGAAACTGTAGACGCGTACGAAGTCGCGGGTAACTGCTCGCATTTATAATATTAGTAGGATAGGATAGGATAGGATAGGATTATATTTAGGCCAAATAGCACTGTTCCTTATACATGTTATGCTTATAGCAAATAAAATAAAACTATGAAAAAAAAGAAGAAGACAAAGTAACAACAAAAAAAACGCGACGCGGACGAAAACAGAATAATTATACTATTTTAAATAATAATTTAGATTAAAGTTGACCGAAGAGTTTAATTTACGATTAGAAATTCTGCGTTTTGCAGTGTATTACGGTATTAGGTATGTGATGTGATAATTTTGCAGTGATGTGTGACAGTGATGACCCGGGGGACAACGGTCCTTCAGGGATGGATTTGACTGGGTTTCTCTTCGGAAATATTGACGAAAGTGGTCAGCTCGAAGATGATGGACTTCTGGATGGAGAGTCGAAGCGAATGCTGTCTTCCTTGTCGCGACTGGGACTAGGGTCGATGCTATCAGAAGTTCTGGAGGAGACTGAGGCGGCGAGAGAGGAAGAAGATAAAGGTTTGTAGGTTTTATTCCTTACCCAAAGCCGGACCCTTTGTTTGATAAAATAATTGTATAAAATTCTAGGTTTGACTCTCCATAAAATTCATCGTAAATCTGATAAACAGTTCAAATTACAAAGTTACTAGGTGTGTAATGTGCATATTCAATGTACACATTTTCGGGTAACCTAGTTAGTGTTTGAACTGATGATTTAGCCGACTTTAACCCTTTGAGATGTCTTCTTAATTAAATGTAACGGGTGATCCTGCAGAAGATCTGTTTGAAGCTGACTTGCTAACAAAGTCAACTATTATATGTTACAATGTTTTATTTTACAGATTATTCACTAAAAAGTCCGTCTGCTGTTGATTTTTTTGATATTGATGATGCCGCTGAAGACCTCAAAGTAAGGATTTACCTATAAATGACATTTTAATCAAACTACATACATGCAAAAACAGTTATTTCCTTACACAGTAACTAAGCCATGTTGTATTAGAAGACACAGCTTAGTAAGTCTGCAATTTATGGATTTGATGATTAAACGGTTTTTTTTATGATAAATCATGATATTTAAAACTGAGCATTGGCTACCCTGATGTAGGTTTGTTTATCCTGTTAATTTTAATAGAATTTACTATCATCAAAAGTTCTACCTTACCACGGGTGAATTTTCTGTGAATCGACTATCTGTTAATTTTTGAATACCAATAGTGCCTGATGTTTAAGTGTCTGATTGGTTGAAATAAGAGTACAAAAAAAAAGAAAGGTAGGGAAACAGTTTTAAGAGTGGTAAGGTGAAAATTTTGGTCATAGTACATGAAATAAGCATGCATATTGTGAAGCATGATTGTGCGTATAATTTAGTAATTTTGGGGTGTTCAAAAGAGTTATTAAATTTATTTAAGTTACTAAAGAGATACAGTAGTTTTATTTGTATTTGGGAACTAATTGCACTTTAAAGATCCCATAGTAGTTGACTACATAGTTTCATAGGAATTAGTTGGATTTGAATAGATGCACAATATTGCACATGATCGTAAAGTGCATGTACCTGTACCTATGTGATTGGGATAATTTTTGTTTTGCGAGTGTGCATATTTGGCTTTCTTGTGTTTTATAAATGTTTTAATGTTTTGTTGTGTTTTATATTGCTGGGACTCAATCACCAGCTAAAGTTACAAATTATATCTATAAGTACTTCTGAATCTGCCTGTGGTTGAAGCCCAACATTATTGATTATGCATGATTTGTTTGTAAATCACTATGTATGTTTTAGCATCAAAAATTGCATTTATTCTTGTTCGCACTGATTAGATAATCTGATTTTAAAAAAGGCATATTTTACTTAGTACTCAATAGCCTGTTCTCCGAAAACAGTTTGAAGTGTGAATTGGGTGTCAAACATAGTTTTTTTATATTAATCAATGAATAACTAGCAAAAAATCTATGCTTGAGGCCCTATTCAGAATACTGGGCAAAGTTCCTTTGTTTAATCAATGCCTTGCCAAGCATGAACTTTACTTAATAGAACCTGCGCCATCTTGCATTGTTCGCTAGAGGAGTTTTACTCAAAAACAAAAAGATACTTAGAGGTTAAACTTAGAAAACAAGAATGATTGCAAGCTGCACTGTGTTGTCTATGTTTTGTGTTAACCAATAGGAGGTAGATGTAACTAATGAGGAAGCACAGATCGAGTCGGAAACGGTGGTGGACGGGCAAGTTAAGCACGAGGATCCATTGGAAGATTGTCCACAGACTGAAGAGGTTGTGACTAGTTGGAGCGGAGACAATGATTATGAACAGACTGTGCAAAATGATGATGGTTACGAGGGTGATATGGAAGGAGATGGAGAACTTATGCCGCCGCCTGCTGTTATACCGTGAGTATTCAAGCGAACTACGTCGAAATTGTCTTTTACAAAGAACTCTATTAACTTTGCTAAAATCTTCCTACTCAATCTTAGTAGTCAATACTTATTTACCAATACATTAGGTGCACTACCTATAAGTTTAAACATGTTTCACAGAGTTCATAAAACAGAGAAGGGAGATAGAGGACCTAGAAGACTGGACACACCACTAGCGGCCATGCTACCGTCGAAGTACGCTAATGTTGATGTGACTGAGCTGTTCCCCGATTTTAGACCTGATAAAGTAAGTTCAAAGCCTTTTTAAAACTAAGAACTTTACCAGTTCACAAGCGACTTCACAAAAACTTGTCTTGAAATCATACGAACATACATCATACATCAGAGCTTGCTATACTGCAAACATTGTATTGCCTAGTTAACTGTTTGAATACTAAAGTGGCATGGAACAATGTTATATACACTTTTTCAGGTCCTACTCTTCTCTCGGTTATTCGGTCCAGGTAAATTATCTAGCCTTCCTCAAATATGGCGCGGCGTGAAGAAACGCAGACGACGCAAGCGCAGCGGCAGTACCGGGAGTGACACTCCTCCCCTTTCCACTGAAAACCAGGAAGTACAGTATGCTAGTGATGATGAGGATAAATTATTGAGGTAATACAACTTAAGTACCTAATACTTCTTGATATTAAAATTAGTTCTAGAATACATGCAGTGTTAGAATATAAATATAGATTACACACACACACACACACACTTTTATTGAATAAGGATCTTATTTTCTATCAGGCCAATGGAAGAAAACCAACACACAGCATCAGACAACTACTCATCAAACTCCGGAGATAAGTCTCAGAGACCCGCGCCTGCGCATTGGCGCTTTGGACCAGCTCAAGTTTGGTACGATATGCTCAACGTGCCCGAATCCGGAGAGGGATTCGATTATGGATTTAAATGCAAGGTAATAAGACGCTGTTTTCTCTGTCAGTCTGTGGTGCTAATATTTTACTATCATATGGAAATGAAATAAAAGAGTTATAACTCTTCTTAAATGCACTCTTAAACTACAACTACGTGCGCTACTCTTTGTGGCAATATCTGAGACACCTATTTTCGTCCCGCTCAGGCCTAGGTCTTGTGAGCTAAGATGACTATACGGTTTCAGCAGAAAATTGCCACAAAACATGATAGCTTAATTTCCTAAGCGCTTTTTCCTAAACGTGAGTCCTATTCAAAAAACCGTTTGATCAGTTTGGCCCGATTAACGATTTTGCTTTTGTTCAAGGAACCATCTCCTGAGCCAGAGAGTAGAGCAGTAGATAGTAAAACGACAGAATCAGAAGACGTCAAGATGGAGGATGCAGAAAGTGCTGAAAGTCTTGACAGCGGTTTCCCCGATGACTCTTTTTTGATGGTGTCACAGTTGCAGTGGGAAGATGATGTGATATGGGACGGAAGTGAGATTAAACAAAAGGTTTGTGGCTGTCTAAAAATCCTAGTGAACCTACACTGATAGAAACTTTCGATGGAAAAGTTATTTCAGTTCATTCTGTCCTATGCCCTTATAGAGAACATTTCGATGTTCACTCAATACTTACATAGTGAGAAACACTATGTTTTAGAAGTTATTAGTGTACATTTCTCACAACCTTGCACCTCTCTCTGACCACGCTGTCATTTAAATTTTGGACTTCCTCAGTAAATAAAAGGGAAACTTTGGTTTAGGCTGTGCCTTGATTATCCAATTATGCGGACTCACAACAATTTATTATATTTCTAACTAATAAATGCGATAACACGACAGCAAAACCGTGATTTGAAGTTAATCTGAGTGAAATTGGCTAGTACCGGAGCGTCAACTTTGTCAAGTCAACTGACAAGCGGTCTATATTACTAAATAACATGAATTTATTCACAAAGAAAATTATGACTAATAAAGTATTTACAATATTTATAATATGTACAAAATACACATGAAGCAGTTGAGCTATCTACACACCGTTGCAAACGATTTATAGATAGCTCAACTGATCCAAATCAGTACCAATCGGAAGCGTGCCCAAGACACTGGCTGCACTGACAAGCTAGTAGCGCTCTAGCTAGTAGATGGTATTGTGATGATAAATAATTGCAGGTGCTAGCGCGTTTGAACAGTAAAAGCAACGCCGCCGGGTGGGTACCCACCTCGGTCAGTCGCACGGCGCAGCAGTTCTCACATCCTCGCCCACCGCCCACCACTCCTTTGCAAGCTGCTAAAAATGCTGTGTAAGTGCATACCTACTAGGTATACCTAATACCTACCACTGTGGAAGAGCAATGAGCCGCGAAATAGCTTTCCAGGAGCGGAGTGAAATAGTCTTGACCTTACTAAGAAAGAGTTTTTTTATGGGATAAGTGATAACAGGCAGATGGCACATCTGATGTTAAGTGGTTACCTCTACTTATAACAAAGTATTATCTCACAGTGCACGTTCACTGAGGACGTGCGCTTTGAGGCATAAAGGGGTCTCATGTGCCTGTAATTGCACCGAAGGCACTGGGCATTATAGGCAGTAGTTACCATTTAACATCAGGTGGGCTATCGACTTGTTCCATCATTTGATTGTATAAAATAAAGGAAAATCAAGTTTGTAGGTATGAGACTCGTGGTGGATTTGATATTGATGGGACTCCCTTTTCCGCATTTAGGCTCAAAGTTGGCCCATTATGCGTGGTGGTGGATATTTCATATTTTTTTATTGTACAGAGCAGCGGCAGCAGCCAACCAATCGACGAACCCAAACGATGGCGAAGATAACACGTGGTACTCGATTTTCCCAGTCGAAAACGAAGAGTTGGTCTACGGTACTTGGGAAGACGAGGTTATTTGGGATGCAGAAAACATGCCTAAGATACCCAAGCCGAAAATACTGACGCTGGACCCGAACGATGAGAATATCATCCTGGGTATACCTGATGATGTGGACCCGTCCAAGATCACTAGAGGTAGGTTGATTTCAGCTCAGAGAAAGGAGCTTAATCAGAAATGGAGTCTAGTCTTGAGCTTTGTACTCCAAAATGTCTGAAAACTGTTTGAAAGCCAATTGCAGAAAAGATGATTAGATTGTTTTGTTTCGCGAGGCGAATAGTATACTGATAAGGTAACCGCAGCATAGTACACCGTATTGTTTCAACTCTAAGGCCTAAAATTCGATGTATCTTGTTCTAAAGCCATATAATTTTACACCCTATTCCTTTAGAGTATGGTTCAAAATTGATCGTAACTTCTCTTACAGCTACAGGACCGCAACCGAAAGTAAAGATACCTCATCCTCACGTGAAGAAATCAAAGATTCTACTCGGCAAGGCTGGAGTGATCAACGTTTTACAAGAAGACGCGCCACCACCGCCTCCTAAATCACCTGATAGAGATCCTTTCAATATTAGTAATGATGTGTAAGTATTACAACTAGGTATTACTAGGTTAATAACTTTTCATCTTGGTGTCAGCTTTCGGATTATTTGACTTTTATCTATGTGAAAGGTATAGGTTAGGGCTTCAAGCTTGCCCCCTGTACCGTAGCTTCAAATTATTAGAGAGAGAGAGAGAGAGAGAGAGAGTGTTGATTGTGTTGAATAAGCAGTTACAAAGCTTAGATACTTCTATGCTAAGCAAAAAAGCTGGTGATCAAAAACACATCTTCATGGCTGGAGGTAATAAGGCCTTTGTCCATCAAATAGATTATTGGGCAGTTGTAGTCAAATATAATCCATCTACGATAGAGAAGTTTCATAGTGTTCCCAACTTAAAACCGGTTTATCTTATCGCGATATCTTAGAAGTTATCCTACGTTCATGGGAATTACATTCATAAACCTGTTTCTCTTTTTAGGTTTTACCAACCAAAATCTCAGAACCCCCGTCTTAAAGTAGCCGGTGGTCAACTAATCCAACACAGTACCCCAGTTGTCGAACTAAGGGCGCCATTCATACAAACTCACATGGGACCGGCAAGACTTCGCGCTTTCCATCGGCCCGCTATGAGGAAACTTTCTTACGGCCCGCTTGCAGCGCCCGGGCCGCATGTTGTGCAGCCCTTAATCAAACATATCAGGAAGAAGTTTAAGGTAACCAAATTATAGTGAAGTTATGTTAGGCTAGCTTTGAGCTTTCCATCGAGGAAATTTTCCTACGGCCCAAGTATTTAGATGCAATTTGGTTTGACTTATTTATAATTGCTTACTTTTACAGTCGTTAAACGCATTACTCTGGACGGTCCATAAATGCTCTGTCTCTTTCGCTCGTTTACTCCGTACAAATATTCTGCATCAAACAGAAAACACATTAGATTGCAGAGTAATATACTCTGGTCTATACACATGCCCTAATATATTCCTCTATATACAGCAACGTGAAGCGGAACGCTTAGCTTCGGGCGGCGGTGACGTATTCTTCATGAGAACTCCTGAAGACCTCAGTGGAAGGGACGGAGAAATAGTTCTAGTTGAATTCTGCGAAGAGCATCCCCCACTCATCAGCCAAGTGGGCATGTGTACGAAAGTCAAGAACTATTACAAACGCACTGCTACAAAGGTGAGTACTTCTAAGGCGAAGTACCATCAGCAAAAGTTCTGCCTTACCACCTTAAGGGTGCATTTTCTGTGAACCGACTAGCCGTAAATTTTTGAATACCAATAGAAGCAAATCATTTCGGGTGTAAAAGTTATGAAAACAATGAGCTGTCATAAACATGAATAGATGTTTAGGTCTCTGGTTGGTCAAAATAAGAAGACAAAAGAAAAAGGCGTGCTCAGATACTAACTGGTTGCAAGCGAAACAGTTTCAAAACTGGTAAGGCGGAAATTTTGCCGATAGCACATCATACAAGCATCTCTCGAATGCAATTTCTTTGGATTTACATATTATCTTTTCAAAATTCTTTGACGATTTATTTAGTGGAGGGTAGGCAGTGATACGACAAAACACTACCTACCTACATTATCATACTTTTGAAAACTGTTATATTTTCTTTCACATCTAATAAAGATAGAAAATGAGATCAAAACGAATTTAAATGACAAGAGTTTCCATTTCATCAGAGGGTACGAATAAGGACAGTCGTAACGATAAAAAAGTGAAGTGGTCTTATTTACCGTACACAGCGCGGCAATCACAGATGAACTGTGGAGTGTTGCCGCGTCAACGCGCAGTGTATCTCAGATCGAATGTTACCTTCTCATTACGATTTTCAAGATACGCGTTCCCCTAATAGGTAAGTTTGTTTTATATTTGTTTATTTTTTCTAGGATAATGGACCAAAACCACTGAAATACGGTGAAGTGGCTTACGCCCACACTTCACCTTTCCTCGGCATTTTACCTCCAGGCGCGACGCAAGCTGTCGTCGAAAACAACATGTACCGAGCGCCTATTTACGAACACATCCTGCCTATTACTGATTTCCTCATCATCCGGACTAGGTGAGAAAACATTTATAACGTAGATGTTTATCGCTTATTTTTTCATTATTATTTTTCCAACATATTCTCACCGGTGGGAAATAAAAAAAAACTTGAAATCGTTAGTAGATAGATACCGTAGTTCTTTCATCGCAAAAAACTGGTGTAATTTGGTCTCGGGTTCCGATATTACAAGCTTTACTTAATCTGTGGTGGTTTGTAGCTAGACCGAACTGTATCTTGATATTTATTTACCTTGCAGCAGCGATCAAACCTACATTTTTCTACTAGATAGTCGTCTCACATCATTGTACCACAAATCATTTGGATTACTACAGATTTTTTTTTTTTTATATATATAGAATGTCCTTTGGGCACAATCTCACCTGATGGTAAGTGACGATGTGGCCGACGATGGAGCAGGACAGTCTAGAAGACACCTATTCACTCTTGCCTTGAAAAGACCCAGATTATATTTATCAGGAAAGACAGAAGACGGCAACGAGTTCCATTCCTTGGCAGTTCGCATAATGAATGTAGATCCAAACGTTTAGTGCGAATGGGTGGAGATAATATCTGTTTCCATCTTTATACCATTTTTTTATTAGTTTAACGATTTGTTCTAATGTAAATCAGTTGGAGTGTCTGAGGTTTTGCGTTATTTCATTAGGCAATTATACAGGATGTATATAATTGCTGTATTTTTCACAGACAAGCATTTTACATCCGCGAGGTTGACGCTATTTTCGTGGCTGGACAAGAGTGCCCCTTATACGAAGTGCCCGGACCGAATTCCAAGCGTGCTAATAATTTCGTCAGAGATTTCTTACAGGTAACTAAAAAACAATTAATGTATTGAATATTGAGCTTTATATCTGTTGTGATGTACCGAGGAAAGAGGTGTTCAAGTTGTCTAACTAGTTTGAGCTTTATTTGTAAAGTGATTCGTTGGGTATTGGCGTGAGTAAAACTACAGTCACGTGACAATTTGAAATCTTGCCATTGGCTCGCTAATTTGGCCTTGTATCACAATGTATTATTTTGTAATTTATTTCTATAACCGCAATGGAAGCTTAGATTTATGTCGATATACACATTAACTGCACATAAAGGTTGTGTAGATTTGCCGTTTTATACATACCCTTGTTACAGGTATACATCTATAGATTGTTCTGGAAGTCTCGCGATAAGCCGCGGCGAATCAAAATGGATGACATAAAGAGGGCGTTCCCATCTCATTCAGAAAGTTCTATCAGAAAACGCCTGAAGCTGTGTGCGGATTTTAAACGAACTGGATTGGATTCTAATTGGTAAGTTTGTTCAAAGTTTAATTGAAGCCGGTTTTCCTAGTTTTTTACACTTATAAATTATATTATAGTATCTAAGCTAATGTATATCGTGCAAGTATCCTAGAAAAAAGTATATAGATACACTGCAAGAGTATTTTCGAAGCATAACTTCGGAATTTTTCCCACAGATAACTTATTTGTTTGCTTTTTATTCCAAACTATGCATCTTTCAAACTAATAAAAAATCTTCCTTTTTGATTTGACGAAAACGACAGAAATAATGATTTTTTAGATAAAAATACGATAATTCTCTTTTGTATAATGTTGTCTTGGTAAGTGTTATGCAAAGTGAGTTAATTATGAACTATATCTATTCCTAGTTTCATCCGAATCGGATCAGCGCAACCATTACGATGTAATTGAGTCACATCCATCCATAAATTTTTTTTCTTTCTCATTTAATTTTACAATAGTAGGATTATAGCGCATGAAGAGAGACACACACGAATCGCATGTTATGTTTGTAAGTACATTGTAAAATATCATATCTACATCCCAAATACTGTGAGTAGCAAGTAGCAGTATGTTCTGTGTTGTGGCTTATAAACGTAATAGCTCACATGATAAACTACTTAATATGTCACTTTTTTTTTTCAATTGCATTTTAGTCGAACACGGACTGATGTGAACGTTTATACTGGGTGAGTCAATTGCATGGGCGCTGGAAGATTACCTTACAACTCCCTGTTTTTAAAGAAATAAGACGCTTTTGTCCTCAAAAATATAGTTTTAGTTCTATTCGCACATTTTTCCTATCGAATGTTTTTATTTAATTGTTTTTTCTTCTAGAACAAGGTACTTCTGCTCCAGCCTCAGTTCTTGTCCATGCAAATGACTCCAGTATAAGCAACAGATCCTAATTTTCTGTCTTACAGGTGGGTGATAAAGCCCGATTTCCGTCTGCCCTCGGAGGAGGAAATCCGTGCGATGGTGTCGCCCGAGCAATGCTGTGCCTACTTCAGTATGGCGGCCGCTGAACAGAGGTTGAAAGATGCAGGTTACGGGGAAAAGTTTATATTCACTCCTCAGGAAGATGATGATGAGGAGTTGCAGTTGAAAATGGATGATGAGGTCAGTCTTATAGCTGGAAAATGTCATCGCTAGACTCAACACTCAAAATAATAATTGTTCTGGAGACCTAAGCTCAGCAATAGATTTGTTAAGGCTGATGATTATAAAATCGTTTTCAGGTGAAAGTAGCCCCGTGGAACACCACACGTGCCTACATCCAAGCCATGCGCGGCAAATGCTTACTTCAACTGACCGGGCCGGCTGACCCGACCGGCTGCGGCGAAGGCTTCTCATACGTTCGCATCCCCAACAAGCCGACACAGCAGCCGAACGAAGAGCAACAGCCGAAGAGAACTGTTACCGGGACCGACGCCGATTTGAGAAGACTAAGCTTGAATAACGCAAAAGCTCTGCTGAGGAAGTTTGGCGTGCCGGAAGAAGAGGTAATTTGAATCTTATTTCGTATTCGTTATTGTTCAATCTAGCTAAAGGCCAAACTACTTCTAGTTTAGACCTTATTTCTAACACATCTTACAGCTCAATTTATGTAGAGATTTTTATTGATCGAATCAGCAATCTATACCTAAATTTTTCAGATCAAGAAATTATCCCGATGGGAGGTAATTGACGTAGTCCGTACCTTGTCTACGGAGAAAGCTAAAGCGGGGGAAGAGGGTATGACGAAGTTTTCAAGAGGAAACAGGTTTTCAATCGCGGAACACCAAGAAAGGTATATTTACATAATCTACTACAGTCATTACTTTCAGTGTTAGAAAAAACTGATATTGTCCCTTATTCCCATGCAATAACAGCCCTATTTTGCTTGATTCAGATACAAAGAAGAATGCCAGCGTATATTTGAACTACAAAATCGCGTACTCCAAAGCACAGAAGTACTCAGTACAGATGAAGCTGAGAGTTCTGTCAGCGAAGAATCAGATTTAGAGGAGATGGGAAAGAATATTGAAAATATGCTGGCCAATAAAAAAACTACGGAACAAGTAAGTTCCATGCTTTGATTCAATGCTCAATCTAATACAAAAACTGCGCTTATCACTCCATTGGGGTGGTATGAAATTCCAAGTATGACATTTGGTTTGAAAAATTTGTTTGACAAAACTGCTTTTTGAATTTATCCCACTACTATTATAAATGTCAAAGTTTAGATGTTTGTGTTCCAATCACGCTGTAACTACTGGTCCGATTTGGATGAAACTTGGAATATATAATAGTTCGTAACCTGGATTAACACAGGCTACTTTTCCCGCTTTTTTTAGGTTACACTTTTTTTTTGTTTTTTTCGTAGACTAATTTGCGGTTAACTGCTAGTACTTTATATTTTACTATTCATTTTCATATTTGTTTTAGTTGTCGTTAGAAAGAGAGGAGGCAGAACGGGCTGAGCTTCGGAAGATGATTCTAGGAGGTTCCGAAAAGAAACCACAGATAAACCAGAATGACCCGCTTATCAACAGTCAAGGTAAAAGAGTTTAACATTGTGAAGTTAGCCATAAGTATGGTAAGAGCAACGCCTATGTACGTTTAAAGATCTTGATATGTATTTTTTCTTTTCGTCTGTTCAAATGTTCTATTCTGCGTTAATTTTATTTGTGAGATAAAGTGACGGAACATGCACATGGTTTACCTGATGCTAAGCGGTCAGGCCTGCCTTTCAAAAATGCACACTCTCAATACACGCCCACTGAGAACATGCCCTGTGAAGCATTGCATCTTCTTGTTATATGTCCAATCATTTCTAAGATTACCTATTTTGAGTTTTTAACAGACTTCAAAAAAGGAGCAGGTTTTTAAATGTGTGTTACCTCAGAACTCCGTCATTTATGAACCGATTTCAAAAATACTGTTTTTATCTGAATGGATGTCCTTCCAGGTTGGTCCCATTCATATTTTATCAAAATCGGTTCAGTAGTTTGGCTTACAAATAGAAATAACTGGAAAAAAATATGCCATACACGTGCACGAAATTGCGTATTTTGCTTTCCTGTGACTTTTTAGTGGTGTTTATGGTCACTAGAACATTCCCAATGAACTGCCATCATCATCATCTGATGATGAAGCTGGTAGTCGAATTGAAGTCGGTTTTTTTTACTTTTTTAAACTTATTTTAAACTGGTTTTATATGTTTTTTAGGACGTGTCCTAAGAATAGTGCGTACATTCCGCAATCCGTCGGGGCAGCGGTACACTCGTGTAGAGTTAGTGCGAAAGGCAGCGGTGATCGAAGCGTACGCTAAAATACGTACAACGAAAGATGACGCGTTTATAAGGCAGTTCGCGACCATGGACGAAACTCAGAAGGAAGAAATGAAAAGAGAAAAGCGAAGAATTCAGGTAACAAACAAAATGATGGTTTTATGTGACTGAAGGTCAAAGCACGCTGACGTCGAACCGAAGCGGCAATCTAAACATACATAGCATATTGGCCCCTATCTCCATAGCGTAATGCACACATTCCTATTGACATAAAAATTCACGCACATGAATCTATCAAGCGCGCGCATCTTTTTTCATGTTGATGAAATGTGTGCCTTAAGTGGTGAAGATAAGGGATTAATTTGACGCTTCATGCCAAAGCATACTGACGTTACAACGACGTTATAACGCGTTATAAACATTTTGTTAGTTTATTATGTAAATACCGTTCATATTTTCGCATCAACAGGAACAACTAAGGCGTATCAAGAGAAATCAGGAGAGAGAAAGACTCGCTGGCAACCCTATCTCATCCGGCTTATCTATGTTCCCGAACGAAATGAGTAAGTAATCTACGACAGTATAGTTGGTACTCATATCGATTCTGTTGATGCATTTTTCTAAACTTACCTAAGTTCACAGCACTAAAAATGTTGCCGTCCCTTTCTCATAAACTGAAACGACCAAGACAGCTATAATTTTAGAGCTGTCAAATTAGATCCTTCCAGATCTCTTGGTACCTACTCAAGATACCTTGATCTCTAAGGGAGGTATTCAGAGGCACATCCTAACATTAGATTTGGTGATGCCCATATTTGTAGTACCTATAAATGAAGTACGTGTTACGAGAATAATTATAAAACCATGTTTGCATTTTTAGGTATGAGCAACACCATGCCGTCATCATCATCATCATTGATGGACCATTCCCCATCCCCTGGTCTGATACCTCTCGGTCAGATCAAACAAGAACCAGATTTACAGACACCTTCACGAAGACGCAAGCAGTTGAAGACTGATTTGAAGTTGAAGGTAAAGAAAAATAAAGTAGGTACTCCCTGAGTACTGCTATAGTTTTAAGTACCTGTGGGGTAAGCGCGAACAAATCTGACAAGTCGCCGCGTTACGTAAATGTAACGTATTCGAATCATATTGCGCGTGTACGACAGCTCGACTGTTGGAAGTTGTAGCGTCACCGCGCAGTGTATTGTCGCATTTATTCGTGCTGAGGCCTCTGCGCATAGATACGAAACGTATTTTCGGTGAGTAAGTACGTTCTAAAAGCTTACGCTTGAATAAAGCATGAATGCAGCTCATTTTTTTAATGCAACTAAAAAGCTTTGTCTAAAAAATGTACGAACGAAATAAGTTCATTCGACTAGAATATTTAAAAGCTTATTGATATTTTTTATGTTATTAACTTATTAATTTACTCATTATTTTTATCTCTCACAATGGTATCGCGTCTCTAGAAACACCAGCATGACTAAGAAAAATATAATCTGCTTGCGTAGTTTTTTAAATTTTTTGGAGTTTCGTATCTATGAGCTCGCATTTTCACCTCATTTCGTAGTTTATCAATGACGGCGGAAGAAAACCTCGTAAGGAAATCGCCATGTCCTCGAATGAAACCAAGCAGTGTAATATATAACAAAATAGGTTATTAGTTGGCCGTCTTGCGTGTTTTGTTTTTCTCAATAATGTCTATTCTATTTGGAGCGAAACGGTAAGTCAAAAACTTTTCTAGTAGAATATACTCAGCATTTACATTAGCTGCCGCCTTTTTTTTAAAATATGTTTTTATCGGCAATTACATGCATGTTTACCTTGCATGTTTGAAATCGCTTATCGCAATCTATCTCGCTCTAACTCTTACAACTGTGTCTGCGAAACAGGGATACAGTTTCATAAAACGTACTGTACGCGTAGAGGGGTAAGCACGAGCAAATCTGACACTCGCCGCGTTACGTAAACTTAACGTATTCGAGACATACTGCGCGTCATCGCCAGCTCGACTGTCGAACTTTGTAGCGTCACCGCGCAGTGTATCTCCGATACTTTACCGTTACGACACGTTTACGATTGTCTCATTATTCGTGCTGCGGCCTCTGTACGTAAAAATACGCGGCACGCTTGGACGAATACACGCGGCACGTTTTGATTTCGAGGAGGCAGCTAAAAAGTAATTTCATATAGCATGTAGCATTCACAAATCTCTATCGACTTCCAAAACACTGAATATTGTGCCGAGATTTCATCAACCCATCAACGCTATTCGATTGTTTGCGCGCGACGCGATGCAATTTTTCATACGCTCGGTCATAATCTATATTTTGTTTGCAATTTTCAATTGCTTCATAACCAATGCATGTGTTGGTGAATGGCAACAATAACTGTGACATCAGTGCTTCTCCCTTCCACTTCCAAATGCCCTTTTCATCATTAGTGTTGCTATAACTTGCCAACAGTGCGGCGCGTGTGGTCAAGTGGGCCATATGCGAACAAACAAAGCGTGTCCGCTGTACACCGGATCTATGGGTGGTGGAAACTCTTCGCCGGTGGAAACTGATCAAGAGCGAGTGCAAACTGAAGAAGATCCGGAAGAAGACGATCTTGGATACGTCGATGGGGTTAAAATCACTCTGAACGCTACTAAGATCAAGGTAAGGATTTTGTTGATCAGTGATATATCGTGCACAAAAATGGCTTCTGATGCTGCTAAATCATCTAAATTGCAAAATGATCACAAAATGCTAAAATCAAAGGCAAACTTCTAATAATAGTAACCGTCTGTTAGGTATCAAAAATCGATACTCAATTATGCATTTTTGAATCAGATTCTAAAAAAAAGCAGTTGGGATGTGTCAAAACTTATACGCGCTATTTACTGCTCTTATCAGATATCCTCGTTCCAAACGATCCGTTTAGAAGTGTACTATGCAACTCATGCAAAGGAATGACAGTCTCTGAGCTTTTTACATTTAGTTAATATTTGCAGCAATCAGCTGAAGATACCCGTCGCCGCGGCGGCGGTCGTCGCGGCAGTGAGTTCAGAGAAAGAGGTCGCAAGAACCGAAGAGGAAACGCAGAGCCATGCGACTATCTGGTAAAACGACCAGCCGATAGAAGGCGAACCGATCCTCTGGTTACGCTCTCGACGCTTCTAGAAAATGTACTGAACGATATGCGACATTTACCTGATGTTCAGCCTTTCTTATTCCCTGTCAATTCTAAGGTAAGTACTGATTTTTTTGTGTTTGATAGTAAACTTGGTAAATGTAACCTTTTTTTTTTTTAAATTAACCTGTTTCGTCCCACTGCTGGGCAAAGGTCTCCCCCAGAGACTTCCAATACTCCCTATCATGAGCCTCCTCCCACCATCTCCCTTCGAAGGCGTCCAGATAAAGATAAAGATAATGTAACCTTACCAAGTAATTATTAGAATAAAACTTATAGAATGAGATAGATATTGTTTAATACTGTTGCGACTATTTAGCAAAAGTTGGCCTTATTGAAAACAAAGACAATAGAGTTCTAACTATTTATAGGGTCCCATCGAGACTATATGACTTTGAAAAAAAAAACTAGGAATTACTTATCGCTCAGAATCAGGTGAGAGAGTTAGAGTAGTACTATTCGACATTTTGTTAAAAATCGTAATTAATTTTGATTATTCGACAGTTGGTGGCCGACTATTACCGGATCGTGGCAAGGCCGATGGATCTGCAAACTATTCGAGAATACCTGAGACAGAAACACTATCAGAGTCGCGAGGACTTCATTGCCGATGTCAATCAGATAGTGGAGAACTCTACACTTTATAATGGTAAGTCACTCGTATTAAAAAGAGCTCGTCCGTCATACCTACCTATTTCTGCCGCCGAGCAATCATGCTCGCATTGTTGTGTCCCGTTTTGAAGGGTGCCGGTGCGATTACAGACACATAAGACCTTTACGTCTCAGAGTATTGGGCAATTGCAGAGGTCAATAATAGACGCAATCGACGAAGTATTGCATTGTTACAATACAGAGGTAGTTTTTTAACATCTGCTTAATCAACTAATCGCTCATAATCATATCAGCCTGTGGAATTCCGCTGGACATAGCTCATAAATGTCATTGTATTAGTGTGTGTACGGTGTGCGAGAGAAAAATCTACCAATAGTATCTCTGCACGTATTGAATGAAGTAACACTATTGGTGGATTTTTTCTCGCGCAATACTCATCGACCTCGCACATATCTTGGATACGCTGTCTAATTAAAGTGTTTTATCTTCGAAGGACCAACAAATACACTGACAATAGCAGCGCAGCGTATGTTACAAAAGTGCGTGGAGAAACTGGCGGAGAAGGAAGAACAACTCATAAAGTTGGAGAAACAAATCAACCCACTTCTTGACGACGATGATCAGGTAAACATTTGCTGAAGGTGAGCGAATTATTTCCTGTTGAATTTTATGGATTGGTCTACAGTATGCTAAGAAGTTGCACAATATAAACATCGCCTAAATAAAGCCGCTTTCACATTCGTGTGAAGGAATGTGTTGTGGTCTTGTGGTGCATCACATTCTCATATAACAGAAATTTTTGCCATACAAAATGTATGATACATCCGGATTCATACTGTTCGGGCCTGGCTTATAAATAATTCCATTTTGTCACGGTAAAGTCCAATCTGACAGCACTCGCACACATCTGCCTTCTTCTTCTTCTTCTTCTAACTTAAGAGCTATGCTCTTGTCGGCGTAATGTATGCATTTCCCGCCAGGTTCTTCTTTTCAGGGCAGCTTCCTTGACGTCCTTATACGACATGACATCTATCTTCGCCTTCACTTGGCTCATGTAGCTAATACGCGGTCTTCCTCTTCCTCTCTTTCCTTCTACCTTCCCTTCAATGATATTTCCGATTAAGCTGTCATGTCGTATAAGGTGTCCAATCATCTTTCCTCTCCTGTACTCAACAACTTTTATAAGGGCTCTCTCCTCGCTTACTCTTCTTAATACTTCTATGTTAGTTACTTTTTCTGTCCAGCTAATCCTTTCCATTCTCCACATCTGCCTACCTAGTAGTAATTTATTGTGTACTTATTGTTGTTTCTTCTGCTTGTGCTGTACCTGTGTTGTGATTGTGTACCGAATAAAAAAATCTCTATCTCTCTCTCTCTATCTCTATCTGTCTCTCTATTTTCACCAGAGTGTAAAGCAAAAATCCTAGTGTGATTTGACCTACTGCTGTATAGTTACACCAACCAGTGTTCATTTGAGATCGTTGTTCTAAAATGGTTCTTATTTCAGGTGGCGTTATCGTTCATTTTAGAGAATCTCCTAACGACCAAACTAAAGATAATGCCTGAAGCATGGCCGTTCCTGAAACCAGTTAACAAGAAGCAGGTGAAGGATTACTACAGCGTTATCAAAAAGCCTATTGATATGGAAACTATGGGCAAAAAGATTCAAGGTACAACATTACGAATATTTATTTGACCTCACAGCTCAGTTTGTAGGCTTATATTATCTGTGGTATAGGTCTATGGTTGATGGTTTTTTAAATGCTTAGCTTATTTGATCCTTATTCCTCAGCTCACAAGTACCATAGTCGCGAAGAATTCCTACGAGACATTCAACTTCTAGTGGATAACTGCAAAGCGTACAACGGTCTCAATTCTCAGTTTACGAGACAAGCTGAGGCTATCATGAATATCACTAGAGAGTCGCTTGAACAGGTAACAATTAAACGAATTATATCTAAGTTCTTGGACAATGTCACTGTTAAATTTATTTATTTATTTTATTTTTTCTCGTGGGTTGGGACGCCCGTGGCATCACTAGACGGTCCTGACGGAAGACCAGCGTTATTAGCTCATCATCAGCTACTAACCTCATGCTGAGTCAGGGTCCGGTTTGCCACACTGGCCTAGAGTACCTGCCTATACCTAAAGTAGTTTATAATAATAATGTGATTGTTTGGTAGGTATCGATAGTGTTAGTGTGAGCAAATAAATTTATTTTCTTTCTTTCTTTCTGAATTTGTGCCTTATTTACTGACGAATTATATGGATCTTAGAACGAAATCCTGTAACTTAAGAGTCCTCGTTTGTAATTTAGAATTGGATGTGATTGTACAACTTCCATTGTTTTTATTTATACAACCAAATGATGGAACAAGCCGATGGTCTACCTGATGTTAAGCGGTTACCTCTGCCTATAACAATGCATTACCCCACTGAGCATGCCCACTGAGGACGTGCCTTGTGATGCATCGTATTTGTAACAACGAAACTACAATCTTGTATAACAATTATACTATTGTATCTCGTAGTTCGGCGAACACGTCAGCCAGTTGGAAGCGAACATCGCTAAAGTTCAGCAGAAGATGTTAGAGGATGCCGAACACTCTGATATTGAGATCGACGAACCACCTTTACCTCTGAACCCCGACGAGAAACGAGGACGTGGCCGGCCGAGGAAACACAAACCTTCTACTACTGGTATTGATGGTAAGAACAATGTTAATAGGAAATTTGTTGTTGAGTGCGAGGCCAATAGACAATATTTTTTTTGCGATCTTTATAAGAGGTTGTTACACAGTTGTCAGCTTTAAATTATACTATGGCTAAATTCATTTATTTACAAACAAAAATATTTTTTTATATAACTTAATGATGGAACAAGCCCACCTGATGTTAAGTGGTTAGCTCTGCCTATAACAATGCATTGCCTCACCGAGCACGTCTATTGAGGACGTGCCCGGTGATGCATTGCACTGCGCTAATCACTCTGTAATTTTAGGAGGTCCACCAAGAAAGCGAGGCAGACCACGGAAGGATCAAAACAGTCTCGCTGATGGTAAGTTTCAACCAACTTTATACTTTATGTTGCTACGAACAAACACCATTATTCATTGAACATTTATTTCCAGATCTTCAGTATTCGGACAGCGGTAGTTCAGAATTGGAAGAAGTAGAAGCGAGTACTGCCGCGGAAGGCTTAGTGCAGTTATCTGTTCGACCTGGTAAGTACTATGTAACTGCCGGGTCATAAACAATCACAAACTAGAAATAAGTTGGTCATGAAGCCATAGCGGTAATCACGAACAAATCTGACAGTCGCCGCGTTACGTATACCTAACGTATTCGAATGATATTGCGCGTCAACGCCAGCTCAACTGGCGAACGTTGTAGCGTCACCGCGTAGTGTAACTCGGATACGCTAGCGTTACGATACGTTTGCGATTGTCACATTTGTTCGTGATCAAGGCACTGGTAGAGGAAGACCGAAGACGAAGTGGTTGGATTATGTGAAAGAGAAAAAAGTAGAATCTGAGTTGACGAATGATAGGAGGGAGTGGAAGAAAAAGACATGTTGTGCCGACCCCACCTAGCGTGGGATAAGGGCAGGGGAATAATGACATTCAGTGAGTTTAACTTCACAAATGTTAAAATGTGCGAGCGAGAAGGTTGACGGCTTGAGGTGCAATCTAGCTTGACTTATTGATAACTGCTTACAGTAGTCGCATATCTCTCCGGAGTTAAGCATCGCCACATCTTACTTCCCTTCAATCTGACCCAAGAATAGATAGATAGATAGATAGAAAATACACACGTTAACCAAGGGATTACAACTACAGAGAAACAAAACTTAATTAATGGTACAATAGGCGGTCTTATCGCTAATCAGCGATCTCTACATTTAGCGATGTCCCATTTACTCATTTGCCTCTCGTGCCTTACCACCTGCACAAGGGATGATATTTTGGACGCCACAGACGAAGGGGTAAAAGTGGCGATGTTCTATTCGAACTTCGTCTAGTGTTTGTTGTCACCATTGACACGTAAGAAGAAGAAGAAGCGATCTCTACCAGACAACCTTGGACGGAATGGAATAAAATATTGGAAATATTGAATAGAATATTGGAGGGTACGCGCAGCTAAATTCGGAGATACATAATCGAGTGTGACTGCTGTACTATACAGTCGTTGGACGCTTTACTCTCGGCTGCTCATAAGTGTCCCGTCTCTTTCATTCACCCAACCCTATTTGCATATTCTGCATCGATCGGAAAGTGCAATTAATCGCGGAGTATTTTAGGAGATGAATACTAAGTCATTCTGACTTCGTCAGCCTTTTCATTTAGGCAATCTATTTATCTATCTATAGATGCCTGTATTTTCCAGACTAAGTTTCGTGTGATTTAACTCGTCTGAAGTTAAGGTGGGTCAGCCAATAAGGATAATAATTCCGCAAGTTTAGGCAAAACTCGACTGCAAACAATACTTGAATTTACGAGAATCAAGATTCCATTTAGGGACAACTCCCAGAACAGTATTTAGTTTTGATAAAGTTACTTTATGTTGCTTTATGGGATCCTTGGGATCAATAAAGCTAATTTTGAGTTTTATAGTATTTTGTACTTTGTTTCAACTGGACAAGGATCATTTTTGCGTAAATATGCGGATAATTGCTACTGTTTTATTGGATAAGGATCATTGCTAATCAGGAAAACATCTTTTAAAGTTGGTAAAGCGAGTGGCTTGGTCGTTTTTATTACATCGAATAATGCCTATTTTGAACAGTCCGAAAGATGACGGGGGAATAAGTTCTTATAATGACCAAATCTGATGATGACCAGCATAAATGATGAAGAGCATCTAGGGAGATTATAAAATTAGAGAATTTTTCTCACCAGACATTATTATTTACTCTGCGATCTAATACATTTTCCGTTTGATACTGAATATTGAACGAGCGAGGGAGATGGAGCACCTATGAGCCGCAAGAGTAAAATGTTTAACTATAAAAGCTGCCTAAATGCTGTTAGCAAAGAGTCGTTTTTTCAATGGTTTTACGACATAAATGTAAGGTTTTTGTACGTAGTACCTATTTATATTCTGTTGTAGCACTAACCTACAGTTCGTAAACAGTTCGACAAAACGTGTAAACAAGCATTCGCCTAGCGGAGCGCCTGAATCTGCCTTTTGTGAAGCTTTATTTGGTTTTTTAATTCAAGGGCAGCGATCGTCATTCGTTACATCCTCTCATCTCACTAAAATACTTTTTTTTTAATACAGATGATGAAAAAATGTGGGGTAACGAACCGTTCGATACAAAGTTCCCGATCAAACGTGAGGTACCAGACGATATGCCGCCGGCTTCAGAAGACTTTGTGGACCTCGATTCGAACAATGACTATTCATTCCCGCCGATTGTCAAGGTAAAGTGCACTCTAGCTATTTGCACTAGAGTATATTATATCTACATACTGTGCTTGCTAATACTGTCTGGCTTGCAGTTCGATAGATTGCTTGTAGAATGAGACGAAAGGAAATAGGGTAGAACTTTGTAACAATAATTTATTTTTAACCGCCGACCGAAAAACGGAAGTGTGATAAGATGATATGCATCAGCTCTAAAAACATAAAAACCACTTATCTCAGGAATCTCAGGAATATTCGAAGTTGGAAACATTCAGTTCAGTTTTCAAAGTGTTGAGATTTGGTAAACTGGAGTTTATACTCAAGATCTGATGATGGCCAGATCCTGAATCTCCTTAGACCTTTTTCAGGCCTTCTTCGTGGGAAAAAGGTCTAAGGAGAATTTGTATGGATTTAAGTTTTTGTAAAATTAACTTGTAACAGTTGGTGTCCGTCAGGTATCTACTAAGCAAATTTTTCTGCAAAGCAATTCTAGAACTAGAGGGCGTTGTGTGAAATGTCTACGAATATTTTATGATTGTTTTAGGAGGAGCCAATAGAACCAGATATGCAGTTGGACCCTCCTATGATGGAACGAGGCCCCTTGGAACCAACACAGCAGTTCCAAACAACGCAATTCAAAGAAGAACCACCAGAAAACTGGCAGGTTAGTTCTTATTGATATTTTATTTGCGACAAAACTGTAAAATATAAAAAATATTTGTACACACTGCCACAAGTCAGGTTATACACCCATTACAACCTTAACTACGCTACATACAATGCAGAGAATCGTTGGAAAAGGAGCGCAATAGGCGTAGGCGCGCGCCGTGCTCGCAGCCCGTCCTACACAAACACACTGTCGTACGTACGATTCGCAACGTTCAGCGGGTAATAGTTCAAAGTCCAATCAGTATAGGTGGACGTGTCTTCGACTGTACACTACAATAGAAATAATATCCATTGTATAAAATGTCATATACCTCCTATAAACCTCACAAATAAAACTACGTCTTTAACATAAAAATTGCAGTCCTAAACATAATTTTGTTTGCAGCCGGACCCAGCGATTCAAGACGATCTCCAAGTTACGGATAGCGAAGACGAGGCAGAAGACGGAGGTTTGTGGTTCTAGACTATTCTATAATATGCTGATAAATGAAATAGCAATAATGAACTTGACTACCTTTTATGATGAATTAATTGTTTTGTTAATAGAAATATTTATTATTTATAAGGGAAATGATTAAATTTATTTGTAGAAAAACTATTTTTATTTCTTCAGTATTTACAATACAAAATTTACATGAATTAGTTGAGGTATCTGCAGACCGGTTGCAAACGGTGTAAAATTCAACTGAACCAAATGGCAATACCAATCGGAAACGTGTTCAAAGACACTGGCTGCATGGCCATGCTGAATAGCAATGCTTATACACTTGGCCAGATACCCACCAGCCCTTTAATGTAGATTTTATTTTGATATATTAATTACACGAATTTTCCAAACAACAAAGAAAAAAGTCAGGCATAAAGACAAGATATTATTATGGTGCAGATATGAAGATCAGAGGGGCGAGTACGAGTTTACAGTGTGCAATACGTCTGACGTCCAGCACACCGGTGTGCGCTGCTTGGTATGGAAACACTGAGCGGATTTTTTGAGAAGCTTGGTCTCGTCAAGCTTCCGCTCAGTGTTTCCATACCAAGCAGCGCACACCGGTGTGGTTGGCGTCAGACGTATTGCACACTGTAAACTCGTACTCGCCCCTCAGAGCGTTTACTACACGAAAAACAAAGATTCACTAAGTGGGTTACGTACGTTTGATTTACACTGCGCGACCGCCTCGTGCGTTGTGCTCACAGCCTATTACGGAGTAGACGCGTCGACGCGCAGTGCAACTCAAAACAAATTTAATTTTAATTTAATCTCAGCAAATCTGAAACGAACCGTTGCTCATCGTATACACGTAGTAAATGATTTCATGACGATGTTGAAGCTGAAACAGCTAGACTTTATGTCTCAGTAAAAAGTGAATAAGTTTTTATCCATGTGAAAAGGATAGAGCACGTTGCGTCCTGTAGACGTGACTTTCTAGTTATGGCAGCTGTTAAAGAAAGGATCCTACAAATCAGGTAACATATTTTCTATTTACAGTCTGAAATGTTTTAGATTCCAGAATCGTCTATGCATTTGTTCGTTTTCAAAAACCAATTTTACCTGAAAAAGAAAATTGGTAAGTGATAGTAGAGAAAGGTACTATCAGCAAAAGTTCTACCTGGGTGCATTTCCTGTAAACCGACTAGCCGTTAATTTTTGAATACCAATAGAAGCAAATTATTTCGGGTGTAAAAGTTATGAAAACAATGGAAGGTCATAAAAATAAATAGATGTTCAGGGTCTCTGGTTGGTCAAAATAAGAAGACAAAAGAAAAATGCGGGGTCAGGTAGCTAACTGCTTGCAAGCGAAACAGTTTCAAAAGTGGTAAGGCGGAAATTTATCCAGGTGCGAACGACCAACGTTTCTCGCAACGTTTGTTTACGACAAATATTTATTTTCGTTGAATGGGTTCTGCCTTAGTAATTTTACATAAAACAATACCCAGTTTAAGCCAAGCGTCTCCGACCCTAAAATAACTTGCTTATTATTTTACGAAAAGATCTAAATTCAAATTCTAGACCTACGCTTACAAACTACAAAGCAGCCGATGAATTTACATAGTCGAAAATTGCAATCATCACAGGCTTGATTCAGAGCCAATCAGAGAGGCGGGATGCACGGAATACAGATGAGCATAGCTCAAATCGCTCATAGGTGCCAATTTAGCGAATTCATCTGTTTGAATAATCAAGTTTTCAGACTGAATTTGATTATGGAGCTGTCTGTGATTTTGTGTTGGTTTACATGCATCAGGGCTGTGTCAGGAACGTACATTTTTATTTATAAACAAACATATTAACATCCGATTAAATGATTAGGATGCGGCCTTCAGGGGTGTTGATCCTATGGGTTATTTGGATCATTAAGATGCGGGCTTCAGGGATCTGATGTTATTTCTATGTGTTTTACTATTCGAATTTGTGTAAACTACCATTCGAATCGTTAGTAACCAGTTAGTATGCAATTTGGCATGTACCAGATGTTCGGACGTTCTGTGACTACTTTTATTAGTCATGCCATCCAAAACCAGTGATAGGTACTAAGACATACATGAGTACAGTTAGCAAGACAAGTTGACGAATAATTTAAGATTGTCCAACATTTTGGGAGCTTTTTTGAATTTATACGTAAGTACTAGGACTAATATCTCGTGTACTGTGTTCATGAGCATGTAATACGTTCATCGCAGGATATCTTCGACGCGTACCGTCCCTGACACCGTCACTACGCAATCCTTTTATCGGATCTAGCTATTAGCATACAGACAATCATTTCCATTAAAATATTCATAGACGTTTTCATAACCTGTCGTTCTGTTCGTTTGCTGAATTTATTATGGAACGGGCTTTGTGTAAGACTGCGTAAATAATTTTCACAGTTGTTGTGTCTTAGTGAGCTGCTGTCAAAACCAGCATAGTGGTGGAAAATCTCATTAAGACAGGCGTGCCTCAACTAGGATGATGATTCTTGCGGTTCTTGTACAATAGCGAGATTATTCATGTTTATATCTGAATTTGTATGTGGGAGGCCTATTCAGAGGACTTCCATAAGCGTATTTCCTTGTATACCTTTATGCTTTTGTTTCTGGATTCATAGGATGTTAATAAATAAGTTTATGTACAGTCAGCAACATAAACAATTTAAGATTGTCAAACCATGTTTTAAGAGCTTTTGACTACCTATTTGTTTTATAACTTTTTATTTATTTATTTATTTTAAAATTTCACACAAATAGGTAGTGCTAGGAGGACTTAATGCTAAGAGCATTGTCTGCCAGTCTTCCTGGGCGTGCAAAAAGATGGTGTGGCGTGTTTTTTTAAAGGAGGTTCAAGAATTTAACTCGTGATATTTTAATAATAGAACTTAAAGCATCTTGTTTTACTTGGATAAAAACTCAATTTGTTAATCGACTTATGTGGCTGACTATGGTACATCGAGTGGAGTGAATTTTTGTCATAATTTTGCAGAGATCGCAATTTTCTGGTTTTGATAAACTATTTCATTTTCTTCCTAACTTTCTCACAGTAGTTGACCACAACATTTTTCGTTCTTTAATAACTGGTTAGTTGTTACCAACCAATCCACCCTGGTTCTCAAACATTCACCATTTCGTGTTTAGATATTCACAAAGGTTGCTTACAGTTGCTACTGTGAAACTTTTACAATAAATACCATGGCAATATTTCGCGTCCGTTGCATACGCACACAAACACAGCTAATTAGGTACTAAATCCCGGCTGAACCCTCATCAAGCGATCTCGTCCGTAGCTTTAAAGGTCTAAATTACCTACCTGTAGGAAAGTATCCGTCGTTTTACAATGGCTCTTAATTTAGAGGCTTGCCTTATAGCTTTGTTACGACAAAACATAGGGCAACACTATCATTATATTATCTGCTTTTTGAAATCCATTGCTGGGCATAGGTCCCCCGCATAGAATTCCAGAAAAAGCTTATCGATCCATTTTTACTGCTACATTAGTTTTATTAATTTTTGTGCATGCCTATCCTATTAATCCTAAAAAACTAAACTATCTAAGACTTTATTACAGGCTACAAAATGGACGGCGACTGCGAAATGGCAAATGGTAAAAAACTAAACAAGCTTTCGGCTCATCTCGTTCGCTTTATCTCTTTTGTTACATTTATATTATTGAAAAGAATCCCGTGTTTGGAGAACGTATTACAGTTTGTCTCTTGCTCCTTAGACAAGTCGCAATCCAAGTGTAGCGAAGCTCTTAGCTTTTTCAAGGACGTTAGACAGAACGTAGTGTTTAAGCAATATCTTTAGTATGGAATAAGATATTGAATAATTTAGGTTTACGAGTATCATCCTCGTAGGTGTTCTTGGTTGATAGTCGTTAAAAATAGCGGTGCAATTCCACGCACGTAATATTGCGCGTCTTACCAACTAGAAATGTTCCGAAAGCGCCATAATGCGTTCAATCTAAGTAAAAATAAAGTGCGAAATATGTCACCCGTCACATTATTCCGTCCTCTTGCCTTGGTTTCCGCAAGCGTTTTAACGTTTACGTTTAGAAAAATACTTATCTAAGCGAGTTCACCACAAAAAGCCTCTTCGAGTCTAAGCAAAAAGGTCATCCGGTGCTGCTTTAAGTAGGTATAAGTATATAAGTAGTACTTACCAAGTGAATGTGTTTTAGGTTGCGACAAAAACGTGTGTTGTATTCATATGGGCTGTATAAACACATCTGGATTGTTTTACGGACTTCAGGTTTTTATATTGTGTTGTTTTAGGTAAATTAGGTAAATATAATCTCGAACAAAGACCAGGCACCGTAAAACACCTTAGAGATTTAATGAAAGTTCTAAAAAAATTGGCGATGCTTTAGGGGGGTTAGAAACACAAATTGAAAATAGATTAAGTACCGACTTTTGAGACACGAATGAGTTAGGTAAAATGATCCGAGTGCAAGAAAGTTTTAATATAATAACGTCGAAAGTTTTAGTGACACAACTTACAAGCAGGTATAGGTAATATGTGCGTAATTTTATAAAACAAAATATCTCGAAATGTGAAAGCTGTCACAAAATCAATGCTTGAGCTTGGGAGAGTTTTGTTATTTTAGGATAGGTACCGCGGCCTTAAAATTCTACCGTCGGTGCTTTGGTTATTATTACCCACTTATCTACCTACGTGTACTTATAATTTAATACCAGTCCCGTGACGTCATACACCTTTTTCCTGCTAAAATCCGTTAGGCCAAATTACGTCAACACCCCAACAGGGATAAGCTCTCAACGTTTGAGTAAAAGGCTAGTCATTACATTAAATTTGTAATTTTTGGGCGGGATTAGGGCCATCCCGGGCTCTCGAAAGCTATTAGTATACCTACTTTACATGTGCTCCTCCATATAAATGCCATAAGGCGCCCGACAGCCAAAGGATTCAATCAGAAAGTCATTTGCAGTTCCATTGACGACCATTTTCGTCGATTTCGCAATAAGGGAACAAAATTGCCGAAAATGGCGGTAAAAAGTTCGTAAACTGAGCGTCCTTATGTTACTTTTTCTGATAAGTCAGATTTTTTCTTTGATACTCGTATTTATCTAGAGTTTAACAAAATGTTCTTTTGCAGTGTTCTTAATTAGCGATATGGCGTTATTGGTACTATTTTATTTAACACTGCGGCATCTGCCAGCGCATATCATACTCTACTTACCTATATACCTATGCTTTCAATTTTATTAATTTGCCCAAACTCTATAACATAACAAATCACATTATCACGACTTTGCTAATTCAGCTCAGAAACGTATCAATATAAACTTAACACTAATCACAACAATAGTAGGTAATTAGATAACATTTTGCTTACATAAAAGTAGGAGAGAAACACTCAAACAACTATTATCCATTCATGTTGGCTATGGTTAACAATGAACTTTGCGCCGCGCGGTAGGAAAATGTTCAAATGGCCGTGAAATTGTTCAAAACGCGCCACGGGTAATACCAGTGAAGGTTTCGGGTGTCTCAAACCAAGTTTCTCTACCACAAATCAATATTAGGTAAAAGTAGGTAATAGAGGTAGATCATTTCAGGATTAGGTTCTGCATAGTAACCGCTGTGGCCGTTTTCGCAAGCTTGCCCTCTTCTCCCCGCTTCCATTGCGCCGTTTGTTAATCTGATTGCTGCACCAACAAAAGCAGCTATGACTTTCCTACGACATTCGTTTTATGACAACTTACGTGCGGCATTGGGGCTGTGAGTAAACCATGAGAAAGCTCGCATTATAGTGGTATTGTGCGTTTTCATATTTTTTTCTATGAATTCTACCTTCCTGCAATTTGATATGTTAAATTCCTCACAGATACTGAATTACCAATGCCGATAAAAAAGGCCTGCTGGGGTTTTTGGACTCTATAAAACACCCACTTTCCTCTATTATTGCCCCCAAAGATAAATCCTGGCTACGCCCTTTAGCCTCGCAAATATGTTAGACTGTAGCTATTACCACTTGTGCCGAAACCAGCCGAATGATATTAAGTAATATTTCATGTTCATGAAACGGTTTTGTTTCGCAAATAGCAGAATTTATGGCGGCCGCGACAAGTTTCAGTTATTTCAATTTGTATGCCGCTGTGTCGTGTTTGTCATATTCGATTCGGTCGGGACGTGACAGCATTTCTCGCAGCTGTTGTAGCAAGCCTCACTATTGAGCATTCTACCCTGTTTGAATATGCTTTGGAGGTTTCTTTGTTGATTCTTGCATCCACTATTTACTTATATCGCTCCTAGCTAGTATTCTTTGCAGATAATTTTATATTCTAAGTTTCTCGGTAGATATAGTATGGAAAATTTAATTAAATAGACAGCTGAGTCTGTAGTTGCATGTTTTAAATTTCATATCCCCGGACAACGTAGAAAACTTTTCAAATATAAAATGTAAAGAGTGAAAAAGGTACAGAAATAGCCGACAACGGTTGGCGCTATTCAAGTAATTGTTTCAAAAACACAAAAGTGTCTGGATGGAGGCTGAAGTAATATCATCGTCAAAAGAGTTTTGAGTTGACGGCACTTAATTGTGAACAAAGATTTTTGTACAAATTCTACAGCTTAAGTAAATGAGGTCAAGTGAGTTCCTAAATAACAAGGAACGATAAAGTTACCTTGAAATTCGTGTTATCTGCAGTGACAGTCATAAAACTGTCCAAGAACCTGCAGGACTAAAATTAACCCTACCCTCTCAAAACCAATAAACTACTTATGCCATTACTCACACTACCTAACCCTATATTTGAGTTGTGAGTTGTCTCGCTAACGGTACCGTCTATTGTCCACAAACTCGATCAACAGCGAACGTTTGTAGACCAGCCACAGCGTTTGTTCTCGCCATATTACACCAGTGTCAAGTTAAGTGGTAAAAGTTGGAAGTGTTCCGGAATTTTCTACATTTGTTGCGAATCTTCTCAGTTGCAGAACGAGGTAATTTAGTAGTAACCTCTATTTAAACGCTTAGTGTAAAAATGCATAGAATATTCGCATGAATAAGGTGGAGTGAAGAAAGTGTATCTTCCGCAGACACGTGGTTTTGTGAAAAAAGTCTAACCGAACGAAACGTTGCCAACCAAATTCAGCCAGCACATTATTGCTGTCGATGTGTAGGTCTCGTTGACCATTATGGCAGAATATTGCTATGTTAGTGAAAATCGAAAGCACTGAGTTTTATTATTCGTATAAATTCCATGTAGAGCTATTAGTAGAGCCAAAATAAAAATAAAGTTGAAAAGAGTTGTTTGAATTCATTTCGAATTTTATCTCGTTTCTACTGGTTTTTTGTATGCCATTTTGGTGTATTCAAAATTTTAGAAAATGTTAACCCTGAGTCCCTGAAGCAAATAAATGAGCATCTACGCACACTAAACGTTATTATGCTCAAAACATTTTTCAAATCCCAAACCTAACCTTAGAGATCATTTTTTGCTCGCAGCTTCCAATTAAGGTCATCGATTCCGGAGCCAGGTGAAATCAATCAACCCAACCTCTTGAATTTCAACACGAAGGTCGGAGTCATCAGTCAAACGGGCTGTATTTTATCACTGTAGATACTTATATCAAACAGCCTGTAATTTATCTCCCTCGACTACGCAGTTGACAGTTCCCTAACTTATCTTAGACTCAAATTCCTTTTTTATTCCGGTTAGATAATACCAAGTTTGCATCTGTTACGCTAACGTTGCCCTTCAGTTGCTGGGTTGGTTGTAAACTTTTTGTCGGAGCTGTTTATTTTGTTTGTTTCTTAGGGTTCGGTGTTGAGAAAAAAAAACGATATCACATAACTCTTACATTACAATCAAATGTTTACCTACCTAATGCTTATACCTAGTAATTTTCATACAACTACATATAAATCGAGGTTTAAGTTTTAAAAAAGATGTTTCCATAAGTAAGGAGAGTCTCTACAATATACTATATTTACCCCTTGTGAGATTCGCAAGGAAGATGAAAATGGGCCAACTTGGGCCCATTAATAAGGGTGCGGAAACCTTAGGGCTTAGTCCTACTCGCGATTGTTCGTATTTGTTTATCGCGAAAACATCTACTTTGGAAGTTTTGTTACGCAAGATTTTTCATCATTCAGCCGCCCCATAACTTTCTAACTTAGGTACGTACTTACAACGCTTTTGTAGTTTATTGAGGTTTATCGTAAAATGACTTGGTAAAAAAGGTTTTTTTCGACGTCATAGCGAGTAACGTTAGAAAAAAGCCCCAATTTTATACCCACTTGTTTATGAAGGTTTTCACGCTTCGCTTTTCACAAAAAATTCGAAGTCGATCATTTTTCCCGTCACTTTTATTTTAGTACTCATATCTTAACCCTACAGGACGTCCCATATTAGCCTGTATTCTTTGACGTGCCTTCGAATTCGAAGCGTGAACGGTAAAACCTCTACGAAATTTATGTTTTCGTAAATTTCGAGGCCTTTATCGCACGTTTCCATACCAAGTTTCGGGGTCAGACATAAATCCGAAAATCGCATCCGACGTCAGTAGTGTATAATTGGGTTTTCTGGATCAAATAAGATCCAGAAAATCCCAATTATACACTATTCGATCTATTCATCTATTCATTTTCTTCGATTTGAAAACTTAGCATGAAGCGTATTCGAATAGATCATCGATTCAAAAACTTGACAGCACATCTATTCATTATCGTCTATTCAAGAACTAAACAGGGCTTACTTGAATAGATTATCGTTTCAAAAACTGAAAAGTTATCTATTCATTTTCATCTATTTGAAAACTTAGTACGAAGCATATTCAAATAGATCATCGATTCAAAAACTTGACAGTACATCTATTCATTATCGTCTATTCAAGAACTAAACAGGGGCTTACACGAATAGATTATCGTTACAAAAACTGAAAAGTTATCTATCTATTCATTTTCATCTATTTGAAAACTTAGCTCGAGGCGTATTCGAATAGATCATCGATTCAAAAACTTGACAGTACATCTATTCATTATCATCTATTCAAGAACTAAACAAGGCTTACTTGAATAGATTATCGTTTCAAAAACTGAAAAGTTATCTATTCATTTTCATCTATTTGAAAACTTAGTACGAAGCGTATTGAAATTGATCATCGTTTCAAAAACTTAAAAGCTCATCTATTCATTTTCGTTTATTCATCAACTTAACAGGTCCAACTTGAAAAGATTACTTATCTATTTAAAAAAAACTAATCAGTTCTGTTATTTATTTCCATCTTTTCAAAAAAACACAGGCATTGTGTTTTGGTCTTTAGTTTAGTAAGGTTAAAAAAAACTTATGATATAACTTTTACTTCATTTTATTTCATAATAATAAAATACTTACTTAAATATAAGCTTAAAATACATTGACATTATTATCATCATACCATTTCTTTATTCAAATGACAAAATATAATAAAATGTTATGCAATACAACATAAAACTATAACTGTAACATTATCAAAAGAATGATTACTTGTATCAAAATATTCTAGACTATTTTTCATATCTTCATAAAAATCATTAGTTTTTATTAAATAAAGAAGACTATCTGTGTCAGTATAACAAAGTTTTGCTTGTTTTCCATATTTGTGTTTTATAAAATCATAGTGAAATTGATATAAATGGGTTTTAGCATACTCCAAAAAAGAAAACCCTACATAAATAGGCCGATCTAAAACAAATATTATAAAATTCAAGCACCTAGTATTAATCTTAACTATAACACACGCATATTTTATTTATATGATATGTTGCTATCAACTACACTTACTTTTTTAATCATTTTGTCAATTAATCGTTCTGCATCGCGCAGAACTTCATCATAACTGTCTTTCACTACGTATTGCGCACTTATATTTGTTTTTTGGTTTCACAGAAATCCGTACCTGCTGTATCTTCAATGCTTATTTTTATTAAATGACGCGCTTTTCCTTCTTCCGTACGAAAAACATATGATGTACATGCAGTACTGCTACAAGTGAAGGGCTTAAAAATAGGTTTTTTAAAAGACAATCTTGATTTTTTCTTCTTGTTTTCAGCAATATCTTTATTTGATGTACTAGCCTCTAAATCTTTTATTATTTGTTCCACTTGTATTTCTTTTGAAGTTTTTGGATCTCAGTTTCGTATACGGCATCCATATTTTGCGCGTAATAAAATGAGTTGGTGAGCAAACAATTCAAAATTCACCTTTATGCAAGTATGTTTCTTAAGAGATAATTCAATTAGTTTAATTACGTCATTTTCGTGTTCATATAAAAATGCCTCAGGAGTGCAATACTCAGATTCTGGGCATGGATTTACTCGATATGATCTAATTCTATTTTTAAAAGCGGTACCTATGATATCTATATTTTTAGACTCAGATTTCATTAAACAATTCGATTTATGAATATTAGTTCGTATATGGCATTTATAACATGATTTAACTACTTGAACGTTGCATTCATTACATAAAATCATTTTACTGCTATTTTCGTTATTATTTATTCTGTTATTCAATATTTCATCTTTCAATATTTCAATATCAGATTCAGTATAACAACACGGTGCGGTTGAATTAGCTGAAAACAAAAACAAATAGTATGAATAATTACTAATCTTTTAATCTGAGGAGTGTTGATTCTTATTCATTGACGTTTTCGATACATTGGATCTTAGAATCTATTTAAAAGTAATAAGTAAGTTACCTAATTGGTTACCTATCTGCACGTTTTAAATTCATCACGTATCACTTCTACATAATTTTCTAAACGACTTCAGCTATTTATGGTGTCCACGAGTTTTCAACGCTATGACAACTCGGCGCTGTCTATTCATTCAAGACGATTTAAAAAGTAATGTAGGTATATTTAATTAATAATGAACTGATTGTATCACGCATCGTGCACGCAACTTCACTAAGTATTCTTAATTCATGAGTTATTTCAGAAATTAAGAATAGTTAGAGAAGTTCGTAGGACAAGTTTTGAACTCATGGCGCACCTCTTTCACATAATTAGCTAAATGCCCCAACTCTTTGCTGTATTTTCGGTACGTGTTTTTAAGGCGATGATGGCTTGGCGCCATCTGTTCATTGGCGAAACCGGTTCGATTTCGCTGCATTCATAAACTTTGAGCTCTACGTATAAGGTCCCCTTTTTCAGGATGAAACTGTTTAGCGTAACCGTTCGCCACGCGGCGTGTAATATAGCAGGCAAGTTTAGGGGGTTCTTTACCAACGGTCGTGGAGGCGTCATCATCGTCGCTATCATTTCCGAACAGATCTTTCATTGTTGGTTTCATTGGTCTGAAATATAAAACAATCATTGAAATGCTGTAATCGATAGTAAGTATGTAAAAGATTTATTAATTGATGATTATATAGCCTTTTAAAATCAAACTTAACATTCAATCTACTTATTTAAATCGATGAGTGATGCAACAAATAGAATAATTGTACTGTGAATACTAAATTATAATTTTTGAGTTGATACTTGATGACTGATTTTTTAGTATCTATTTAGGGTATTTACCTGCAGGTTGATGATGAAGGCTTCGATTTTTTAATAGCTGGAGCTGATAATTTGTGTTTTCTTTTTGGTATTACTTCGCCATCATCTTCGCTTTCTTCCGTATGTGAATCGGTATGCTTAGATCTGAAATTTAAAAGTAAACATTTTAATAAATACACGGCGTTTTTGTATAAAAAAAAGAAATATTGAAACAGTACGCGTAATCGATAGATATTTTTTTTCAGTCACGGTCGCCAAATGTTGATTCTTTAGAGGAACAACTGGTAGATTTTTGCTTTTCTTCAATTAAAGACAGTTTTAATGTACAATTACTGGGTTTATTGATACATTTGGAAAAAATATAAAAATTTAGATGCGCACAGCACAAAGGGTCCGAAAGTAATGTATTTCTTGTCGAATGTCAATAGTAGGTACGCGAGCATAGTTGCTTCTCGCAAACTGGTAGGCGCTGCGCGGCAACAATTAACTCTTTGAAACTATTATGTATAAACTTACTATTCATACCTACTTATTTATTTATGTATGAGATGATTGATGTAAGAAATTAAATAATCTCGCTGTGAATAGTAAATTATTGGATGGCCACGATACTTGATTACTGAGTTTTCACTATTTACCTAAGTATTCATGGTATTACCTGTTGATTAACTGCGAAGGCTTCAGCTTCTTTGCAGTAGCTGGAGCAGCGGATTTTATTTTTTTCTTTGGCACTTCTATTATTTCGCCCTCTTCCTCGCTTTCGTCCGTTGGAGTATAAGCATGTTTAGTGATAATAATGTCATCATAATGACTTAAATGTAAATGTATTTTAAGCTTATATTTTAGTAAGTATTTTATTATTATGAAATAAAATGAAGTAAAAGTTATATCTTATCTGAAATTGAAAAAAAAATATTTTAATAAATACAAAGGAACGATGAACTAGTTTATGTGAGACAATTAATTACCAAGCACACTACATTATGATTTTCATCAAAAGGCCTTAGATAGATAACTACCTATGAAAAAATGTACTGCTGAATACCTACTTAACTACTGATCTTTTCACAAAAACTTAATGCACTGAATGATGAAAATACCTTGATGTTGATGGTTCTTCTAATTTTTTTTCTTAATAACTGGCTTGGTTTTCTTTTTCTTTTCAATAATTTCTCCTTCTTCTACTCCCGACCCTTCGTCCGATGGAAAAACTTGATCCGCGATTTTAGACCTGAAATGAAAAACATAATATTTAAAACATAATAATATTGAAATTTAAATACTCATATGTAAATTCATACTACGTTCGTGTATGGTATAAATAATACATACATTGAATTCAAATGAATTTTATAAAACTATTTATTTGAATCCATCAAACAAGTTATAAAATTATTCAGAATCCTTCTCTTATTTTTGTTTGTATTTTGTAAAACTTTATATTCCTATAAAAACTACTATTTATAAGTAGGTAATTTTTAATAAATTATTATCTATTCACCTAAATTCCCCCATAGGTAATTTTAAAACTTAACACATGAGGACAAGTGTGCGTATGTTTAACTATTCTACCGATTATGTATCTGAATACTGATCTATTCAAGCGAATAACTTTATTATTTGAATAATGAACTTTTATACTCACATTTCTCGTGGCTTTTTAACTAACACTTCAGTAATCACAACACTAAAATCCACTTGTTTCTGGCTGGATAACAAAAGTCTAAATGGTGACGCTCCTGCTTTCCAAGATCAATTTATGCTTTTTTATTTTACTAGTGTGCAAACTATCTGTACACATTTCATTTGTGTTGAAAACCTATGTCAGCAAAAATTGATTTATTAATTGATTGCAGCGAATGTAAGAGCAAATAAAAGTAACTTGAACCAAGATGGTAGGCAATTTATAAGTTTGTAGGTGTTATACAAATATACCGATGAAGTAGAACCATCCTCCTATTTAGAGAACTATTTAGAGAGATTTACAGGAACGCGGCAATGATTTGTATCATGGTATCTACCTACTTTAATATTTATGTCCAAAACCTGTGATATGTTAGCTATGTAGGTAGGTTTTTTAAAGTAAATTATGATTTATGATAATTTGTATCAATATTATTATAAAGTGCTAGATGTGCCGGATTTTATAAAACACGAACCAAAATTACTTAAAAAATATCTTTTCGTAATGATGATGATGACGACTTATAAATTAAAATCATAACCTTTCTTTATTATTAAAGTCGGATATAAAGATCGCAAGTAAGATGCACACCGGCACAAAGAATGTCTCCGACTTCCTTGTAGGGAAAGTGATTCGGGTTGCAATTCGCTAGAAGCTTCACATTAGTTTGAAGACATATTTTATCCAACTAACTATAATAATAAAAGAAGGTTATTATAATGCTACGAGGATAATCTAATGGCATGTGATGAAAATGAGTTGATTTCATGATTTAGGGGTTCAAAAAAACAATTTTTTATCAAACTGTTCCAACTGTATTTATCTGTTTTAATCACCAACGAATGCAGTGCTTGAAAATATTTTTTCTAATAGGTACCTACTACTTAATGTACAGGGTGTACAAAATTACTCACTCCATGCAGGCAATTAAAATAATCTTGTCTTCTACATCATTTAATTTATTATATGTACTTACTTGTACCTAGTTAAAAATGAATACCTACTCACTACGATATAAGCGTACTTCATTTCTGTTTTTAATTTCTTATCTTAAATTGATATTTCTTAAATTAAACAAACATTTTTTATTCGAGTCTTTTAATATCAATTGTGTAATATTACATTACTAATTATTATATTAGTGGTGTACAATACAAAATATTCTATCTCTTTAGGTATCTACACTATGAATATGATGTTTAGTAAAATACAGGGTGCTAAAGACCAACCTCAAAAATGGACTAAGAAGGACTAGGCTCCGATTTAATTTTTATATGTAGGTATGCTTTTGACACCCTGTATATTATAAAATTCAAGCACCTAGTATTAATCTTAACTATAACACACGCATATTTTATTTATATGATATGTTGCTATCAACTACACTTACTTTTTTAATCATTTTGTCAATTAATCGTTCTGCATCGCGCAGAACTTCATCATAACTGTCTTTCACTACGTATTGCGCACTTATATTTGTTTTTTGGTTTCACAGAAATCCGTACCTGCTGTATCTTCAATGCTTATTTTTATTAAATGACACGCTTTTCCTTCTTCCGTACGAAAAACATAACATGTGTACGTGTATTCTAAAACTCTTTACCAACCAAAGTAGATATTTTTAGAGCAAGTTTTGAAAAAAGATCCCTTCTTTAAAGTTTTTTAAGTATCATACAAATGATGATGTTTTAAGTCCAGAGACAACAAAATGTAACTCCATAATTATATTTGACGAAGTTGCATGTGAAAATCAAAATAATATACGTAGTTATTTTGCAATGGGTAGACATAAAAACATAGATTGTTTTTATTTAAATCAAACTTATAGTACCATACTCTCTATTCTCAAGAAGTAAACAAACTAGTACTGAACGCAAATGATGATAAACGTCAAATTTTTAATAAGATTCTAACCATGCCATGGGGTTATTATAAAGCCATATTGTAGTTTTATCAAGAGTAAGTTAATGTAAATTTTATTATTCATATGAATTTATGTTTATGTTAAATTACAGATTACTAATGTTACAGTTATAGTTTTATGTTGTATTGCATAACATTTTATTATATTTTGTCATTTGAATAAAGAAATGGTATGATGATAATAATGTCAATGTATTTTAAGCTTATATTTAAGTAAGTATTTTATTATTATGAAATAAAATGAAGTAAAAGTTATATCTTAAGTTTTTTTAACCTTACTAAACTAAAGACCAAAACACAATGCCTGTGTTTTTTTGAAAAGATGGAAATAAATAACAGAACTGGTTAGTTTTTTAAATAGATAAGTAATCTTTTCAAGTTGGACCTGTGAAGTTTATCAATAAACGAAAATGAATAGATGAGCTTTTAAGTTTTTGAAACGATGATCAATTTGAATACGCTTCGTACTAAGTTTTCAAATAGATGAAAATGAATAGATAACTTTTCAGTTTTTGAAACGATAATCTATTCAAGTAAGCCTTGTTTAGTTCTTGAATAGATGATAATGAATAGATGTACTGTCAAGTTTTTGAATCGATGATCTATTCGAATACGCCTCGAGCTAAGTTTTCAAATAGATAAAATGAATAGATAGATAACTTTTCAGTTTTTGAAACGATAATCTATTCGTGTAAGCCCCTGTTTAGTTCTTGAATAGACGATAATGAATAGATGTGCTGTCAAGTTTATGAATCGATGATCTATTCGAATACGCTTCATGCTAAGTTTTCAAATCGAAGAAAATGAATAGATGAATAGATCGAATAGTGTATAATTGGGATTTTTTGGATCAAGATCGTTAAGACTTTTTAGGGAATAAAGTTTTGCTCTCAATCCTATAAATTGACAAAGAACGTTACCGCCAAGCTCATCTTTAAACAAACCCGGTATTTTAGAATTGATCAATGGTATATCATATGCATTATCAAAAGAATAATTACTTGTATCAAAATATTCAAGACTATTTTTCATATCTTCATAAAAATCATTAGTTTTTATTAAATAAAGAAGACTATCTGTGTCAGTATAACAAAGTTTTGCTTGTTTTCCATATTTGTGTTTTATAAAATCATAGTGAAATTGATATAAATGGGTTTTAGCATACTCCAAAACAGAAAACCCGACATAAATAGGCTGATCTAAAACAATTTTTTCTGGTTTTAATTGAATTGCTACAAGGTCATTTGTAAATATAGCCAGGCTTTTCAAATTTGGTTTTGCGTTTTTCAACACCCAAACACTTATTAGTTTTATTTTTATTATCTTTCCAGCAAGATATCAGTTTAACGTTTACTTGTTTGCGTTTATTTTGAATCGTTTTACCAAATATAGCATTATTTAGTAATTTGAAAAAGTCTTTCTCAAAAGTGGATGTGGCCTTTTTTCGTAATTCAGTATTTAGTTCAATATATTTTCTTAAAAAGTCTTGCTGTCGAAAACATACAATTCGATGAATTTTTTAAATCTTAGGCCTTGTTTTAGACATTCTTTTAAATGTACATAATGAATAACATAGTTATATTTATCGTATAAGTTCGCTATGAGTTTTGCTGTTCTACCACCCGGAGGCTGAAATTTTTCCGGAGCAAATGGCAAGTCACTATGTGCATCGTGTATATTATTATGTTCAGGATAAATTAAGTCAACTTCTAGAATATAACCGTATTCATCATCGATGGCACAACTTGAAATCTCAAAAGCATTAATTTCGTTTTCAGTCAGGAATTTGAATTCAGAGATTGGAAACTTTTTCATCATTGCATAACAATAAAGATTATTATAGTCAAGATATATTAAATACTCGGTATCCAAAGACTCATCATAATTCGGTAAATATTTGTTATTTGCAACAGCATGTCGAAGAGAACATTGTGCTAAACCACCACGTATACCTCTTTCCAATAACTGATATATTTCCAAATCTTGAATTAATTCTAGTTTAACTTTAGTATAAAGAAGCATAGCATCCCTTTATGTTAAATTACAGATTACTAATGTTACAGTTATAGTTTTATGTTGTATTGCATAACATTTTATTATATTTTGTCATTTGAATAAAGAAATGGTATGATGATAATAATGTTAATGTATTTTAAGCCTATATTTAAGTAAGTATTTTATTATTATGAAATAAAATGAAGTAAAAGTTATATCTTAAGTTTTTTTAACCTTACTAAACTAAAGACCAAAACACAATGCCTGTGTTTTTTTGAAAAGATGGAAATAAATAACAGAACTGGTTAGTTTTTTAAATAGATAAGTAATCTTTTCAAGTTGGACCTGTTAAGTTTATCAATAAACGAAAATGAATAGATGAGCTTTTAAGTTTTTGAAACGATGATCAATTTGAATACGCTTCGTACTAAGTTTTCGAATAGATGAAAATGAATAGATAACTTTTCCGTTTTTGAAACGATAATCTATTCAAGTAAGCCTTGTTTAGTTCTTGAATAGATGATAATGAATAGATGTACTGTCAAGTTTTTGAATCGATGATCTATTCGAATACGCCTCGAGCTAAGTTTTCAAATAGATGAAAATGAATAGATAACTTATCAGTTTTTGGAACGATAATCTATTCAAGTAAGCCTTGTTAAGTTCTTGAATAGATGATAATGAATAGATGTACTGTCAAGTTTTTGAATCGATGATCTATTCGAATACGCCTCGAGCTAAGTTTTCAAATAGATGAAAATGAATAGATAGATAACTTTAAGAATAAAAAGAATAAGAATAAAATATATTTATTTGTAACGAAAACGATGGGTAGGTACATAAAAAAAACACAAACAAAGAAATAGCAAAAGGAAAATAGATATAACACATGTAGGTAGCAGACAAAAACAGAAAACGGAAAAAATAAAACGCTAAAAATAACAATGGAGATAATTATAATGAATAATAAAGAGAATAAGGGCGGCTTGCACCAGAATCGCTAAACGCGTTTAACTCTTAAATAGTATTTAGCGAGTTGTCAAGTCATACAAATACGTCAGATTTAAATCGATTTAGCTGTTAAGTACGTTTAGTGATTCTGGTGCAAGACGCCCTAAATGTGTGTTCTTTTCAGTTTTTGAAATAATAATCTATTCGTGTAAGCCCCTGTTTAGTTCTTGAATAGACGATAATGAATAGATGTACTGTCAAGTTTTGAATCGATGATCTATTTGAATATGCTTCGTACTAAGTTTTCAAATAGATGAAAATGAATAGATAACTTTTCAGTTTTTGAAACGATAATCTATTCAAGTAAGCCCTGTTTAGTTCTTGAATAGACGATAATGAATAGATGTGCTGTCAAGTTTTTGAATCGATGATCTATTCGAATACGCTTCATGCTAAGTTTTCAAATAGATGAAAATGAATAGATAACTTATCAGTTTTTGGAACGATAATCTATTCAAGTAAGCCCCTGTTTAGTTCTTGAATAGACGATAATGAATAGATGTGCTGTCAAGTTTATGAATCGATGATCTATTCGAATACGCTTCATGCTAAGTTTTCAAATCGAAGAAAATGAATAGATGAATAGATCGAATAGTGTATAATTGGGATTTTTTGGATCAAGATCGTTAAGACTTTTTAGGGAATAAAGTTTTGCTCTCAATCCTATAAATTGACAAAGAACGTTACCGCCAAGCTCATCTTTAAACAAACCCGGTATTTTAGAATTGATCAATGGTATATCATATGCATTATCAAAAGAATAATTACTTGTATCAAAATATTCAAGACTATTTTTCATATCTTCATAAAAATCATTAGTTTTTATTAAATAAAGAAGACTATCTGTGTCAGTATAACAAAGTTTTGCTTGTTTTCCATATTTGTGTTTTATAAAATCATAGTGAAATTGATATAAATGGGTTTTAGCATACTCCAAAACAGAAAACCGGACATAAATAGGCCGATCTAAAACAATTTTTTCTGGTTTTAATTGTATTGCTACAAGGTCATTTGTAAATATAGCCAGGCTTTTCAAATTTGGTTTTGCGTTTTTCAACACCCAAACACTTATTAGTTTTATTTTTATTATCTTTCCAGCAAGATATCAGTTTAACGTTTACTTGTTTGCGTTTATTTTGAATCGTTTTACCAAATATAGCATTATTTAGTAATTTGAAAAAGTCTTTCTCAAAAGTGGATGTGGCCTTTTTTCGTAATTCAGTATTTAGTTCAATATATTTTCTTAAAAAGTCTTGCTGTCGAAAACATACAATTCGATGAATTTTTTAAATCTTAGGCCTTGTTTTAGACATTCTTTTAAATGTACATAATGAATAACATAGTTATATTTATCGTATAAGTTCGCTATGAGTTTTGCTGTTCTACCACCCGGAGGCTGAAATTTTTCCGGAGCAAATGGCAAGTCACTATGTGCATCGTGTATATTATTATGTTCAGGATAAATTAAGTCAACTTCTAGAATATAACCGTATTCATCATCGATGGCACAACTTGAAATCTCAAAAGCATTAATTTCGTTTTCAGTCAGGAATTTGAATTCAGAGATTGGAAACTTTTTCATCATTGCATAACAATAAAGATTATTATAGTCAAGATATATTAAATACTCGGTATCCAAAGACTCATCATAATTCGGTAAATATTTGTTATTTGCAACAGCATGTCGAAGAGAACATTGTGCTAAACCACCACGTATACCTCTTTCCAATAACTGATATATTTCCAAATCTTGAATTAATTCTAGTTTAACTTTAGTATAAAGAAGCATAGCATCCCTTTATGTTAAATTACAGATTACTTATGTTACAGTTATAGTTTTATGTTGTATTGCATAACATTTTATTATATTTTGTCATTTGAATAAAGAAATGGTATGATGATAATAATGTCAATGTATTTTAAGCCTATATTTAAGTAAGTATTTTATTATTATGAAATAAAATGAAGTAAAAGTTATATCTTAAGTTTTTTTAACCTTACTAAACTAAAGACCAAAACACAATGCCTGTGTTTTTTTGAAAAGATGGAAATAAATAACAGAACTGGTTAGTTTTTTAAATAGATAAGTAATCTTTTCAAATTGGACCTGTGAAGTTTATCAATAAACGAAAATGAATAGATGAGCTTTTAAGTTTTTGAAACGATGATCAATTTGAATACGCTTCGTACTAAGTTTTCGAATAGATGAAAATGAATAGATAACTTTTCAGTTTTTGAAACGATAATCTATTCAAGTAAGCCTTGTTTAGTTCTTGAATAGATGATAATGAATAGATGTACTGTCAAGTTTTTGAATCGATGATCTATTCGAATACGCCTCGAACTAAGTTTTCAAATAGATGAAAATGAATAGATAACTTATCAGTTTTTGGAACGATAATCTATTCAAGTAAGCCTTGTTAAGTTCTTGAATAGATGATAATGAATAGATGTACTGTCAAGTTTTTGAATCGATGATCTATTCGAATACGCCTCGAGCTAAGTTTTCAAATAGATGAAAATGAATAGATAGATAACTTTAAGAATAAAAAGAATAAGAATAAAATATATTTATTTGTAACGAAAACGATGGGTAGGTACATAAAAAAAACACAAACAAAGAAATAGCAAAAGGAAAATAGATATAACACATGTAGGTAGCAGACAAAAACAGAAAACGGAAAAAATAAAACGCTAAAAATAACAATGGAGATAATTATAATGAATAATAAAGAGAATAAGGGCGGCTTGCACCAGAATCGCTAAACGCGTTTAACTCTTAAATAGTATTTAGCGAGTTGTCAAGTCATACAAATACGTCAGATTTAAATCGATTTAGCTGTTAAGTACGTTTAGTGATTCTGGTGCAAGACGCCCTAAATGTGTGTTCTTTTCAGTTTTTGAAATAATAATCTATTCGTGTAAGCCCCTGTTTAGTTCTTGAATAGACGATAATGAATAGATGTACTGTCAAGTTTTGAATCGATGATCTATTTGAATATGCTTCGTACTAAGTTTTCAAATAGATGAAAATGAATAGATAACTTTTCAGTTTTTGAAACGATAATCTATTCAAGTAAGCCCTGTTTAGTTCTTGAATAGACGATAATGAATAGATGTGCTGTCAAGTTTTTGAATCGATGATCTATTCGAATACGCTTCATGCTAAGTTTTCAAATCGAAGAAAATGAATAGATGAATAGATCGAATAGTGTATAATTGGGATTTTCTGGATCTTATTTGATCCAGAAAACCCAATTATACACTACTGACGTCGGTCCTGGAGGTCGTTTTACGACACTTTGACTCAAGAGTATAGACGTCCTCTTCTGATAGGTATACCTTAGATACTCGTAAATTGTGTATTTTATGCTGTTTATTCCAAGAACTAATGAAGGAGATAGTTCGAGACCTTTCTCTTAATGATCTCTGGTAATTTCGGGTCGCTTTCAGTATTCATTAGTAGATATCAAGATTCAGCAGACCTTGAACTATTATCCAAGACCCTTTCTTCGAGAAATTCTGAAACATCTATTACCTATATAATTTGGGCCGATTGATATGACATTCTGTGACAGCTGTTCTTTAGTTTTATTCATTAGATTTATGTGACCGGTCTCCAATTCAATCTAATCGTAGTACCAAGAACCAGAAACCCTAAACAAATACTTGGTATTTTTATACAAGTGAAAATGTATTCACTTAGCTCGATTTTCTTTAGTATGTTACTGTATGAAACAATGAGTATAAAAACACGTTCCTACCTAACTCCCAGTAAGTTGGGAAATTAAGATGATAAAACTTGTTTTAAACTTGAAGCACCTACTTAGCTTGCTACTCGAAATCACGTACAGCATACTTTAGGTAGTTAGTGTGTCATTATTATGAAAACGACTTGTTTTGTATAAACAAAGTGCGCAGAAACTATTTCGCGAAGATTGTTAATTTAGAACTTTATAGTTACGCGATAGTTTTCAGATTTTAATCGGTTCTAGCGATAAAAGCGCTTTCGAACTACTGCGTATCGCATAACTTGCTTTTAATTTCTATTTGTGTTCTAAAACTTAGTCCTTTGGTCACGTTGCCAGGATTTTTATAGGTTCTACACATTTATTTCAATAATATGACAACAGTTAAATACACAATGACATAATTTGACTCAACACAGGATCCTAATTTGTGTTGGAATGTTTTTAAAATGAAATGAAATGGTTTATTTACTAGAAATATGATTACAAGTTCTTATAGTATCTAATAGGTTTCAAATATTTCACCAAACACATCGGCATACAAAATGTTATTTTAAGTTAATTGGTTTTACTTACCTACTTAGATGTAGGCTCAACATCGCACTAGCACAAATCTTAGTAGTTTTTAGATGTTATGTAAAACCAATTTGTAAGTATACTATGTACATATTTACAAATTGACATGTACAATAAAAAAAAATATTACATATATTACATGCAATCTTTAGTCCCACCGCACGGGAATCGAACCCGAAGCTCTTTTTACATTGCAAAACTAGAGTCCGCTTTATGCTGAGACCTTTGCTTTCTGGTATTTGGTTTCTCAGACTCATAAACTGTTTACAAAAGGAGACAGTCCCACGCTCGCCCCCGACATAACAAAAACAAAGATGACAATATCAGTGTGCCAATTTCATTTACCTCTAGTTTTTCATACGCACGTAGTCTAATGTACCGTACAGAACAAATAAGATTATCATAATAATACCAGTCCATGTAGCACAGTATTAACTGCTATTGTGCCAAGTATTAATATGAAAACATTAATCTTGCATTATACGCAAGCACTGAGTCATAATGTTAAATGGCTTGGAATAGCGATAGTTGGACTTAGTGTACGCATTCATATTGCAAATCGCCTGTCTAGTATAGCAACGCAGGATAAGGGTACTATCGCATTTTCCTCATGCAATCTTTTGTCAACCTATTAGTAAGCTATCCAGCGAGAAGCAAATCCAGGTATTTACCCAACAAGCAAAATGGTCTTGATAAAAATGCTTTGAATCTTGATAAAGTCTTATAACAGCTTTGGGAAATGCTTACTGTCTCATAAGCGCATTTTACTATACCAAAATTATGCCAAGAGCAAAAGTCTCATAAAATAGTCTGGAAAACGTCTACAAGATTAATTTGTTTGACCTTTACAAGATCTGTAGCCGTATACTAGCATAATATATGACCTATACGCTAACTTAAATACTCAAGTCTTGATAATGCATTATTTAAGACTAGCGTCGCTCTGAGAGAATGCGCAAATAAGATTAATATAAGTACACCGATCTTGAGAACGCTTGTTACAGGACTAAAAGTCCTATAAACGCATGACGCTTGACTTTTGCGGAGGATAAGCATTGATTTGGTCACCAATTAGTCATGTATTATGCTAGAATTCTCAAATGGATCTTATTTTCTGCTTTTAGAGAATTGATTGAATTGAACCCTATCTACTAATATTATAAATGCGAAAGTTTAGATGTTTGGATGTTGTGTTTCAATCACGTCGAAACTACTGAACCAACTTGGATGAAACTTGGCATATATATAGTACGTAACCTGGATTGATACATAGGCTACTTTTTATCCCGAATAATTAACAGGATCTACAGGATAATAAATAAAACAAAAATAAAAATAATAAAGCCGTTTATTCCTTATTCTAACCTAATATGTACATAAATTGAGTCTGACATAAAAAATGATTTTTCTATTCTGTTTCTTCTTCTTTTCCATTATCTTCAAGATTCTTAATACAGATCCCTCCTTGGGTGAAGGATCTACCGGATAAATAAATAAATAAGTGAAGTATCCCCTCGGTACGCCCACAGATAATAATATAATATATAACACAGATAAAATAATGTACACGGAAACTGTACTCGCGTACGAAGTCGCGGGTAACTGCTTGTTTTCCATAATGGCTACCATCATATAAGTCACAGAAACAGTCATTTCGGCGCAACACTCTCATAACAGCATATTCTAAGAGCTTAGGCACGTTGAGGTCTTGTAACCGTCTCAGTAAAGCCTATGCCTAAATATAAATAATAAAATATATTTAATACTATATAATAATTAGAGGGCATTGAAATCTTACCAAATATTCATATACTTAACATCAGAAAACTTACCTTCGCACACAAATTAACTCGATATAACTCCCAAACAGACGCACGAAAACACTGTGTAAAATATTTATTATTACAATAATGAAGACATGTTGCGCAGCAGTTTTATAAAAAACAAAAAACAAAACTCCTCAATTCGCAAAGTACAAGACCTTTGGCATCATTATTGTCATAGTTTGGCATTTTTGAAGAGTAGAAGCATAAATCAGTGCGTTTGTAAGACAAAAATAAGACTAAAGTAGCACGTTAAAATGCTTAATCAATGCTAAATCAAGAGTACAAGTCTTGAGATTTGTGCCCAAATCGGGTCGTATAAGACACTACAAGAGCTTTTCAAGACTAAAGTATTATGCTATAGATCTTGGCCAAAACGCATTGGTGACTTCTATAAGACCACTTTTTGCTAGTTGGGGTTTTTTAAATAACAATTTTTTTGTACTACTTTGTTTTTTCCACCTTTTTCACCCTTATAACTTTACAACCCCTTGGCTGATTTACCTACTAATCTTACCAGTAAAACTGGAGTAATCTGTAGACTTACCAAAATCCATAAAAAGTTATGGTCTAACATACAAACATACAAAGCAGATTTGTCCATGTTAACACTAAGATCTTCGTTTGCTTTGCTCTAAAATGAAAGGTAGGTACTATAACTAAAATGTGTAAGCTGTAAATAATTAAAGTTAACATTGTTTGGTTTCGGTTTTCCTCTGCAAAAAAAGTTAGAAGAATTACAGTCATCTTTGTCCGGAATCAAGTCCCGATTAAACCACGGGCTTTTTACGGTCCATAAAAATGTCTGCGCAAATATTTTGTAAATGTCCTCTTTGTTCTCTGACAAAACGTGACCGTAGCATTTTTTTTTTCAGATTACTTTTTTAGGGATGATTATTTACCTAGATAAATACAAGAAAAACTTTAGACAAAATCATTCGTGTTCTTTATGTTGATAAAAAAATAAGGCCTAAGACTTAAATAAGACTTTGACCAAAAATTACGCGATTGAATTTCCCACAAAAAAAACATAGAAACCTTGTTTTAAATGATGTATCGGGTCATATTGGATTGAAATATCCGCATGGATAGATACAGCAAAAACAAACATTACTCTTCCAAGATATATCTTTTCCGCAGTCGTAAATATTGTTTATTTTTTCCCAAATTAGAGACAGAACCATGTGTATCTGGATTATAGAAAAGGTAGCATTTGTGGGCTCATATGCTGGCATCCCAGAGAAAGTTGGTCGTTGGAAGACGAAGCGATAAATCCGGGCTCGCGCTGTGGTGATAAATTACTTGTTGGCAATCTTAGAACTACGCGTATAGCAATACCAAGATATTTGTTCTAACTGTATACTTAGGGTCTTGTGCATGTAATTGAAACTAAGCTCGTATGTTGTATGTTTGCTCAAGAAACGAAGTAAGATCTTTTTTTCACTGACCAAATATGAAAGTCTGTTTGGAATTAATTATACCTACAGCAAACAAACCTAAAATGCTATAGGTACTGATCTATTTATGAAGTCAATAAGGTGCGAGTGTTTTATCGGAGTAAAAAATGATTGTCGTTTTCAATACCCGGTGTCCAAAGGAAATGAATGCCAACGAGAAGAAAGTGTGCACCGGTGCGAAATTCCGTGACAAAGCTTCGCGAACGTTGTAACTCAATATTGCTGTATGTAGATACTACACGCTGGTAACGTCCTACCAGGGTTGTGACAATTTTGTAGGGAAAACGGCTTCTATTCTCATGAAACGCTTCCATTCATTTGTTCTATTTTCGCTTTCACTAACAAGTATTCGAACCTATAAAACTAGATCCTAAAATACACATGTTGTATCAAAACTTATAAATTGATCTATGAATTTTAAAAAAACTAGTTGACGAGTAAATACGAGCGTAATTTCATTATTTAATTATGTGTGCGGTTGTAGGTAGAGTTTATAAATTAAAGATATGATAATTAGGTACATACAAAAGAATTATGGTGATGAGTTAATTTAAATTATTATTAGTTGGATACCTAAGTATACCCGTCAAGTCAGACCAAAACAAGCAGTCGATCTATGTGTAAGTACAAATATGAAACGAATCCTCAAATTATTTCAACTGTAAACCACGCCAGCAATTTATGGCAATAGTATCACGAATTAATTTAAATACTGATTAATATTCTTTTAATTCAAGCGATAATGTAAGTAATTAGATTGAACTTTGTAGTATTTAATCGGCTCTGATTCATTTCAACCAACCATTTCTGTTAAAAATAAATCAACGTAACACTAAAGCCCGTACAGATAAAACTCGTTAAAAATCAATACAGGCGGTGTTTACCCGTAGTCATAGTGAAACGAGGGAGATTGAATATCGGCCAATAGCGGGCAATATTTGCAGAAGCCATGACAACGCTGTGAACGCACCTGAGCCTCAAATATTTGGTCAATACATTTCGGCAGAAAAGTCTCGTTTGTCATGAATCAAGATGCGAAAAAAGCGGCCAATAATATGTACGGAAGAGTCGCCGCTCCAGCTCTCGAAAGATGTAGAGTCAACTTCTGCACGGACTTGGAGAAATCGGTCCTCATGAGTAACTTCGAACGACGAGGCTGGCACCAAGTCAGCCAGGACGACGAGTGGAACTTCTACTGGGCCTCAACACAAACCTGCAGAAATCTCTTCAGCGTAGAAAGCGGATACAGAATGAACGATAACCAAATGATCAACCACTTTCCAAATCACTACGAGCTATCCAGAAAAGATTTATTAGTTAAAAATATAAAGCGGTATAGAAAGGAGCTGGAACGGGAAGGTAATCCCCTGGCAGAGAAAACTGAAGTCGGTTTACACGGCGGACAAATCGCGACACGCTACGTCCATCTTGATTTCGTACCTGTGACTTTCGTACTCCCCGCAGACTACAATATGTTCGTCGAAGAGTACCGCAAATCCCCTCAAAGTACGTGGATTATGAAGCCGTGCGGAAAATCCCAAGGCACCGGAATATTTCTGATAAACAAGCTCTCGAAATTGAAGAAATGGTCCCGCGAGGCGAAAACTCCTTTTCATCCGCAATTGAGTAAAGAAAGTTACGTTATTTCCCGATACATAGACAATCCGCTGTTGATAGGTGGCAAGAAATTTGATCTACGACTTTACGTGTTGGTCACTTCGTTTCGTCCTTTGAAGGCATATCTTTTCCAGCTTGGATTCTGTCGATTTTGTACCGTAAAATACGACACAAGTGTGACTGAACTGGACAATATGTACGTGCATCTTACGAACGTGAGTGTGCAAAAACATGGAGGTGATTACAACAACATACACGGTGGCAAAATGACTGTTCAGAATCTTCGATTATTTCTAGAGGGGACCAGAGGTAGTGCTGTGACGGAGAAGTTGTTTGCTGCGATGCAGTGGTTGATAGTGCATTCATTAAAGGCTGTCTCATCAGTGATGGCAAATGACAGGCATTGTTTCGAATGCTACGGCTACGATATCATCATCGACAATCAGTTGAAGCCTTGGTTGGTCGAAGTCAATGCTTCGCCTTCTCTAACCTCCACAACAGTGAATGATCGGATACTAAAATACAAGTTGATAGACAATATTTTGTCTGTGGTTCTGCCGCCAGATGGGATGCCAGATGTGCGCTGGAACAAGGTGCCGAATGTTGATGCTTTGGGTAATTTCGACTTGTTGATCGACGAAGAATTGCTTGAGAAAGATGAACATGGATCTGGAGGGCGTATTAATAAGAATAGTAAAGTTAAATAGTGATATATTACCACTAAAGAAAAGATATGCTGTTGATACAAACTAATTTTTTTTAGTTTTAGCAACATTTATTCACAAAGAAAATTACGACTAATATTTACAATAGCTATTTTTAATATTTACAAGTATTGTGTTATACGAGCATTCATTTTTTAACATGTGTGAGCATTGATTTATAACTAGATACAGGACATGAAAAAAAGTGATGCAAAAATAATATTTGCAAAACATGCATCAGTTTTATATGATTTTACAACCACTTGTTTTATGATACCACTACAAAAAACTTTGCGGGAACTTGCGCACATGTCGGGCATTTGCATTTTAATGTTTTGTCCACGGAAAAATAACTCCACCTCGGCCATTCTATATGCTAAATAGTGGAAACTTCCGACTAATGCTGCACAAGTTTTATCCGCCTATAACTTGCTTGGGCCATAGAAAATAGTAAAGATAGCTGGGTAAGTATAGGATCCAATACCTTACTTGGCAATTTTGTACAAAAGAATTACATCTCAAAATAACTCTTTTCATAATATCTAGTAACAATATGATGCGAATTTGGTTGGATCTCAAGCTGCCATTTAAAAAAAATCCAATGTTGTTTTGTCTAGATTTTATTAAGAGAATTACTCTCTGTCAAATTAGACCATGGTCAATCAATGTTGTACGAGTAAAAGCCTCTTTCCTTAGCACGCTATGTTTTCCGGACCTACGGTTGACATCGCTAAGTAATAACGTTTGGTCCCAACCTATATAGGCAAGTATGTATAGATAGAGTGTACACTCAAGGGTGCTTTGATTTCCATTCCTTATAGCTAGCTTACAGAATCCAGCCGAAGTCTGTTGTTTCACTAATGACTATTTGTGTAGAAACATAATCCACGATCCGTAAATGACCCAGACACCAATACAATTTCCTACCTACACTTCAAAATAAAAATAAAACCCCTATGACCTAGCTTTTAGTTGACTCTACCTAACTTGCGTCAGTCGCTGGGAACTTTATAATTTGGGGCTTGTTACCCGACGGACAATTGCCTGCTAACTTTTTGAATTGTTTTGCCTCACACTTGTAACTTTGTAAAATTACCCTCATGTCAAAAACAGGCGCTTTCATGAATTACATTGTTAACTTTGTGCCACGCTCTGCCGGGCAAGACAAGCTTATAAAAATCCTGTGTGGTTATAACGGGTTAAGAACACTACGCAATATATTTTATGAAACAAAGCATTCTACACACGTTTTGCGTCTTTATTTCATTAAAATGTTCTTTTGTGGTTGTGGTAATTAGTATTTATTGTTGAGGTACAGTTAGCATCAAATGTTAATCACAAAATTTCAAGACTTTATTATTTAACTCTTATCTATCATATTTATTGTTTACTTATGGGATAAAAGGAACATGCAAATGACCCATCTGATGTTAAGCGGTTACTTCTGCCTATAACAACGTATTGCCTCACTGTTTTACTACTTTACAGAGTTTACAGAGTTACTTTAGAGTTTTTACTTCATAATCGTAGTTAGGAAAAAAATAACTAGTTTTTTTGCAGTTAAAACATTTTGACTTATGATGTTGGTATCGGTCCTATGCTTCGACCGCCAACCGGTCCCGACCTTCGTAAATATGTTAATGTCACGTTGTTCTCCGAAGTCCAACTTCGATTGAAAAATCCGGAGTTGTCGCGTCACCACCCCGTTATTAATCACTGCGGGAAATTTACGAAAGAATGTAACATTATGTCAAACGTAAGGTTACTTTAGCCTTTGTGGATGAATATACTTGGCGTGATTGGTTAGTTCGCCGTAGTACGGGTAAAAATGTGTTTAGTGACTTTCGACATCGTTTACCGTGTTTATAGTGTACCGTTCGGAAAACAAATGAGTGAAAAGGTCCAAGTTAAAAAATAATCTATTAAAATATTAAAAATATATTATTAATAAAATAATCCTTACGATTGAGCCTTTTGATAGGTATTATTAAATTACGGGTGTTTTGTTTTACAATTTGTACGGGTTTCTAAATCTAAATTATTTAAGGTACTTTCCCTCCATGTGGCATAGCCGTGGAACGCGTTGTATAACTAGGTGATTTTTCGTGCCAGTTCCATGCGACCAGAACCTAGAAAAACGGGCAAGAAAGTACGGCCTGGTATATAGCGTTTTTTTTTGTATGATCCTTGTTACAAAGAAATATACTTAAACGCTGTACATCTATATTGAGTGTAATAAAACCACTTTTAAAAACATCGGAGGGTTATTTCACTCTGTATATTGATCTTTCTGCTACTGCCGAAGCGCAATCAATTCAGTCATATGTCTTTCGCTTACATAGTAAACTTTGCTCGCAACGTGATTTCAGCATCGCACCGGAATTCAGGGAATTGACGGAAATTGCACTCAATTGAGTATTCTGCGCTGCGCCTACAAATTACGAAAACAAAAACTAGGATTAGCGACATATAGACTACATTTTGGTAATTTATTCATCTTTATGTATAAAAACACTAATACATACGTTCACATCTCCTCGTTTAGATACCATAGTGCTACAGACAAGCCATGTGTAAAACATAGACTTTATTTTCTTCCTATTGGCCAAGAGTGATGGGAGCAGTGCAATGCATCACAGGGCAGGTCTTCAATGGACGTGCTTAGTGAAGCAATGCATCGTTATAGGCAGTAGTTACATCAGATGGGCTATCAGCTTGTTTCATCATTTAGTTGTATTAAAAAAAGAGTTGATTTGATTGGGACAGATTTGCAAATTGTTTTACAATTGACAATATTTTGCAACGGAATTTTTAGTTTGTCTGTTGAGCTGGATTAAAACAGCCTAATTATAATAAGTTTTATTTTAAAAATGTTTTTTTTTAATATTCATACTCCAATGTCCTCCTATTTTAACTTCTGATTTTCAATCTCTTAACTAATTATTTCTTAGAAATAAACTCAGTCACGATTGCTTTAATAACTGAAGGAATTTAAAATAACGTTATTAATAACCAGTTCTGGGAGATTGTAAATTGAATAACATTATAAATTAACCGAAGATTAGAAGATTACTTGCGGTTGGTACGTGATTCTTGAACGCTGCGAGCTAACTTAAATTCTATATTATTTCCCGACAAACTTGAAATATTTAGGTTTTTTAAATTAGAAAATATCTTTGGGCGGTAAAACTTTGCAAATATCGTCTTAGCAAGCATAGTGATTTAATAGATAGATATATTCTTTATTGTACTCTCCACTTAAACTAATACAACAATAATACAGATTCCGATTATTAATTATTTATATTAGATCATGTTTTAATTTAAGACATTAGATTCAGAAGACAGCTCTTTACAAATAACATTTTGTGTCACGTAAGATTCAGCGCACATGTACTATTCAACATAATCAGGCGTTTACAAAGAGGAAAACCTTATAAAGAGACTTTTATAAAAGTAACAGAAATATTTTCTGATTGAAAATACTTCTTCATGATTTATAACCGTGCACGTAATAAATGTCGCGTCGCGTAGACATTGACGTAGCACTTGCTACGGGGTGCTACGATGCTACGGCTACGCTACAACCGTGCTACGAGGTACAGTGATGAAGTGCAGTTTTTTGAAACGATGTAGGTGGTATCGCATGACTGTACCTGTACTTACTAGCCAGTAATATTTTACTTTAGGGTATTATCGGTAACTAATACTAGCAGTTACCCGTGACTTCGTACGCGTCTACATTTTCCGTGTACATTATATTATCTGTGTATTATTATTATCTGTGCATGTACTGAGCGGATACTTTGAGAAACTTGACATTACACCTCATTACACCAAACTCGTACTGGAATGTCAAACGCTAGTCGTTAAACCAAAGAGGTAGTACTACGCCCTGTCAAACTGACGTGACATGACATGACATCATCCTCTTGCCAACGCTGCTAATCCCGTTCTTTCAATTTATCCTATAGATTCTGCTAATTATTCGGGATAAAAAGTAGCATATGTGTCAATCCAGGTTACGAACTATATATATGCCAAGATTCATCCAAGTTGCTTCAGTAGTTTCGACGTGATTGAAACACAAACATCCAAACATCTAAACATTCGCATTTATAATATTAGTAGGATATGATAGGATAGGATCTGAGATCGCGCTCATAAAGCGTACAGAACTTTCTATAATCTATAGTGGAATTGCAACCCAGGAAGCACGTGCGGTTGAATTACTGCACCGCCGCCGTCTGGCGACTGATATTGGCTCCGAGCCGAAGATATTAGCTCCTTTCGGTTTCATTTGTTTTGTTGATTAAATTTTTACGCTGCAGCGCGAGTGTGGGCAAATTGGAAAGTACAGTACAGTGTATGTATGTAATGTGTATGTGTGTAAATGTATGTGTTGTCTGTTTCTAATGTATAGCATGACTTTCTCCTACCACTTCGTTGACTTGGATTTGTTCAAATATTATTTTGTACCAAAACAAACCAGCTGATATAACTTTGGTGGATCGTTAGACATCCTAGATATGCTCAAATGTGACACTGATTATTATCATGTTCTAAAAAGTATTATGATTTTTTTATAAATATCAAGCGCTTTCTTCGTTTACGACTTCTATGCTTATCCATTGTGGTAAAATTAAAAAATAAACTTTACCTTATACGAAAAATTAATATTTATTGATCTGGTTTTTGGTAATACCTAAATAAGACCTAGCATTTAGTGATAAGACCGTATTGTGTGTCCCACTGTTTTTTTTATGTTAGTCATCCATAATTGGTACTTCATTGAGGTGACTCTTTTCCAAAATTTTGTGGATAGTGGTTCTCCATTAAAAGCAGTCGGTGGATAGATTTGGTGTGCAATAACACCACCGCATCGTCACTTAACATCAGGTGAGATTGCGGTCAAACGCTTGCTTATAAATTTATAAAAATTAAGTATATCAGCATTGCTATTCATCGCGGCAATGCAGCCAGTGTCTTGGGCACGCTTCCGATTGGTACTGATTTGGATCAGTTGATCTATCTATAAATCGTTTTGCAACGGTGTGTAGATAGCTCGACTGCTTCATGTGTATTTTGTACATATTATAAATATTGTAAATACTGTATTAGTATATTGTATCAATTTTTGATGTATTGTGTAAGGTAACGGCACCTGTTTCCGTGGTATTTTCACTAAAACTTGAAAGGATATCTAATATTAAGCATTTACTGTAACTTTCTGAAGGTTCGGTTTCTGTTATCAGAAGCTCTAGTGTTTTTACTTTCGGAAACTACATAAGTTTTGACGGTCCGACCTATATTTCTATTTGAAATTAAATAAAATGTAAATAAAGTCGAAATCGCTCAATTCCGAGGCAAAAATCCGTATTCCGTGGTATTTGGTACCTAATTGCGTGGTATGAAAAATATATACGAAACGACAGTAACAAACTGATAAAATTATGTTACAAAGATTAACTTGATTGTTCTTTAGGAATACAGATCATTTTTGGTGGTAGTACTATTATTATTAAATAAATGCTATTAATATTAAAAATGTAAAAGTTTTTAAATACCTCTTTGGATGTTTGTAACTCAACCTCTCACACGTCAGCGGTGTCAACTTGGCTAATATCTTCCTCCTGTGATTGCAAACCCGGATAAATACACAAAGTGCTGATAACGGGAAAACCTCCCCGTGTGATAAGTTAAAAAAATACTTTTACTGTTTCCTAAGCACACACACACATTACACATTAACACATTATTAACATTATTATAGTATCCCACATTATAAATACGACATTTCGCGAAGAAATAAAACCAAGCGTGCAAATGGTACAAATATCAGCGCAAGACTGAAGCGTGGTCGACGCGTGCAAGGCAAATGAGTGTCGGTGCCGACAAAGGAAACACCGCCAAAGACGCCGGCGGCGCGTCAAAGACACCGCCGCCACGCGTCGCTTCGAGGCGGTGCCTTTGACACTTTTGTCACTCGTGCCGCTGCCCTCCACAGTGCGATTCGAAAGGCGGCTTTGCTTTGACGGCATTTACAAAGAGTGTCGCCCAACCCACAGCTGTGGAGACTAAAAAACCATGTTTCCTAATTTCCAGTACCTACTAAAAGCCAAAATTTTTTATATACCTATCATTCTTAATGTTAGCTGATGCCAAATTGTTAAAACTTTTGTTAAAGATTAACTTCTTAATAAAACATGCAGCCAAATGTGTGGAAAATAAATATTTACGTAACATAATTTTCTATACAACCAATAAACAAAATACATAAGTAGGGTACTTTTGATGTGTTATAACTCGTAAAGATTATTAAAAAGTATACTTCGAAATAAAGTTTTAGTCTCAATTGACTATTTAATTTGTCAAATCTATCGTTAAAATCACAAAAATCTAATCCCAGTTTGTGAAATTAAAAAATAAAAATAGGTCTTTCAAATTGCTATTCCGAGGTAAATTTTTCACATACCTTGGAATTAGGTACTAGGTGAAATATTTGACCCCTAATGCCGTGGTTTTTTCAATATGTAATTTTACCTCATTATAATTAAAAAACCACTTAAACATGTATTACATAAGGTAAAGAATATACTTCTTTCGAAAATTTAACACTAAAAAGCATAACCTAGAACAGAAAAAATCATTATAACCCTTATTTAAAAAAGCTTGCTACTCTCGCGCACAGAGGCAAAAATGTATGGAGAGTGCACTTGGACCAGCCACCGCTGCGAATGTAGCCAATTATTTTGGAATGTAAGCCCGTTCTAAGTCTCGTTTTTAGATTTATATACTAAAAAATATATTTCCTAATGAAAAATAACTTTTACAACAAAAAAGAACCTAAGAATCAGAAGTAAATGCTGTTTTTCTAAATACCACGGAGAAAGGTGCCACTTTTGGAATACCACGGATTTGGGTGCCTTTACCTTATTGTCTATGATAATAAAGGTGCAGTAATTGTAATCCGGCGTACGCTTTGAATTTGTTAGTCAGTTAAATTGTATTACGCATCCCCTTTGCGAAAGTTCGCGCGTTTGTTCTCGCCGTTCGGCAGTAACTTCGCAAACACAGTTATACGTCGCGATTCATGGCTTATTCACTCTCTGGCGAGGAGTTTGAAGACTATAGAACTGCCTTTTACTTGTCTAAGCTGGATATAAACACAAACAAAACAAATATGTAGTCAAAAGTAAAAAATGAGAACTACTTTTGAAAATATCAAAAATTATTTTCCCATGGGCAGTCAAAAGAACTCCTGTATATACTAGAGTTGGCACATTGATATGCCAATGTTGGACAGGCCATATGAAGCAAAACCCGCAGTAGAATGAAGTTTGTGATTTTAAACAAGAAAGAAGCATAAATAGGTAGTCGAAAGAAAAAGCGTGGGACGGCTTCGACATACATAGTTGAAGGTGGACGATAAAGTAATAATGAATAAAATCAATAGAACGTCTGGAAATAGGTACTAAAAGAAAAATATCGAAAGAGTCTTTGCTCGAGGTCACGATCCCCATGGGGGAACAATTGAGAAGAAGGAGGGAGGTGCTACAATAACAGTGTGTACCTAGTGTATGTACTGCGTATCTAACTGGCTGATAATAAAGGTAACCACAGCTCATAACTTGTCACAGATATTGTAACTATCAGCGGAATTTCCACGGCTCCGCTGAAACTTTTGACCAATAAAACGGATTAAACACTCATCTGTTCCGGTTAACTTGAAATTCAGTGCTTCGACCATGAACGCTGTCAAGTGCTGCCTGATAAGGATAAAATACGTGACGCGAGGTTACTTTTTAACTTTTATTTGTATTGAGTGGGTGCACCGTAATCGATACTTTGCAATGCGCAACTTTACTGAAACTACTGTAATAAATACCACAGACTACTGATATAAATTCCCTGAACTACTATAATAAATAGCACAAGTATAATTCTGTGTAAAATACACTCGGTTTTAAATTTTTTTACGTAGACTGAAGGTAGGTGAAATAACTAAAAAACTGGCACGCTCTAGAATCTACAGCCAGTTTTTTCTTCACTAAAAGTGCGGCGATAAAATTATGAAAGAATTCTGGGGTAATTCAGTGGCTATCAAGAAATAGCTACCCTCATTTGTTGCTTTTACAGGAAAACAATGGAAATTCTTATCAATAATGTAGAACCGTTCTTTGTTGTTCTAATTCGCGAACCAACACTGTATTATGAAATTTCTCCATTTTCAAACATAAAACTCGACTGGAGATAAAGTTTTATTTTTACTACCTGCTTTCGTATCATTTCATAAATGTTTGAGTAACAAGTTTTGTCTTTGGATTATTTGCTCCTAATGAAATTTCATTTGCTTTTCCTGCCAGACAAAAACGAATAAAAACTATGAAAATATTACTCGTGTATAATCTCTGCAGATATCTAAGGTAATAGAGTTCTTGGGAGTAAAAGAAAAAGATTATATTTAATTAGCTCACTATGTATGATAGACATCGCGGCATTCAAATCATCTTATTCTTGTTATGATAGGATTTACTTCTGCAGTTTTTGTGGGACTAATTTAAAACAAATCCCAGTCACTGACTAATTTCCTTTCTCAAAATCTATCAAAGTTTAGTAATTAAAAAGTTCGTGATCTCTAAGTAATGTGTTCCACTTAAGTTCGTGACAAAGACTAGGCAAGATAAGGATCAGAACGGGTTACTTCTGATTCGGTATCTGTTTTTTTTTACTGAGTAGGCAAATTGGTGTGTGGTCCGCCTGATCGTAAGCGGTTACCATTGGACGATCTTTTTTATCTTAAATGGTACTTACTTTTAGAAGTGTCGTTGTGTGGCTGTACAAATATGACTTCCTAAATAAATTCCGTTCGACAAGTCAGTCCTCGAGAATTGTTTGAGCTTGGTCTCACTCTGTAAAAATCAATACCACCGTTTATCTCTCAAGAGAACACTTGCTTATCGTAAATGTTGTGTGTAGAAAAACACGAATTCATTGGAAACTTGTAGAAGATTCCCTATTGTCTGCAGTTTTGTTATAAGTTGCGCGTGAAGCTTAGACAATTGAGTTTCAATTGTTTTTTGGTAGTTACTTGTATTGTTTCAATTAGAGTTCGTGCAAAATTTGAACACCTACTAACGGTACGAAGGTACTTTAGACCTACGTAAATAACTTTAGTACTTTAGTTTAAAACTAGCGTAATTTCGAATAATTATTTTATTTTTTGGAGTGAATATCAACATAAAACCACGTTTTATTCAAAAATATTTCGCTTCTGTGAGAAAACTCTCAATGGAGATCTAAATATTCACCATTTTTGACCTATTTTCACAAGTTTAAAAGCTAGTTTTTTTAACTTGGTTCATGCTTCAAGCGAAGGTTTCTTTGAACCTGGAACGCTAAGTACATACATTTATCTTATTAAATCTGTACCTACTAATGAACCGGGTTCTTTTATTCTGAGCTTCCCCATTCATTATAAGGTGTACGAATCCAAAAACTTGAGAATAATCACTAGTCCTTGACCCGAAGTAATAAATACACAAGTATTTCCATCTTTTTCTTTCGAGTGAAGTGGAAAGTCTGCAAATTGGGGTCCTGTCTAATGGATCGTGGAACAGTAGAGAACCCTCCTGATTGAGCGCCAAAAACGGAGTGTTGTTTGATTCGCTTGTCAGCACTTTTGAACATGTAAATAACAGGTGGATCTTCATTTATTTTTTATCCTTATTATTTTCACGATCAGTGCTTTAGATAATCATGATGAAATTCGCTTCAAGAAATTCGCTATGTTTTTTTTTTTTTATAAATATTCTTGGACTTGTAATTGTAAGATTTTTGTTGGATTTATAAATGTAAGTGTAAAAATGCGTATACCTATTGAAATAGGTCTTTATGTGTAGAAAACACAGCTAAGAGCGTGTCAGGTCACGTAGCTCTTGCGAATTAATAAGTGCTTATTTAATTTTGTTTTTTTTTTTAATTTACCCATTTAGCTTTAAATTACTGAGCAAATTCACAGTAGAGATACCTAACTTTTTTTTTGTTTACCTACAAATTCATATTTCAATATCCCATTTAATTAAGCTAAGCCTTAATATCTATCGGCGCAGCTATTGAATTTTGAGCTTAGCAAACGTACGAATTCGCGGATTTCCATTACAATAACGAGATTTGTGGAGCACCAGCATGTAATATCTATCTAGTAACGAAATTGTGCTATATATATGTCAAACTAAATGCTTTCTTGCTGATAAAGTCTCGAGGTTTTGTGTTGCGATATTCGCAGTATTTCAAAAATACTAAGCATTTTAATAGTTCATGATATCGCCGCCCGAATGTTCAGGTGAAAGGGTTTTACGAGAAGAGATGCGCTGTGGTTAAGTATTTAACATTCCAAATTTTCTAAACATTAACGAAGAATCTATACTATACGTAAGTATTATTGGCTATACGGTGCTTATAATCCTAAACTAACAAGTAACTCTGTAATAAATAATGAGACGGTTTTCGGTTAAAATGCCCTCTGTTTTACCTTTCAGTGAATTAGGTATTTACACGGGTGCGATGGCTACTGTGCGTGTTTTGTATGATTTATTGTAGTCGTTCCCCGCAAGGGTAAACCGCGCGATGTTCTAAGAACTCGTGTAACTTAAATTTGTCTTTGTACTTACCTATACTGGTAAATAACAGATTTTTACTGAAATTGGATATTGATTCCTATTTCTGCATTTTGATGTAAGTTTGAGAATGGTCTCGCATTTGCACCAGGCTTATCCTCAATTTCTTAAAAGCTAAAGCAATAATAAGCATAGATTACCACCTCTATGCAGATGACTTGCAAATTTATAATCAGGCTCCTGTCGAATGGCTACATGAGGCAATCACTTGTACTAATAGTGACTTCGACACTATCCTTGGTTGGAGTAAACTTTATGGTCTGAAAGTTAACCCTGTGAAGACCCAGGTTATAGTCATAGGCAGCTCACGTATGCTATCTAAAGTGGACTGGCTTGATCTCCCGCAAATTAAATTTGACAACACCACTATAGGGATCAGTGAGGTCGTAAAAAGTCTGGGTGTCCTTATCGACAGAAATTTATCGTGGGAGCCACAGCTATCGGCTGTCAGCCGAAAGACTTTCGCTGCTGCTGCTTCTCTTAGACGATTGCGGAACTTCCTTCCAACCGCCACCAAAATTGCGCTTGCACAATCTTTGTTGCATCCTATTTTAGACTACGCCGACACCAGCTACCTTGATTTAACTGAAGCCCAACTCAATAAGCTTGAGCGTCTTCAGAATCTTTCTATAAGATTCATATTTGGCTTGCGTAAATATGATCACGTATCTGAATATCGTAACAGGCTCAAATGGTTACCAATTCGTCTTCGCCGGAATGTTCATACCCTTTCGCTCCTCTACAACATCCTTTTTCTTCCCTCCACTCCAGTCTATCTCAAAGAACGATTTGAATTCCTTCACCTTTCAAACCCCCGATCCCTGCGCTCATCTGACACCCGTCAGTTAAAAACTCCTGTCCATTCCTCGCAGTTCTATAGTAAGTCCTTTACACTACAGGCTATCAAACTCTGGAATGATTTACCGGTTACTATAAGGCATGCAAAATCTCTTCCTATTTTTAAAAACATGGTCACTCAACATTACTTATCTACACTTTCTTTAACGTCATGATAATTATAATTATATGTATGTATAATATTATGGTATGTATGTAAGTATCATTATGGTTATTTATGTAGGTATGTTTATTATATAAATAGTTTTAGTATTTTATTTCTTTTTATGTAGGTATCTAAGTATTTATTTGATTATATTATATATTATTGAATAATATTTTTTAATTATACAAATTAAATTTATATTTATGTACGCCCCCGTCCTTGTTTTTGTGTATTAGATCCTGTCCATCCAAAGGTTGCCTGGAAGAGATTGCTTTTAGCAATAAGGCCGCCCATTGTACTTACCTCCTAAAGAATCTGTATCATTGTTGTATTAGTTTAAGTGGAGAGTACAATAAAGAATATATCTATCTATCTATCTATCTATCTATCTATCTATCTATCTATCTATCTATCTATCTATCTATCTATCTATAGATTTCACATTTCGCTTTGTCTATTTCAACCAATCACAGGCCTTTGTTTATCCTCTCTACATCAATGTATTTTTTGTAGTTCCGCCGGAGACTATCAGGATTTGGAATAACACCACTTTATCACTCCACCCTCGTTTCTCAACACCACGGGGCCGTTTGGACCCGCGCGTCACGCATGTTGCACCACGATTGTTTTAACCTCTTCGACGATACCCTCCGGTCTTCTTTACTTGTAACTACAAAATATTTGCAACCCGGGTATTTGAATATTTTTTAGATAAGCATTTTTGGTTCCTATTTCGATGTATATTCTACTGAATACTTATACGACACGGCATTTGATAAGAGCCTAAATTCAACTACTTTTTCTCCAATAAAGTTTATACCGTATTCATCTATCGATAGATGGGTACCACAGGTAGTTTCAGACACTAAATTTGCTCATATTTTTGATCTATTTTTTTATTCTAAGAACATTACAAACAACGTCTAAGGAAATTGCTTCTTAAAAAATAACAGCTTCCTTTGTAAATTAAAATTAAAATTGTTTTTGTGCTTTTTACTTTGATTATTAGAAATCAACATAATTTGTGTTATACCTACAAGCTTCAGTTTAATATTTTTGTAGAGGTAGGTACCTCCTTAAAAAAGTTCAACCATGCTTACGTTGCTCTCAAGGGACTTCTTGTAAAGATATATATCTTCAAACAAAACTAAAGATCAAACATAAAAAAATATAGAGGCAAATGAAACTTTTTCCGTCCATAGAAAAAAAGACTAGCGGCTTCAAACAGACGTTCTACTAGTTAATAAGTATTTAAAAAATTACATATTACCATAATGCCCATCGAGACGTTGCGCTGATGCCTCAACAATAGTACCTAGTATAAGTCATCTATCCAAGTATTTTTAAACGATAAGTCCCTTGATTTTAAACTATATATTCTTTATGTTTTCGACGTTCCCCTTTCTGTAGCGGTTGTAAAATGGCAACATGGCTAGAGAAGTTCTTGAATGAACTTCTCTAGACTCTAGACTTTGAAAACATGGACTTCTGAATAATTTGGTTTTAGACTTTTGTGTCATTTTAATAATAAAATATTTAATAAATTATAGATATTAATAGCGTTAGCAATGAAATATGAAAACTTTCTGTGCTCTTTGACATACGCACTTACGGTACGAAAATATTATTATACGCGTTACGGTACCTACAAACTCATCATTCACCTCTATCATGCTCGTATCTAACAGCTGTCAGCCTTTTGAATCTGATAATAATTGTTATAGATCGAGATTACAAGTCAGATAGAGAAATTGGAAGATCTATTCTCCTAAAATAATTCGGGGTCTTTGGAATTCTTAGTCTTGGAATAACAAAATAGAAACACGAAAAATATAATTTAAATATGAAACACTTTTTGAATTCCTGAAATTTTCAATTGAAACTTCTGAATTGAGTTTGGTAAAAGGAAATAGAACAATTTTAAACAAAATACAAAAAGATGATCACCAACTTTAGTCGGAATGACGCAAACAAACAAAGAAAATATTGAACGAGATTTCCTGAGGGGATTGAAGTCGCCTTCACTAAATTTGGATGGAAAACTGAAGACACAATGGGATTTTATTCTATCTACCTTGCCGTGGCGCGGACAAGGGGAAACGACCTTTCACCGTATCATCATCAATCAAGCATTTTTCGTGTTATTTGATTTTTAGCATTAATAATTTTTTGCTATTAGTTGTTGGCCTAGATCGCAGGTAGTTTGTGTGATTATAGACTATAGAAAAAATGTTCCATTATTTCTCACACAGAGGTAAAGCAACCTGCAAGGTCTTTTGAAAAAAAAAACTGTTGGCAATGCGCAAGTTTGCACAAGTCAGCTGAACGACAGTGACACAATTTTAATTTACTTTCATGTGATTTTTTGAAGTATTTATTTAATTTTATTAAAATGTTTTCAGTATTTTTACACATCTAAAAACCAATAGCAATAAAAATGGCACAAGAATCTAAAAAAACACCGCCTCTCGTACATGGAAAAACTTTACCAACAACAGCGGAAAAGGGCAAAGTAACATATTGCACGGATTTGGAAAAATCCGTCATCATGAGCAACTTCGAACGGCGAGGGTGGGTACAAGTCGGGCTGGATGACGAGTGGAACTTCTACTGGTCCTTCACAACAAACTGTCGAACAATCTTCAGCATCGAGAGCGGCTACAGAATGAGCGATAATCAAATGATAAATCATTTTCCCAACCATTACGAACTGTCTCGCAAAGATTTGTTGGTGAAAAATATCAAGAGATATCGAAAGGAACTGGAAAAGGAAGGCAATCCTTTGGCTGAAAAAACAGAAGTGCCTCTCCCTAACGGGCAGAACGTCACGCGATATACGCACTTGGACTTTATCCCCGTTACATACGTGCTGCCCGCCGATTACAACATGTTCGTAGAGGAGTACAGAAAGTCTCCGCAGAGCACTTGGATCATGAAACCGTGTGGTAAATCGCAAGGAGCCGGAATATTCTTAATAAACAAACTTTCAAAACTAAAAAAGTGGTCTCGCGAAGCAAAAACCCCTTTTCACCCACAGCTCACTAGCAAGGAATGTTATGTGATATCGCGATATATAGAAAACCCGTTGCTAATAGGTGGCAAGAAATTCGATCTAAGATTGTACGTTCTCGTGACATCGTTTCGCCCGCTCAAAGCGTATCTGTTCCAACACGGGTTCTGCAGATTCTGCACAGTGAAATATGATACCAGCGTCACAGAACTAGATAACATGTATGTGCACTTGACAAATGTGAGTGTGCAGAAGCATGGAGGGGATTATAATAGCCTACACGGAGGCAAGATGAGCATTCAGAATTTCCGTTTGTACTTAGAGGGAACTAGAGGGAGGTCGGTGACCGATAAATTGTTTGCGGAAATGCAGTGGCTCATAGTGCATTCCCTGAAAGCTGTCGCGCCGGTGATGGCAAACGATCGTCATTGCTTTGAATGTTACGGCTACGATATTATAATTGACAATACTCTCAAACCGTGGCTCGTCGAAGTGAACGCGTCACCGTCGCTCCAATCTACGACGCACAACGATAGAATACTAAAATACAAGTTGATAGACAATATTGTGTCGGTTGTGGTACCTCCCGATGGCATCCCTGATGCTAGGTGGAACAAGATCCCCAATGAGGAAGCTTTGGGTGATTTTGATTTGTTGATCGATGAAGAGCTGATGGAACGCGAGGATGCAAATTCACGCTACAACAAATGTCATCGATTTAGACAGTAATTATCATGAGCACCCTGTATTTGTCTTTAATTTATATCTTTTTCTCTAGATTTTAAATAATACTTACGCTTTAAATAAAAGTTTTAAAAGTCATATCAGTTTTTATTTCATTAAAACAAGATTACCTAAAACACAGCAAAATATTTACAAAAGGAAAACATTTCAGTATGTTTTGGCGCGGCTATATTTACTTTCGCGACGTGCCACCTCCGCATCCCCCCGGTACATGGAGTCTTCGTCGATGAGAATTTCAAAATCCCCTAAAGCCTCTTCCGTAGGAGTTTTGTTCCATCGCGCGTCCGGGACGCCGCCTGGGGGCAAAACGACCGATAACATATTATCCACCAGCTTATACTTTAGTATCCTATCATTAACCGTCGTCGCCGTCATCGAGGGGGAGGCATTCACTTCTATAAGCCACGGTTTTAAGTTATCGTCTATGATTATGTCGTAACCGTAACACTCGAAGCAATGGCGGTCATTTGACATAACGGGCGCAACGGCTTTTAGTGAGTGTACTATCAGCCACTGGATCTCCTCGAACAGTCGCTCCGTCACTTCGCTTCCGCGCGTCCCTTCCAAATAAAGCTTCAAGTTCTGCATGCCGAGCTTACCACCATGTTGACTGTTGTAGTCCTCACCGTGTTTTTGTACGCTGACGTTCGTCAGATGCACATACATATTGTCGAGCTCGGTCACACTTGTGTCGTACTTCATAGTACAGAAACGACAAAAGCCCTCGCGAAACATGTAAGCCTTTAAAGGCCGGAACGACGTAACGAGAACGTAAATCCTCAAATCGAATTTCTTTCCGCCGATCAAAAGCGGATTATCGATGTACCGCGAGATAACATAAGTATCTTTGCTTGTCAGGTGATGCTGCAAATACTTTCTGGATTCTCGGGACCATTTCTTCAACTTTGACAGCTTATTTACGAGGAAAATTCCGGTGCCCTGGGACTTACCGCACGGTTTTAAAATCCAGGTAGTTTGGGGAAATTTGCGATACTCTTCGACGAATATGTTGTAGTCTGAAGGCAGGACGTACGTTACCGGGATAAAATCCAGATGTAAATAGCGGGTGACGGCCTGTCCACTCGCCAGTTTTATCTCAGTTTTGTCTGCGAGAGGATTGCTTTCCTTTTCCAATTCTTTTCTGTAGCGTTTTATATTTTTCACAAGTAAATCTTTGCGGACCAGCTCGTAGTGGTTCGGAAAGTGGTTGATTATTTGGTGGTCGTTGAGTCGATAGCCATTGTCTATACTGAATATATTTCTGCAATTTACAGTGTTTGACCAGTAAACATTCCATTCTTCATCGGGGGACACTTGGTGCCAGCCGCGTCTGAGAAAACTATTCACGACGATTGATTTGTCGAAGTCCGTGCAAAAGTTTATATTTCTCCCATCGACCGCAGAACTAAGTACTCGTCCATATGTTGTCAATAATATGGGTTTTTTGCTGTATGACGAAGCCATGATTTTCTGTAAATTATATCGAAATAAATTAAAGGAAGTAGTCGGTGTGTAATTAAATAATATAAAATTAAACTTACAAAATCTTGACCATGTGGATATGTTGTTATGCACAATTCTTCTTCTTTTTATTTATTGCCTCTGTATGTCATTTCGGTAGACAATTTTGCCAGAGTCAAATGAATATTTCAATTCTTTACTTGTTTAATTAGAATGGGCTTTGCAGTGAAGTGAATATTTGAAATATTTATGCACGTCAAAATTATACTTGTTGAGGGTTTTGGATGCGTTCCGTTTGTCGAGATTTTTAATAATAAAACATTGATCACAATTTTTTTAACTGTAAACAAGCGTGCCAGTCGACGCGTGGCGTTGCCCAAGTTAACTAGTCCACAGTTTATTGCAAACACAATAATTATGTTGCGGGGCAACAGAAAGGGTTTCTCCGGCCCTCGATATGCTACAATGGCGTCAGTGGTGTATTTATAAACTTTTTTTTATATCTTCTGTCTGTCATTATTATATTTTATAGTCGGTTAATTAGATAGCAAATCACTGTATAATGTATCCTATCTAGGTATAAATATCAGACGAGATAAATCGAGATAAGAGTACATCACGATCGACTGCAGTGTTTCAGATTAATATAAAATATACCTATTTATCAAATTAATTCTGTTGACATAATGTAACCTTAATTTCAACTTCAGATACGATACTAAAAGTAGTTAGCACTGAACGTTGTTTCTTCGTCCAAAACCATTGTTATGAAGTAGAGATTTGTATCAATAAATACGATAACTTAACAAAACTGCTCTTATATTCATTCCCAAAAAACAAATCACAGAATATTACCACTTTTCATTGGACGTGATTGTCAGAGAAAACTGTTATTTGTCCATAAATCGGAATTGGGATGGGCTGATTTTGCGTAGCAGACCTCGTGCATTCAATATTTAAAATTATGAAGCCGTTTCCCGTTCCTCCCCTAATTCAGGCCTATAACCATCCCCCGATATGGGTATCTTATTAACAATGCTCAATGTTCACACATTATAGCAAGTATAGTAAAGATGTGTAGATCTGAAACTCGTGTATGAATTCTATCTGTTTATAAAATATGTGTAGGTAAATGAAAAAATAGTCGGCAGAGGATTTGAAAAGCAAGTATTATAATGTGACAATGATTAAGAATATGTATATGATGTACATAAACAAATATATAGTACATCAAGTGGACTATCTGCTTATTTTGTTAACAATATTAAAATAAAGTAAATTCTTGAATGTAGAATGTAGGTAAGCTAGTGCATTTATAAATAAAATAATAGGAGGTAGGAGGGATTCTCTTGGCTGTGGTTGACGAATTGCGCTATGCGTGTGGGAGTTTCACTTCTGTTTGTACTTTTATTGTTTGGTTCGTTCTTATGAATAATTTAATACACTTTACGTTCTGAATAACCCACACACCGTAAAATATTAAATGGAGTTTCTTTCCACCAAATCCAGTTTTGTGGCTATGAATAAATACTTTACGTACCATTATTGCACGTTACTTCGCAAATTCGAACCTTATATCTTTTACAGTAAGGTTGAAGTCTTGCGCGGCTTTAATTAGTCGTCTAGTGAGGTAATTAGTTACACGTAGGTTGTTTCGTAGCTTGATAGAAAACGCAAGGAAAAAGCTATAACGATTTCTTAGAGTGGTTAGACTGTTATAGAACAGTAACTAATAACTAAGGATCATAAAATATATTTTTATGGCTGTGACCATACGAAGGCTACTGTTAGGTTATTCAAGGTACCTTTATATAGTGAGTTTTTATGTAAATTCACTGGGTTTATGGTAATTTTTGCCCTTCATTGTGTCAGCCAAGGTGTTGGCAGCTATAGACACACATACATATAACTTTTACAAACATAGGTCGTTACTAAGTAGTGTTCTATTACCTAGGTTTTTTTGTTTTATTTTGACTTAAAATGTTTTTTGTTTCTTATGTCTGACTTGCTACTAAAGACAAAAGTTGAAAGGTCACATAATAGATAGTATTCCAATGTACCGAAATATGTGGCTACGTTAGATGACCATAGTGACATTATTTATCTAAGTATCCAAAACTGTAATAATATGCTTCTTTTTAACCGACTTCAAAAAAGAAGGAGGTTATCAAGATGACTGCATATTTTATCAAAGACAAAAACATTGCTTTAATTATCTACTTACGAATATTCGTTAATTGAATAAATTGTCTCTATCTATGAATAATAACCTGAAAACGATGAATGATTTAAATAATCTAGCTAAGTGATATTATTATTTCTTCCTTTGTACTGGCAACAATTGTTTCTTGGTAATTACTGTTCTATCCTATAATACCAGCACAGGTTTTCTAAAAAACGGAGGACGCATAACGGTACGCAGAATGAATATTCCTACGCTGACGTCGGTCGCTGACGTCGGTCGCTGACGTCACTCGTCGGTCGAGCCGACGCATAAACACTATGTTCAATGAGGCCCCGCGACGCATGGTGCCTCATAGAATGTTCATTCGCACGATTGATCGACGTCCGCGACCGACTTTAGCGTAGGAGGAATATAAAGTCTAGGGAAGGTCGTTTTAAAAGTGAAAATTTATATGAGCCAATGCGTTGAGTGTTCCCGGTCATAGAAATAAAAATCATTCGATCGAAAAGAGTTATTTATTATTATTGTCAGGTATTTTATTTTCCAATTTGATACATAAATACAGCTACATATTTTTTTATTTAGACTAGATCTGCTTCTAAAACCATCAAACTAAAAAAAAAACTTAAAACGTGTCTTCTTTCTCTTTCTCTCTGTCTCAAAACTATCAGGAATGGAAAATTGTTTCAACCAATTACTGACAGTATTCGTACCTACTAATTTCCATTCAAACCTATAAAAAAGCGTAGCTAATTTCAAGGCACTCCTAGACCTTAAAATAGCGGTCATTACTTTTTAGAAACGTGGTTTGAATCTACCAAGGGGGGTTTGGAGTCCTGGCAGGTAGCGTTCTAACAAAAGATGATAGATAACGACTATCAGCTCTTCCGCTCGCTACGTTCATAAAGACCCTTTTCTTTGAATTTTCTAGGATAAATACAGTTTTCACTAAGCTTTTTTGTTATTGTATTTACGGCTTAGCTTTCGTAATATATGGACAAAAAGTAGCCTTAAAAATAGACTCACGATACGACAGTAATCTCTAAGCATCGTAGATACCTCTGTGAACCCTTCAGTTTTCACAAAATCTGCTAAAAGCTTTAGAAGCACTAAAGGTTTCAACGAAATTCGTAGAAGATAAATTCTACGAATTTCATAACGTATAACATTTCAGTATCATAATACTACAATTTCTGAATTCAAAACCTATTCGCTAAACCATAACCAAATAGCTTTAAAAAATAGATACATTGTTTTTATAAATTGCCTGAAAAACAATCGGCTTTTATAGAGCACCTTTAAAACAATCGGCTTTTCGAGCCACTCGCAATATTCCAAACTTTACGAGTGTGTTTTTTTGTCACAAACTGTGAAAGTGCTATTGACTTCCGCTAACTGTACGTAGGTAAACAGAGGTCTCAGCACGAATAAATGTCATCGCACAGTGTATAAACTCTGTGCGATGACGCTACACCCCGTTCGGAAGTCGATCTAGCGTTGACGCGCAAAATGATTCCAATACATTTGGTTTACGTAGCGTTGTGACTGTCGTTCTGGCCTCATACACAGGTGAATGTCCTGTCAAAGCCAGTGTAATCAGAGTAGCCAATCCCATTGATGGCAAAGGACCAATACCTCGCATGATGGAACATCTTTAGACGTGCTGTAGATTTTAGCAGCTTGTCAAGATAATTAATTAGAAAAGGTTTAATCCATGTCTTGTATGCGAGTATATTTAAGTTATATTTTGTAGAAAGCATGCAAATAATCTTTTGCTTCCATTTCTTCTTCTATTTATTATTATCCAATGTATTTCCCCCTGATTGTTTGCTTTAATATTCCTTATATTGCTTACGATCCAGTTTTGTTACGGCTCTGCTCAACGAGTCAGTAAACAAACAAACCATCCTAAGACGATATCGCTGAGTACAATCAGCTCGAAGACGTCTGATCCAAGAACACAAACTCCGTCGAAAGCTCATTTATTCAAAAACCGCAAAATGTTGAAAGCGCGCGAATTTATCTCAAACACTTCACCGCATCATTTAAACGGCAAAGTTTCTTCGATGGCCCAAAACTTAGCATTTCCAGGGCCAACATTTGCATTCTCTGCCAAAGTGAGTGGATGAAACCCCAATTTACGTCATTTCGCAAAATTACTTAAGTTCATTACAATAACCGCGCCGCGGTCGAATAGGGTGATCTAAGCAATGTTCGCTGCGGTAGATGAAATTATAAAGGGACCTTGAACATTCATGAATTACATGATTTGGGTCTACTGCTGACCGCGAGTTACGCAGCGTCCCGAAAACCGAAACGACCTAAAAATTTCGTCTGATGGACAGGCGTTGGGGCGTGAAATCATAATGAGGCTGAAAGTGTTTCTAAACCAAAAATGTGTTTAAATATTTTTGGGTGTAAGTCAAAGATGAAGCTATATTTAGCAATAGAAATAGAACCCTCTATCATGGTTTCGAGAACATTTTAATCAAGTAAAAACAGTGTTAAGTTGAATAAAAATGAAAGTTTAAATAGCAGTGAAAGTTAACTCATTTGAATTAAAGTTAATTGAAATTAGATTAACGGTGATAACTTGATACCTAAGCTTCCACATAAATCAAGTTTTGTACAAACCATTGGCTCGTAATTGAGGCATAAACATACGTAGCTACACTATATAATCATACATAAAAAACAAGGTCTAAATAAAAAACATTCAGTTGGTATATCACACAAAAACTTCATTCACATAGGTACGGCAACTCGCAACAGTACAAGCAGGCTCCTACCCCTATCTGTGTAGTTTATTCTGTATTCTATTCTACAATTGTGGAGTATTTTAGGTGCTTCCCGGTACGGGCTCGAGTGAAATAACTTCCCGCAATAAATCTGAGCCGAGAACTGTGCAGTTTGAAACGCAGAACGGCTTAGCACCGGTTTTGCTCTACTCAGGTAACAAGTGCATCGCAAATGTTAAATAGTTTTATTGAAACATGAAAACACTGCAACTCGAGACGCCGTAGCCAAGTTCTTTTAAAATAAATATTCATGGACATTTCACACAACGCTCTCTAATGATACATCAATAAGTTGTCATTCTATATAATTTAGAAGTTTAAAAAAACTAGCCGTTATTTGAGGTTTTTCTAACTAGTTACAGCATAGCTTACTTCAAGAAAAATATACTTATATAGTCTTTCAGGGTAGGCAGCGCGCCGCAACAGTGCTTGTAGTATACGCCTGTCTATTATTTATATAAAAAATATAGGGAAAATTATGATAAAAATACAACCAAATTGAGAACCTCCTCCTTTTTTAAATTCGGTTAAAAATGATAGAGAACAGAAAGCGTGATACTACCTGGCAGCACCCAGCTGCTAATTTAGCCAATACACCAAATCAAATGGTCACCTGTAGCGTTTAAACTATATTCAAACAGTTCAACGCTGTTAAATAGGTATTTCTAATCTGTAGCGATTGTAGCGCTAGATTAGACAGCGAGGTGGTGGATAAAACTAACAAATCTAGTAAACCTCAAGTAGCTATGTGAGTTATTTAGATAGAGCGTCTTCAACTTTTAAGCGATTCCAAAATAGTTAACTCGTGCTTCAGGTACGGAATACTTAGGTGCGACCAACTTGAATTGAAATAAGTAAGAACTTGAAACAAGTCGGTATTCCATTTTTCTAGCCATAAAATAGCGGTGTAGCTCTTATAAAAGGTACAACACGAAGGTGAAAATAAAAATGTGCTGAGTGCAGACATTTTTAAATCTTACCTAAAGTATTTTTTTTTTATAATTGAATAATAAGCAACCAGCAGTCACAATCCAAATTAAATCCACACTAGGATTTTTTTATGGTAATCAACTGCGACTACAGTGACATCTCCGGGTAAAAAATAATAATACTGACTATCAGCAATGGAACTCAAAAATTGTGCCTAACTGCGGGTGTAAGCACTATTTTTTTAAATAGAATGAAACGACATTACCAATGTGTCTAAAACAAATGAAAACACTATCTATGGCGCGTTTTTAGTTGATGAAATGCAATCCGCTTGTTAAATATCAACTTTTACCATTGCTCTCTAATGACAAAACGATGACACAGAAATACTAATGTTACTTCAAACTAGGGTAGAGAAGAGAATTCGTACATTTCCATAGTGACGTGTCAGCCGACATGAAACATTACAGCCGCTTCATCCGCGGTCTAATAACGACAGAACTCCATTTATCATTCGAACAATATTTCACAACTTTCCACATGTTTATCTTCATGGTGTAAAGATAATACAATACAAAAAAGTATAGAACCGCAACTCTGACAATCAGAGGGGTGATTCTATGGCAGAGATTTTACTCTAATACGGATGACGTCAAATCTCGGTCAAAAACTGGTTTCACCCACTACTGACAGGAGTTTTCAACGTCATTTTGACGTCATCCCTATAAGAGTAAAATCTCTGTCAAAGTGAGAATAAGGCCCCAGCGCACATGATTGCGAAACTATATTCTTTGCTCTCTCATCGATCTCAAGTAAGATAGGTTTAAGTTACTTCTGTGGGCCTAAAAAGATTTTTCGATATATGGTAAATAAAATTAAATTAATAAAATTCATACAATTTTGTATGAATTTTAACGTATTTTTGACGACCTACCTACTCACCTACAATATCCAGGATTATGAGTACCAAAATTAATCTGTAAGCGATTTGTCTACGATTCCCAGCACCTAATTGCCTGAAACTCTTAATTTATTTGTATTTTTGTAATGTTCTAGTGTCGCTTCTATGTAACAATATTCTAGTTCATTTTATGGTTCTGTTTTTGTTCGGAGCATTTTGTGTAAATATTGTCTCTGCGTAGTACCCCTTTATTTATTCAGTCTTGGAGATATGAAGATGATTTTCTTCGTAGGAAATGTTTGTCATCAACTTTTTTGTCATCTGTTTCTACTTAACGGTTTAACTTTGCTTCAAGCAATCATTGGAATTGTAATTTAACTACAAGAAAAAAACAAAACTAATTTTGTTTTCTTTAGTGTAACTAACCACGAAAACTTTAGCTGTAAGTTATTTGTAAGTATGACGTAAGAGTATTTTCCTAATTTGAGTTCACGCATTTATATAATGTTTTTCCCTTATTAATAAGGTTTTATGTAATAGAAAATAAATAATAAAATACGCTCGAGATGTATTCAATTATTCCATTTGCCTAACACATTAACTCAATTTATAATGTCCCTGAAGCTTACTTGGAAATTCAAATGTGAAGGAAAAAATTTATTCGCACAAGTACTGAGTAACTAATCGCGTCTTTGAATAGAGTGTTTGCTGAAGCTTTTTATTTTCTTTTGTACATTTTCTATTCAGATTTTTCTGTGGAAAATCATGTATTGCTACATTCTAACATAAAAAATAATATTTCTTCAGAATGGTAAAATAAACACGACGTAGGTACCTACCTAGTATTTTTTACTGAGTGTTCTAATACAGGGTGATTTATATTCAGTTTTCTAATTAGGGAGTCCCGTTCAAGTTTTAAAGTATTTATTTATACAACTGATGTTAAGTGGTAACCACTGCTTATAACAATTGTTTTACAACCTTAAAAAGTTTGGGTTCTAAAAGGCACTACCAACAAGTATGAAAACAAAAAGTTCGTAATGATAGCCTTTAAAAATAAATCCAATGTTATGTAGGTACCTATATTTTGTTGGGGTCAGGTTACTGAAAATTAATTATCTTGTATAAACAAGTATGAAACCATAATGTAAAAGGCTTCAAATTGATTGGAATATTATCTTTACTGGCTTGATTAATGTTTAACGGTTGTTGAGGCTTCACTGACCTAGATTTTGGTATCAACCCCTTTTATGATTTTAATAATAAAAAGTATATTTAAATAACATCAACATAATTTGTCTTTTGTTTTCAAACGAATTTAGATTCAAATCCCTCAAAACTAGATGGGGTACTTTAATCAAAAACTCTGTAGTTTTAGAGCAATTTTTTTACACCCTGTATAATTAAGTTACGATCAAAAAGTTACGTATATCAGGGAAGTAGTTATATCTAAGCAAGTCTAAGTAAAAAAAAGAATGATGAACTAAGTTCTAACTATAGTTCCGAACGTAAAATAAACCAAAATTATAATAGAATCTTTTGTGAGCCAATTTGTAAAAATTTACATATTTGCAAGGTAATTTCATTATTCAATATTTCACAGACCCTATTTACTTTATTCTCAATTTTATTGCAGAAAGTTTCGTAACACATACGGTACGTAATACCCAAGATGTTCTTGATACCTCTTTTTAACCGACTTCAAAAAAGGAGGAGGTTCTCAATTCGGTTGTATGTTTTTTTTTTTTATTTTTATTTTTTTTTTTATTTTTTTTTTTAATGTTTGTTACCTCAGAACTCCGTCATTTATGAATCGATTTCAAAAATTCTTTTTTGATCTGAAAGGATATACTTTCAGATTGGTCCCATTTAATTTTCATCAAAATCGGTTCAGTAGTTTGTGTTATAAATAGAAATAACTGAAAAAAAATGCCAAGTTGTGGCGTAGCGCCTACCATTTTACTGCTAGCAACGATGCAATATGCCAAGTTGCGGCGTAGCGCCTACCATTTTACTGCTAGCAACGATGACCCTTTGTGCACACCTAAATTTTAACATTTTTCTAAATTTGTCAATAAACCCAGTTTGTACATTCAAACCGCATTTAATTGGAGAAAAGCAAAAACCCACCAGTTGTTTCTCTAAAGAATCAACACCAACCACGTGCACGAAATTGCGTATTTTGCTTTCCTGTGACTTTTAAGTGGTGTTTATAGTGACTAGAACATTCCCAATGAACTGTCATCATCATCATCATCTGATGATGAAGCTGGTAATCGAATTGAAGTCGGTTTTTCTAGTTTTTTAACTTATAAATTATTCTCTGTAATTTTGAACCGTAACTGCGTTGTAATAAAGATGACAATTGAAGAGAATTTGCTCCCCTTTGTTAGAAAACTCATATTTATTTATTTTCAAGTTTGCATAAAGCTGGAAGCGTGACATATTCAAGGAACAGCTTTATCAAATATGGAGCTTTTGTCAGCAGTTAATGTGTGAAAGTAAGGGTGCTTGCACGCTATGCAGGCCCTTGGATTGCCGAGTCAATTACCCCTTCAAAGGATCGAGTTTGAGACTTTTGTAAGATGTACCTACCTAACCTACTTATGTGAGTGAACTAATACTCGGCGATTAATTTAGTGTAACTAGGTCAAAAACGTGATCACAAAAAAGTCTAGCGAAACGATCACAAACTCTTATAATTTGGTACATTGAGCGATTTGGGACACGCATCTACCAGGTGACTAGAATAACAGCAGATTGGTCGTATCTTCAAGGTGTACAAGAGGCTCTTAAGCACCGGTAGGTATTTAATTTACATACCTGTGCAATACGCGTGTAAACGAGTTTCATCAAAAGCTCGTACCTACTTACTAGCGCGTTGTGTCGAAAACTCGATATGCGCGTGTGCAAGCTTATAAAAATGTATATTTTACAGTTTCAATGATTTTTGACACATTTTATATCGTATTGATTAACCAATTCCTGCTTATGGTATTGAAACTTACCATTTGGTTACCCCTTGCTTTTCATTATTCTAAGCCAAGCCCATACCTACCCCTAATTGCGGTCATTCTAAGTAATTACTGCTTAATCTTTGCCTCCACAGACGATAAAGCGACTATTTAGGAGATTAGGTACCTATTCCTAAAGAAAGTTTAATGTTGCGTATTTGACCCTTTTAATTAAATTCTATTGTAATTTTCTTTATTGAACGCCCTTTTCTGCTATTAAAGTGGACCGTTTTGTCGTACCTATTTCGTTGAAACTAATTTACTAGAGTCTGTAGAGCCCTTCAATATTTATTTATTCTCTGTGGTAACTCTTTTATAAAAATCTAGTACAAATATAATTGCACGATTGGGATGTCATGAAAGCAAGTCACGGTAGCAATGTTTCAAAGTCGTCTGCACATGCTTATTTTTAAAGTGCTCTATCAGTCACTTAGTTCCCACAGTATATAGGTACAAGATTTGCTTAGTTTGGGACTAGAAGGTGTTGTGTAAAATGTCCAGGATTTTTTTCTACTACGATTATTGTAAATACGATTTTCTTTGACCACGCAATCAAAGGTCGTCTACATCTATTTTTCTACCATGTCACAATTTTTTCTGACCACGTAATCATCTAGTGAAATCATGGTAGTCCCTGTTTTCTGGTGTAAGAAGCTCTTATTTGATGAACTTCTTAGCAAAGCTCATTCTGATGAGTTCTGTCAACTCGTAGTAGAGTAGGGGCAGATAAAGCTATGAATACATCATTTGTCTGACGGTAGAAGTGGGTACGACGTCTATAATTACTCTCTACGGGTTTCGCAATTTCGAACCTTACCTTATGAATACCTTCCTATTTTGGGTAGGTACCTAATTATATGAGCTCACTTTATACGTTAGGTATAAAATATATTTTGAAAGCTGAAATTAAACTGATTATTGCTAAATAAATTGTATAAAATATAAAACAATTAACAAAACCGTGTTTTCACTTTCAATTTTCGTTGACTCTGAACATAAGTCTTATTCTCGAACCGCTCGATATCTAACACCCCGTAGCCGTTCGATATTTTATCACATACCACCGGTCGCCAGCACGTGCAATAATTTTGCTCAGGTGCTAAACGGTACTGAGTTCGAGTGGATCTGATAATTTGAATATGAATCACGGTAGTTGAACGTCGAAGCCGATTCCAGCTGGATAAGATTTCCTCTAGAGATTTCGCATTAGGATTGCAATATTTTCAATTCCGTGGAGAGTAACTTGACATAATTCACGTTTATTATTCAGATTTTGTATTGTAGAATATTTTAGACTTTTTAGACAGACTTAACGTGGTCAAACTCTAAGTAGGTACTTAGAGTAGGTATAATTTTTTTTTTCATATTGAACGACGACCACGGCTGATATAAAATATCGAACACCGTAGATTTTGCTTTAAATAATCTCTACAATAATGATTCGATAATAACCTCATTTCAGAACGCTTATTCGATTATGGAAAACAGCCAAGATTTTCCTTCAAAATGTTGTCGTTTTACGCTATTGAAGGGGTTTAACTACAAGAAAGTAATTATAATTTTAGATATGACTTTGGAGGTTGGCATCTTCAAACAGTTTTAAACCTAGGTACTTACTTAGCTGTTAAATAAAAATCAATACAATTAAAACACTATTTGTTGGATCAGAAATCAAATGAATGTAAGCAGATACAAGATGTACCTACCTACAAGAAACTGTGGTTTGTAATCGTAGGTTCTAGACCGGCGTTTGCATCTAACCGTTTGTGGCATTGCAGTACATTTTCCAAGAAAGCAAAATAACTGCAGTGAAAAAAGAAAAATTAAAAAAAAAATTTGATCGTCCAAAAAATTTATTTTAACTAATGATGTTAGCTAAATAAATAAATATTTATGAAAACCCACAACCCCCTTTAGTCTGAAACTAAACAAAGCTTGTGATATTTGTACTAGATAACTGATACATATCCTTTTTTTTTGTAAATACATACTTATAATAATATAAAGCAACACACAGACATAGAATAAACATCTATATTTGCCACACAGAAATGTTTACTGTACTTTTCCTATCTTTTATAAGGAGAATGCGCACTAAAGGAGTCGTCGGTTGGCCATTAAAACATTGCGCTTCCCTTTCAAAAGCTAAAAACAATCCTCAAACGATGCAAAGTTGGTCGCTGCAGAAAAAGTTTAAACCACTAGTTAGTGAGTGGTGAGTGCCACTGTATGACCTCTGTTTGTGTATTTGGATCCGACAGTTCAGCAACATCCCACTAATTGGATGTAGTTTGACTGAAACTGGGTTTCTTTTGATAACTGTAAAGCGCATATCAACAGAACATTACATTACATACATTCAGAACAAAATGGTGGCGGTAATTAAATCGATAATAATTTATGATCTGAATTTCGGAACTCTGAGTTTTATAGCTCCAAGGTTTTATATTTCAGTCATGGTTGGGTACGGCACATAAACAGGTACCTAGACATAATGATAAAAATATACTCAATCTCATTTCGGTCGTAGGACAACAATGCGTCACCAACAAGCACTTCATTTAAATTATCTGTCGTCAGAAGCATTTCAAGCCCTACTGACCTGTATGGCTAGACAGATAGAGTCTAAAGTCGCGTGTATAATGACGACTTTAACGTGCGGCAGATTAGTTTGTGGGGTTGCTTGAAGCTGACAAATAATGGGCTGCAGAGGCACCATACCATGAATTTTAATGAGAAGATTCACTCCAATTCTCTTCCAGGAGAATGAATGTACTCAAATAATCACAAAGGGCTTAAATCAACCTTTTGTTTTTGATAATTTCCTTGTGGTTGCGTTTCTGATTTCTTGTTTTAGATATGCATAGTTAGATAGAGTTACAGTAAGCTGGAGTTTTTTGTGCTCAATAAAAAAATCGAAATAGTTGCTTTTAATAAATAGTTAGCTAGATTCAAAATTCAAGACAGATTGTCTTGGCCAATTAAACTGAGGAGACCCGACCCCAAATAATGAGAACAGGGAAGAACAAGAAGAAGAAGAGATTAAAAATAAGAAAACTTTTACCTGGAGTATAAACCAAAAATGTATGCCAGCATAAATTCTATTAGATAAACTATTAATGCAATAGTTCACTGGTTCGATTATGTAAAGCCCATGACTTGAAAATTGAAATACCGTATTCGGAAGCTAGCGGAATCTAATTAAATGTATAACGAATACTTACGAAAAACAAAATGGCGGTCAAATTAGTAATTTTATGGTATCCTTACAAAATCTCAATAATAACAATTACTAGATTTTGTTAAGAGAATTACTCTTTGAAGTAAAAACGTCACCCACTCAGAAAGCATTGGGGAAATGTTTCAAATTGTATTCTGTGTGCCAGACGTTAATTGGCACTTAAACTGACGTATTAATAAGGTAGGCATCGTTCATTATTACAAATTCAATCCATTCATTCGGTTATTGGAAAACGAACAAACACCATTTCATATGTCCATAATAACGTGTCAATCGTGGGGCCCAGGGGTCGTTATGACCGTATTTTACGATTCATACGGTAACTTTTACCGGGAATTGATTTTCATGAAATAATTTATACTAAAGTCTATGACTTTACATCTGCAAATAGTCGCCTTTTATCTCGGCTTAAGCGGCTTAGCCGTGAAAAGACAGACAGACACACTTTTCTGCCTTATAAACTAATATGAATAATAATACAATTTATGTAGATAACAACAATCACTAAAAAGTGCTATCACAATATCAAGTTGCTGCAAAGTTTTTCAATAAGACACTCTCGACGTGGAAACAAAACATTCAACAAGTACTTAATTAAATTAAAAATTTTAAAATTCCCCGAATCTTGGACCTATTTTCATCAAACATAGCTAAGAATACTCCCGACTAATCCACCTTTCAAACAAAAAAAAAACAAAATCTAAATCGGTTCATCCGTTCAGGAGCTACGTTGCCTCAGACAGACAGACACACACACAGACACGTCAAACTTATAACACCCCGTCGTTTTTGCGTCGGGGGTTAAAAACAATTTCAAAAAGTTCAAAACTGATAAACATTGCATGAACGTAAGAGAAGTTCCGACTTAGCACAACATGCTGTATCCAATAACATTCTAGAACGCTGTGGAATGTTCTATTTAGTATGTAAAACAATATTCCAGCGTCTCAGGAACAAGGAGTTAACACCACCGGTCCGTGTGCCGTCGTTGTTGTAAGAAACTTGTATCTCTGATAGTTCCAAGGATTTTAGGGCCGTATGCTCATTAATGACTTAAGACTTAATACTTGAACATCGATCGGAGTGGAGCTTTCGTTCCGTAAAGTTGCTTGAGTCTCGATTATAAATATAAAGTTAAGAAAACTTTTTTTTATCCTGAAATGACACTTGAGTATCGAAATCTCTGCCTGAGCATAGATTTAATTTGTAATTTTTATAAGAAAAACGCTTGAGTAGAGATTTTGCTCTGTTTTTGGAATAAGAACATGATCTGAGTATCAATTTATGTCTGAATTGGTAATCGGTTATTCTGAGCTAGGATCAGTGCCTGAGAAATTAATAAAATAAATATATAAATATTCATGGACTTTAGACACAACGCCTTCTAGTCCCAAACTAAGCAAAGCTTGTGATATGGGAACTTGATGGCTGATAGAATACTTATATACTTTTTTTTGTAAATACATACTTATAATCCATAGACATGAACAAACATCTATGTTTTCCACGCACAAATGTTTGTTCTCAGTGGGTACTTAGTTGTACTTTGTTTCTAAAAACGGTCCCCTAAATATTTAGGTACTAGAGTAACTTTGGGGTAGAATAGAACAAAAAAAAAACTGCTATAAATATTTTCTATAATTATAATAAAATTGTTTTTCTTTTTACTCAGTACAGTAGGTATATATTTTACCGCACTCAGTTTGTCAATACTTATAATACCTAACATAATGAATACATCAAAGCGCGACTCAAATTAATGCTTAAGCATTGGCTTAAAATTCTAGACCTAAGTAATTAATCTACATACGGCCCTAAGTTTTGTTCTGATCGCTTTCATTGTACTTTATGCTAGTATAGATATAATTCTACTAGAACTATGTGGGATTCCGCCACACTTTGTCCCTTGCCTTACACAGTGGGTCACCATTGATGCAGCTGACTATACTTATTGGCAACTACCAACAAAGATACCATTATTAAAGAAGTTACATATATATTCGTCGGAAGAATTGGCAAAGTTAATAACAGAAATTCTTGGCATGTGTATAGTAAAAACACTACTGTATGTCTGAATATCTTTTGTATTGTTTGCTCATGTAAATGAAACGCTTGCTTTATGGCTCGTATTGGCATTTAGCAGGCATATTTTATAAATTAGAATACTGTAGTGAAAAATATGGTGGAACAAATTACACGGGTGTTTTTCGCGTATCGTAAAGTAGCGTAATATCTGCGCAGAAAATCTGGATAATTGGAGGTAATCTAATTTTTCCGCACAATCGTTAACTTCAGAGGGATAAAGATCCGTTGTGCATACTGTACCTTATTGTACGTATTCTCGATGTTGCAATAACTGTGGTCGCTCAAGAATATTTTATAATAAGTACCTACTTTTCTTTAAAAAAAAACATCACAACCTCTACTAAGCTAAGTAGCTTTTCATTCTAATAACATAATATTTATTCACAAAGAAAATTATGACTAATACAGTATTTACAATATATATAATATGTACAAAATACACATGAAGCAGTTGAGCTATCTACACAACATTTCAAACGATTTATAGATAGCTCGACTGATCTTATAAATAGCTTTTAATTGAAATCCAATTATTTAGGCTAAAGTTTCGGCCCAATTACACCTTAGAAGTTAAATTGAATCCGATGAAACTTTGTAAATAAGGATAATAAACTTTGTGACAGCTTAGATTTTCTTCCAAAAATATTTACCAACGCATCTGAGGGGTATCTATCAGACCTGGAAACAGCCACGAATATTTCATTTCCGGTTAATTCTGAAAAACGAAGGTTTCAATAAAATAATACTGAAAAATCCCGTAGCCCTAATTACTCGTCCCAGAGTATAGGTGGGTTCATTAATTATTGTGTTCCGTCAGCCGTTGTGGTCTACCCTCAGAGGCCTTAGCACGAATACATTCATAGCCGTATCGTAACGATAACGGATCTGAGATACACTGCGCGGTGACGCTACAGCATTCGGCAGTTGAGCTGGTATTGACGCGCAATATGACTCGAATACGTTAGGCTTACGTAATATGACGACTGTCTTTGTTCGTGCTTGAGGCTGCTGACAAATTTGTAATGTCCTCGTGTGATAAATGCGCAATTTGGAATATCTGTCATTGTTGTCAAAATACGGCATGGTAATTGGTGATAAATAATCCTATTGAGTAAGCATATTTTGGAGAGTGAGTGTAAATGAATGGTTTGAATGTAGGTATTCTAGGTTACTGTTTTTAGGTTGTGCTTGCAATCGCCATGATGAAATTTAATTGTATAGCTTTACTTAAACTTCACAATCGATTCAACTATCTATGAATAAACACACTTTTGCATTTAAAAATTGATAATAAATTGATGCTAGAGTTGACCGAAAAGGATAGTCGTTATGTATTGTATAAAATGTAGTATGAATTCAGTTAACAACTTCTGTTTACAAAAAATACTATCTGGGCATACATTAAAAAAAAGTACTGCATTCATTAAAATCTATTCATTAATCCCGGGGTCCATAAACATAATTGCGAGCAAAACTCACTAAAGTCGGGATAAGGGAAAGTATTTTTAAAAGTACTTTTAATATTTTATGGAAATGTTATGTGCGGTTAAAATCTGCCAACTTTAATTTCCTGGCTCGTGCTAGCGAGATTTTTGCGTGTAGCTTCCTAAATTGTTGTGTTATGTAGTGAAACGGGACGAGAACATATTATCTAGATCTAGAGGAAAACGGCTAGAAAATGAATTTAAGTTTCTCGGGGAAAATATTCTTTAGTTTAAGCTATACTGTCGTGCAGCGAGAGTATAAAATATAGCAGATATATCAGCAGGGGTATGCCAATCAAAGTTGAACTGCAAAGTTTTAAATCATGGTCAGTTCATACTAACTCATAGTTATTCTGTGACTAAATAGTGACATTATGACGTCATTTGACGTGTTTTCGCGCATATTTTGCTGTCAAGTGTCTAAAAAGAATGATCACGTGGTACAAAATTGTACCACGTGACCTGAAGAAATTACACTGGGCAGTGAAATATAACTTGACAGCAAAAGATTGGCATACGGGGACAGATATATCGGAACAATATAATACTGTATTAGTCGTACTTTTCTTTGTGAATAAGATACAGTCGAACAATATTGATGAAGAATTATTCCGAAATGCTTGTTATTTGCTCCACCATAAACGGTAATTTTTCATCTTTACTAAATATTTTTCGCTCGTTTTAATTTTGCGTGAGTAGCCGTTAGTGATGTTTACAACTAAACAGTTCTGAGAACCAGTAACTGTTTTTAAAATTTTCAATCTATCTCTATGAAATAGAATTAAATTTATTCACAAAGAGAATTACGACTAATACAGTAACTATCTCATATAAATTTTCACTAAATATCAGCACATCAAGTCAACACATCCATTTAGAATAAGTACTTAAGCAGTAAATCTGGAATTAAACAATCACTTGAAATAAACTACCAAACAAACAAAACTCTAAGCCCGCCCAGAGGCATCAACCATTTCCAGGTAACGTGAAAACGGGCGAATTTAATAGCGTGATGCTGTGACAAACTTTTATAATCCAGCCTTGTGCCAGAAATTTCGTTATGGACTGGCTGGCAACGTCGCTACTTCATTTTATCACCAAAGTTGATGCACGAATGAGAACTCCGTCAAAGCTCCATCAGTGAATGGGCTCAGTCGTGGAAGCATAGGACTCCTCAAATGAAAGCACATGTAAATTCTTAGAAGATAGTATATTATAGTGAAACTTAAAATATTAATATACACCAAATATTACTTAAATATTTGGTACTAATCAACGTATTCGAATAGTCCACGCAATTTCTCTATGAAACGGCTCTTTGTGATTTTTTAGAACAGGTCGGTACAAATAAACAACGAAATTCAGTCATAAACATTACAAATAGTAGACTATTTTTAGAATAAGATATTGAAATAGCTGGTTATATGACACGAGTGGGTTTCAAGAGTCTCTCTTACAAAGCTAGGAGATATTTCCTGACCCGCGTTTCTTTCGATACGTATCTCCAATGCAGCCGAATAGAAGATATAAATTTATATTGGAATGTCTATTGTAGTGTTATGAAAAATGAAGATTTGCGAAGACCGAATACAATAGTTATATAAGAATACAGCTATGTCGTCGGTCCGTATATTTTGTATGAATTGGTTCGCTGGGTTTTCCAAGAAAATATGAAAACATAAAAAGTTTATAAGAAAATATAGTTAAGTATTTCTTTTTTTTAATAAAAGTATATTCTATTCGTAATAATGGCTTATTTCAGAAATCATGTGCGATTTCCCTTTGCGAAGGGATTTTCCGGACTTTTTGTCCAGAAATCCCGTTAGCGTCCCCTGCGACAGCCGGCAGGATCCAGAATCCCCTGATGGGTTCATTTACACCGTTAACCTCGTCCGTTCCAAGCTCGGCGCTCTTTTTAACCGACTTCAAAAAAGGAGGAGGTTCTCAATTCGGTTGTATGTTTTTTTTTTTATTTTTTATTTTTTTTATTTTTTTTAATGTTTGTTACCTCAGAACTCCGTCATTTATGAACCGATTTCAAAAATTCTTTTTTTATCTGAAAGGATATACTTCCAGATTGGTCCCATTTTATTTTCATCAAAATCGGTTGAGTAGTTTGGGTTATAAAAAGAAATAACTGAAAAAAATATGCCCGGCGCGGCGCAGCGCCTACTATTTTACTGCTAGCAACGATGCAATATGACAACTGACAAGTTGCGGCGTAGCGCCTACCATTTTACTGCTAGCAACAATGACCTTTGTGGTGCACACCGAAATTTTTACATTTGTCTAAATTTGTCAATAAACCCAGTTTGTACATTCAAATCGCATTTAATTGGAGAAAAGCAAAAACCCACCAGTAGTTCCTCTAAAGAATCAAACCAACCACGTGCACGAAATTGCGTATTTTGCTTTCCTGTAGCTTTTATGTGGTGTTTATAGTGACTAGAACATTCCCAATGAACTGTCATCATCATCATCATCTGATGATGATGAAGCTGGTAGTCGAATTGAAGTCGGTTTTTCCAGTTTTTTAACTTATAAATTATGTTGATATCACTACTGATAGTCTAAGTGCCACTTGGCGTCGTGTCGATAAAAATATGTAAACAGCTAGCGCTGTTAGCAACACCTAGATTAATATTTAATTAAATTATCTATAAATCGTTTGCAACGGTGTGTAGATAGCTCAACTGCTTCATGTGTATTTTGTACATATTATAAATATTGTAAATACTTTGTTAGTCATAATTTTCTTTGTGAATAAATATTATATATTTATATTAAATTAGTATCACATTATTTATACTTCATTTCATCACCAAAGTTTAGGAACATTAACCTAACTACGTATATGTTGATAAGCGGTGTTTCCATAATCCTTCCTATACCTCATTAAAACCCTTGACTTATTCTGTTAACTCCTCAGGTAAACATGCATCAAAACAGCTTTTGTCATTTACACCGAGCTTTGTCACGATGTATTTTAGAGATATTATTATGTTACTAGTAGTTACCTGCGACTTCGTACGCAAGTACCGTTTCCGTGTACATTATATTATCTGTGCGTGTACCGAGCGGATACTTCTTTGAGAAACTTGACATTACACCGAACCCGTACTCGAATGTCAAACGTTAGTCGTTAGACCAAAGAGGTAGTACTACGTCCTGTCAAAGTTGACGTGACATGACATGACATCATCCTTTTGCTAATAATTGGCGCTGCTAATCCCGTTTTTTCATTTTATGCTGTAGATCCTGTTAATTATTCGGGATAAAAATTAGCCTATGTGTCAATCCAGGTTACGAACTACATATATGCCAAGTTTCATCCAAGTTGGTTCAGTAGTTTCGACGTGATTGAAACACAAACATCCAAACATCTAAACATCCAAACATCTAAACTTTCGCATTTATAATACACAGATTATAGAAAAGTACAGATGTAATGTATAGCCATTTTTGTGTCACAGTTAGAAGTGCACCATAATGGAGTACTTTGTGTCATTCAGTCTCTGGCCATTGACACCTCCAATGCCAAACATATTTTTATACAATTATGCCGGCGTGTGTGGTTCCCACTAGCAAAAATTGGCCTGGGTCTAAAAACAAAGTAGATGGGATAACATACATCACATTTGGGTCTCTATTTGATAACGAATCGTCTTGGAATCATCAATTTAAAGAAAAATTACCATCAATTCAATAATGTTGCAAACAACACCAACAATTTTTTCCCAACAAAATTTATATTAATCTTTATGATTACACATCATTAGGCATAGGTATTTCAATAGGTATTTTGAATCATAGAGCGCTAAATTTGTTATTTTGAAAAAATATTTGTGTAATTTTAGGTTTCTTGTTGACATACTCAGACGAGAACAATGGACAAAAATCATTCAAAAAACACGTCCTGAGTCTTTCCTTAATTCTATTAAAATTTATAAATATCTATTTCAGTACCTCCTACTTAGGTACCTAAGCAGCATTTGCAAAAAAATTACCCCAAAAAATTGGAAAATAGTTTTGCAGGTGCAACATTGGGCTGCGCTAACATCATGCGCACGGGAACATTTTTATAGCATTTTGGTGACAAAATCCTTCATACAAAATATGTCAAATGCGGCTTCTAGTGTTTTCTATATTCTAAGTTATAATATTAGTAGGATAGCATAGGATAGGATAGGATTCGGGGATAGCATTTGCAATTTGCAAATAGAACTGCCCCCGTATGCCAATCTTTTGCTGTCAAGTTATATTTCACTGCCCAGTGTAATTTCTTCAGGTCACGTGGTACAATTTGTACCACGTGATCATTCTTTTTAGACACTTGACAGCAAAATATGCGCGAAAACACATCAAATGACGTCATAATGTCACTATTTAGTCACAGAATAACTATGAGTTAGTATGAACTGACCATGATTTAAAACTTTGCAGTTCAACTTTGATTGGCATACCCCTGAATCTCTTTTGTGAATCTTTGAAAATTTTAACGTTTGACGAATCTACTGAATAATGGCGAGCGGAAACGTACAATGAGACCTAAGCCGGTCAAATAAAAAAAAATAAGTCAAGCCTTCCTTCAAATCAATCATGTTATTGTGCTCAAAAATCCAAACAGTATTGTGACCGTTAAGTTTCCAGTTCTATTCGTATTCACGAGCTGTTATTTCTTATGATTCGGATATAAATCAGAAAGAATATCTAGTGGATGTTTGCCAAATATACCCGACCTTTTAAAGATAAGGCATGTTCCTAAATTAAACGCTTAATTGGCTGTGTTTGATTGGTTCGTTTTATCTCTTCCCAGAATTTATGATTGTTCGCGATATTAGGTCAACGTTTTACTATGGGTTCATATCGATTCGGGTACATATTTGTTACCAAATGTATAACGGTACCTACTGTGATTTTGCATAGCACAATTTTGTATAACTTGGTAGACAAAATAAGCTTTATGTATATGTAGGCATAGATTATGATGCAAAGGCTCATTTATTCTAACATGTTTTTTAGGTAGTATTTGAGTCTGTTATTTTATTTTTGAGCCGGATGTAAAAGGGGAATACTGAGCATAGGTACACTGTAAAATACAATTTCAAAGCTGATTTTTTCACAAAAAACACCTTCATCCAATGCTGTAATCCTATCCAAGCATAGGTACATGTTTTTTTTTCAGGCTGAAAGTAAAATTCAGACAGCCTGTGCCTACGCTTTTTTTGTAATCAACTATACAAGCAAAGAGTGATTTTTATCATTGAATTCGATATGATACAAAGGGGAACTCTGACGCGTAATAGCTGGTATATTTGCTTTTAGCTATACGTAGGCATAGCTAAAAGCAAAAGTTTTATTTCATTTGCTTTTAGAAGTGTTTCACCCTGGGCTGCAGCTAGACTTTCCGTCAGGTGAATTGGAAGGCAAATGCTTGTATCTATCATAAAAAAAATATGCTTTATGGATATGAGCTCATACACTACATGTGCAATAGCTTTGAATATAAATAATACTGAGAAAAGTACTGCCAGTATAGTTAAAGTGATTGTAGGTTTGAATTCAATAGTGCAACAATTTTGATTGCAAAAAAAACGTGATCCTGAAGGCTGGGGATCTGCCAAATTGCCAAAACTAGCGAAGTTCAAAGTGTGTTTAAAAGAAAAGTAAGATAGTAACTTCATTTATTTTGGTTGCAAATCAATATTCAGGATATGTGTAACAATTACATATTTAATTTAGCTTCATTTAGCTGGTTTATAATAGATAAATCTGGCATCAAACACAGCTCTCTCGCGCCCAAACCGTTTCGAGTCAAGTTTGTGCACTCGGATTAAGGAAATGAAAACAAAATCGCAAAAAGTACTCAGCGCGTCTTGATGTACATATCCTTGTCTCCAAAACGCCCTGAATACATTTTGCGATTTTGTTTTCATTTCCTTAATCCAGGTGGCAGAAGATCTTCGAAATTTTGGATTTTAAATGGTCTATTCCACAATATTCCCTTGTTTTATCTACAAAACAACTAAACTTACGTATAGGCCAAATATTTAAGTATATAAAAAGTGTAAAATCTTTACTTAAATAGTCTTATTTTTTTTAATATTTAATAATTGCTGAGACTAGTTTTTAACCAAATATCGCAAGAAAATTCTTCAGTGGCCTCTAGGCGGCCGAAACGTTCGGACGTCAGGCCCACGCCAAATTTCTCAGGATTTTTAAATAAAGAACACGCAAACGTCTACTCGACAAAAGTCTACAAATCATGGTTCTATTGTATCATTTGAGTACACTACGTAGCAACATGGCAGTTTTTCTCGCGGCTGCGCGTAACGCGTAAGCAGACCGCGTAATAAGCTCATTTGACATTTACGAACAGTCACAATAAAATTTTATCGAGTAGAACTCCTGGTTTGCCAATTAATACGCATTGAAAGTGGCTTTACTTTTTTCTCTTGTATACATGACAATATCCAACAATAACCATACCAATGTAAACTTAGTTTTTATTTCTTTTAAGTCAACTCCGCCAATCAGTCAGTAGCTGTTATTTGTTTACACGGAAAATAGATTTTTCTATCCTAATTCCAATTAAATTAGGATAAGTAAGTACCTAATTATTATCTTGCTACTGCTCATACTTGTATTGCATTTAATTCAACCTATTTTATTGCTTTTGTAAAAACCTTTTTGTGAACAACCTTATTTATTCTAAAGAAGGATCTAACATGGACCGGAGAGGAACATTTGATGAAAGTAGAATACATAGAGAGAGACATTGCCTTCTGGCAAGACAAAATCTACCATTTTATCTTGCCAGAACGCAAAGAACCACATCCTATCCTATCCTACTAATATTATAAATGCGAAAGTTTAGATGTTTAGGTGTTTCAATCACGTCTAAACTACTGAACCAACTTGGATGAAATTTGGCATATATGCCAAGTTTCCTAAAACTCAATCCAATCCAGTAGGCACATAGGCTACTTTTTATCCCGAATAATTATCAGGATTTACAGGATAAAATGAACGAACAAGATTAGCAGCGCCAATTGGCAAGAGGATTTCATTGTCATGTCATGTCACGTCAGTTTGACCGGGCGTAATACTACCTCTTTGGTCTAACGACTAGCGTTTGACATTCAAGTACGGGTTCGGTGTAATGTCAAGTTTCACAAAGTATCCGCGCGGTACACGCACATATAATAATACAACACAGATAATACAATGTACATGGAAACTGTACCCGCTTACGGAGTCGCGGGTAACTGCCAGTTAACAATATTTATGCAAAAAAACTAAAATAAATACTGCTGGTTTTTATTGCACGTATATTTTGGAATACTTATTTCTTCTGAAATTACCTACTTACATCCAATTCTGTATCAATGATCTGTATCTGTCTCTCACAATTTGTGTTAAACTCTCCGCAATATGTTAATGTTAAAGATGAGTTTGGAGCAGTACCCACCCTATCCTTTTTCATATTATTTAGAGAGTTATTTTTCAGTAGTACCTAAGGTTTTAGTTTTTAAGCTTATCTACTATTTATCGATTTGAGAGTTTCCGTAGAATTTACTATGACCTAAATATTAACAAACATACCCACTTAATGTACTTATGTCTACGCCCAGCTACTTTGGATTCACAAGACGGGATATAATTTGAAGATACAATTTGATAAATAAATTTAAATTTGATACAATTTGGAGATAAATGGAGTGTCAGAAAACGAGACCGAAAATCTACTGAACACAATTAAACAACTAGACACAGACATATAACTCCCTATTGATAATGCGGACATACTTTCATGCTCCAGAGTCAGAAAGATGGATGAGTCTAACAACCATCATCATCATCATCATCAACCTATACTCGTCCACTGCTGGACGTAGGTCTCTCCCAAGACGCGCCATTGAGCTCGGTCTTCGGCTCTTCTCATCCAGTGTCTGCCAGCTACATTTCGCAGATCGTCGCCCCATCTCGCCGGAGGGCGTCCTACACTACGCTTGCCTAAACGTGGTCTCCACTCGAGTATTAGTTTGCTCCAACGATTGTCGGTTCTACGGCAAACATGGCCGGCCCACTGCCACTTCAGCCTGCTAATCCTCTGAGCTATGTCGAAAATTATGATCAATGATCGTATAACCCCAGAGCCAATCACTGTCGCCGGAATGCCTCTCGAAGTTGTGCAGGAGTATGTCTACCTCGGGCAGACCCTGCGTTTGGGTAGACACAACTTTGAGAAAGAGCTAAACCGGAGAATCCAGCTGGGCTGGGCTGCGTTTGGGAAACTCCGTCAAGTCTTCTCGTCGCAAAAATATGTGTGGACTAGGAATGGTCGCATATTCATCCGCAGAGATGACCAATCTCCTGCAAAGCAAGTCAAAAACTATGAGGCACTGGCTGATATGAACTCCATACTGATATGAAACCAGGCTCTGCGAAGTAAAAATGAAGAAGTATAGATCTCACTAAAACCCAATAATACTCTGCCAAGAATATTTAGATATGTGCAGTATACAAACAAACCCCAGTGACTATACAGACTTTGTTTCTCGTCATGGATAATATCAGTAGATAAAGTGACACAGTCAAGTGATATAAGTAGAGACTATAATTTGTTGCAAATTTTAATTTTGACCGGTCTACCTCTAGTGAAGGACACAAAAATTCAAACCCTAATAATAGTAAATATTATGTAGTTTATAAAATACTGTTCAAAGAACTGTAGATTTAGTGATAAGCAATTTTAGTGGTGTAACGGAGTGTGAAAATAAACTACCCCTCAGTAAGTTAGATCCTCATCACCCTGCATTAGATATTATAATTAATGTATGATATAAATGTAATGATACAAAAAATGTTAAAAGGGTAAAAATTTGCCACACATAATTTCAAAAAAGTTGATTATTCAAAAGTAACAAAAAACCAATAAATACTTTCATTCCTGTATGATTTAAAACCAATCTTGGCAGATTTTATCCAATTAACTGACTATTTGACACAAACAATAGCGTTCCTTTAATTTTGTTATCATGAATGTTATCATGAGCACTTATTACTCGTATATTGGAATCCAATCACACACTTAGTTATAAGTTGTTGCTTTTTTTCCCTTAAAAAATAAGTACTAAATTTTTTAAGACATATTTTACCTACATCAAATCTGTTTATGCCTGTAATGGTATATCACACTGTAGAATGTTATAAGTAATATTTTTCTCCTAAATAATAATTGTGAATATGCCATTGGTGTAACTAACTAAATAAATAAATATAAAGATCGCAGTAAAGCATTTTTCAGTTTAGTTTAGTATTCGATAAAATTTACGAATTGCTTTCCGCGCATGTCATGACAACTCCATTCTTCTGTTTTGCACAGATAGACTATCCCCTGAATAAACTCAAACTCAACACTGTTTTTGTCTCATGAATAAATCAAAACAAATGACTAGAGAAAACTTACTTTAGTAGGTACATTGGACCAATAAATTATGTCAAAACTTACTGGTTAAAATACCGATGCCTGTTTTCCCTCGCGAATACCAAAATTATATTATATCCAAAGCGTGGTTTTATCGCGATTTAGATCGCTTTTAAATTCAATGAAAAACCTCTTATTCAGTACTTTATTATAATGGGCGCCGGTTGGGCTTTGACCCCATATCCGTCCATGCTTTTTCTAATTCATGATCATTATCTTCTTACATTTACCACGTAAATGCGCCCTTATGCCGTATTAAAAAAAACTTTACAACTAAGGGCGTCTTGCACCAGAATCGCTAAACGCGTTTAACTATTAAATAGTATTTAGCAAGTTGTCAAGTCATATAAATACGTCAGATTTAAATTTATTTAGCTGTTAAACACGTTTAGTGATTCTGGTGCAAGCCGCCTTAAATGATGAGATGTTGACATTTGATATTTTTTCTGTCTTTAAACAGCTTAATAGACTACCAAGGCGTGCAGAAAAAATTGGTAACCATCAAAGCGAATGAACACAAATGTGGGCGAAGCCTTACATAACGTAGAATCGGTTGAATATACTATGGGTTGGAGGTATGGAACTCAGCCAAATGCAAATTTACCTAGCTTCGCAGCAAAAAAAACTGTAATAAGTAAAGTAGGCTTTGCTGGCGGTATAGCCATTTACTAATAAGTAAATCAAAGAGAATTACTAAAGCTATCCAGCGTTTTAATGTAAAAAATATTTTACTTAAAGTAAGACTTAAGTGCAATACAAGTAGGTAACCAAATGGCATTCAATTTGGTGATTTAAGACCTTCCAACGAAACCCAATGATATTTTTATTAGGTTTTAAGAAGAGAAAAATTCTTTTAGCCATTTTCGTATTGAAATTGTTTATATTTGCTGCAAGATACTATCCGTTCGGCATTGAATTGACGCCCCAACAGTTATGGGTGCACACTCGCCAGTTCATTTCAATTTAAAATAAAAGTTCTATAACTTTGACTGCTACAAGCAAGCTAAAACTACACTACAACCCAGATAATAGCTGCATTGCTACAACGGCGTAGAACTTAGTGCTACGCTGCTACGAAACTTCAGGTACGGAGCCAGTTCGTAGCTAAATGAATTTTTGGGTGTTCCCTGCATACCTAAACGTGCGCGAAATATCCGTCGGCATGTCCGCACTGACACCGCTCTCAACAAGAATTTTATTTTAGCACTCTCTGTCAGGAATTTGGCAATTTTTTCGCCTTCCTCTTGAAATATGCGACGAATTTTATGTTTCGTCAAAGTATAAAGTGAGTGCTTACATGCACTTAAGATGAAAAAAAAGTATATATTTAAATTATCTATAATAAATTACTGCTAGATTATTTATACAGCGTCAGCCCCCGTATGCCAATCTTTTGCTGTCAAGTTATATTTCACTGCCCAGTGTAATTTCTTCAGGTCACGTGGTACAAAATTGTACCACAATCATTCTTTTTTAGACACTTGACAGCAAAATATGCGCGAAAACACATCAAATGACGTCATAATGTCACTATTTAGTCACAGAATAACTATGAGTTAGTATGAACTGACCATGACCATGACAGAACCAGCAGTCTAAACTTATCCAGCTGCGCCGCGGTGTGAGACAAGGGGATGTCATATCCCCCAAACTGTTTACGAGCGCGCTAGAAGATCTGTTTAAGACGCTGAGTTGGAATGGAATGGGCATCAACATTAACGGCAAATACCTCTCACACTTACGATTCGCAGATGACATCGTCATATTGGCGGAATCGTTGCAGGACTTACAACAGATGCTAAATAGCTTAGCTGATGCTTCACGACAGATTGGCCTGGGCATGAACTTGGATAAGACGAAAATTATGATCAATGATCGTATAACCCCAGAGCCAATCACTGTCGCCGGAATGCCTCTCGAAGTTGTGCAGGAGTATGTCTACCTCGGGCAGACCCTGCGTTTGGGTAGACACAACTTTGAGAAAGAGCTAAACCGGAGAATCCAGCTGGGCTGGGCTGCGTTTGGGAAACTCCGTCAAGTCTTCTCGTCGCCCATTCCTCAATGTCTGAAGACAAAAGTCTTCAATCAATGCGTCCTACCTGTCATGACCTATGCTGCCGAAACGTGGACACTGACAGTAGGGCTGGTCCATAAGCTAAAAGTCACTCAGCGAGCTATGGAGAGAGCTATGCTCGGAATTTCTCTCAAGGATAGGATCCGAAATGAAGTTATCCGACAGAGAACCAAAGTCGTCGACATAGCTCAGAGGATTAGCAGGCTGAAGTGGCAGTGGGCCGGCCATGTTTGCCGTAGAACCGACAATCGTTGGAGCAAACTAATACTCGAGTGGAGACCACGTTTAGGCAAGCGTAGTGTAGGACGCCCTCCGGCGAGATGGGGCGACGATCTGCGAAATGTAGCTGGCAGACACTGGATGAGAAGAGCCGAAGACCGAGCTCAATGGCGCGTCTTGGGAGAGACCTACGTCCAGCAGTGGACGAGTATAGGTTGATGATGATGATGATGATGATGACCATGATTTAAAATTTGCAGTTCAACTTTGATTGGCATACCCCTGCAGGAGCCACTTTTTATTCATGTTCAATGAACGGGACGCTACGCATAATGGAACAATATACACAATGCCTTGTTTTTATACAAAGCTTTGCCAAATACCGTTAGTTTACCGAAGCTTGGTAAACTCACGGAAATCTCTATTATTGCAATACAAAGCGACATTTTTAATACAAATGGAATCTTTACAACCTAAACACCTATATAAGCTGATTGGTTGCAATGCATGCACGGTCTTACCTAAACCATACAGTAAAATTGGTCATTCTGGACTAGATTAGGGTCATGTTTATTTTAATACAGGACGCTTCTAAACTAGTGCGCTATTTTTGCAAAAGTTTTTAATAAAAATGATCCCAAAAATATACACTTCATTTTTTTCAGTTTTCACAAAATATACAACGCGAACAAAGTCGCAAAAATTTCTAGTATTGTATCATAAAGAAACGGAAGTTTCCATACAAGCTTCCCGCATAATATCTTGGCGTCGAGAGGAATGTGAGTAAACCGCTACTGGGGTGGTATGCTCGAAACGTTCGATAAATATCATTGAATGCGATGACGTCACGTCGAAGATGAAAAACGGTGCAATGTGTTATAGGATATACGGCGTTATAACTTAAATTGAACTAAATACTTATTAAATATATAATATTATATTATATATAATATAATATTTAATATTAATATTTTTCGTTTAGCCGAGAGGGGCGTTTTGTTCATAGAAAGTGGTAAAACCAGAAGCAACAATAGTGAAGTGAAGTTAATGGACTAAGAGCGGCTTGCACCAGAATCGCTAAACGCGTTTAACTATTAAATAGTATTTAGCGAGTTGTCAAGTCGTCATAAATACGTCAGATTTAAATCTATTTAACAGTTAAACACGTTTAGTGATTCTGGTGCAAGCCGCCCTAAATAGCTCTATAAACAATTGAACGATACATTTGTGGCACTGTAAATTAGCCCAGCCCAGAGCTGGAAAGAAATAACTATTGGAAGAGATCGCTTTTAGCGATAGGGCCGCCCATTGTACTCTCTATTTTTATGTTTATCTCTTTCTGTAATTTATTTTTTTCTGTGTGTGCAATAAAGATTTTATCTATCTATCTATCTATTGCAGATCATTTAAATGTTTCTCTCGCCTTGGGAGTCGAACGTTTTTCTAACATTTTTCTATCATCTCAATCAACGGTCCTCATTTTGTCAAAGCCAAAATTATATTCAATAATTATTAATTCAATAAAATCACATCATTTAGAATCATCTTGAAAATACTACGTGACTTTAAAGTGTTATCAGATGTCGAGTGGTTTTGAGCATAAGGTTAGTTCGTATCTCGGTCACATCACAACAGACTTGTATCTCAGCCGCTGTGAATAGAAAGGCTCCAAAGTTTTGAAGCGCTTTGTCTTTGCGCAGTCAGTAGAACTAGGTTTACCTATAGACAAGACAAGGATACATTTCTTCTTCTTTTTTTATTTATTTATGGTCTCTATCCGTCATAACGATAGGCAAAAAAAATCATCGATTTTCATCGTCGGCCTCGTCGTCACTTACCATCAGGTGAGATGTGGCCAAAGGACTTCAAAACTTGGAAACGAATTCCATCAAATAATAAAATCACATAATACACATTTATTCCAATTGCTCAACAAGTATTCAGTAACAGTAAGTAACAGGTTGAAATTCCACCAAAATTAAACATTAACATAACTCTCATAATAACACAAAGAAAAACAATTAAAATAAATGCAATAGGTTGCTTCCAAAAATGACAGAACTCGAATCCAAAGATACATTTTGGTTGCACACTCAGGACAATAGAGGTTGCAAAGTTTTGAAATGACTTTGACGTTCTAAATAAATCCTATTCTAGAATTCATAGAATAGAAATAGTAGAATACCTGTAAAATATGACAGATGATACATGCAAGCTTATAAGTACACGTTTGCTAAAGCGATAGGATGTGGGATGCTTGTAACTTGGTTACCCTATAGCGGCTGAAGGGTCGGACCGATTCGATTCAGTTTAAGATTATTTTTCACATGTGAAGTAAAGGGTAAAAAGCTACCTGAGAAAATACTAGCAATTGATTTCAAAAGACCCTTGTTTTATTCTAAATCCTTTAAACTTATAAAGAAAGGTCGAAATTGATTTGCGTGAAACAAGAGCCACGGAAATGAAAATCCGATTTTGTTCCATCTTCAAAATAATAAAAATAACTATAGATCTTGTTTTACCAGGTATGAAGTCTTATTGGTATGAACAACAAATAAAAACCCAGAATCTTCTTCTTTGCGTGTCAATGGTATGACTAGACGAAGTTCGAGTAGAACTTCGCCACCTTTACCCCCTCGTCTGTGGCATCTATGAGGTCATCCCTTGTGCAGGTGTTAGGGCACAAGGGGCAAACGAGCAATCGTTTACATCGTTTGGATGGGGACCCCGCAGTCACATTGACTGAGAGCAGGGTCGCGATAGCCCCATCTACACATGCTCTCCCTAGAGCGACCGACTTGGGTTCGGAGCCGGTTGATGGATCTCCACACTGGCCATGGAAGATCTCGTCCTGGAGGCAGATGCTCTTTTGGGATAAAACCAGGTGATGGCGGTTGTTCGTTTTTCCAGAGCGTGACCTTGAGTGTGGCTGGATGTTCTTCGGTGGCTGAAGTGGTGCGCAAAAAACTTTTCCGGCTCTTTAGTCGCGCTCTAGGAGGCTGTTGTCCATAGAGCGGATGTCGGTAGTCCTGCTCTTGCTTGGACTTTTCTATTGCGCAAGCAACATCTCGTCTTACGGATGGAGGAGCGATGCCCGCGAGCGGGTGGAGCATGTTCAGTGGAGTCGGTTTGAGGCAGCCAGTTATTATGCGGCAGGTATCGTTAAGGGCGACGTCAACTTGTTTAGCATGAGCGGAACGATGCCAAACAGGGCACGCAAATTCACCGGCTGAGTAACAGAGTGCCATGCCGGTGGTGCGCAGTATACTAGGGCTTGCTCCCCATTTAGTGGTGGTCAGGCGGCGGAGCAAGTTGTTGCGAGTGCTAACCTTGGCTTTGGTTTTAAGACAGTGAGTTTTGAAGCTTAAAGTACGGTCCAAAGTAACCCCGAGGTACTTTGGGTGTGAGCAGTGCTCAATGAGAGTATCTTGCCAGCGTACATTAAGTGTGCGGTTAGCTTGGCCGTTGCGCAGATGAAAAGCACAGATCTGGGTTTTAGAGGGATTGGGTTTAAGACCATTCTCTTCATAGTAGCCGCTGAGTTGTTTTAAACCCGTCTCCAGATTTTCTTCCGCCTCCTCGAATGTTGTCGTTTGTGTAGCTAGGGCCAGGTCATCTGCGTATAAGAACCGTTTCGTAAAAGGGGGGTTAGGTTGGTCGTTGGTGTATATGTTGAACAAACATGGTGCCAGAACGCTTCCTTGGGGAAGGCCGTTTTTCTGGCAACGCCATCTACTTTTCCCTCCGTGTAGGTGAACCTGAAAGTGGCGGTTACGTAGAAGTTCTCCAAGGATGTGGACGAAACCTACATCATTGGTGATGGTTTCCACTTTATTGAGGAGACGTCTCACGTTCACCGTGTCGTATGCCGCTGATAAGTCTACGAGAGCAACACCCGTCACTTTGTTAGCTTCGAAACCATTCTCAATATGCTGTGTGAGTTTAAGGATTTGGCTGGAGCAGCATTTTCCTGGTCGAAACCCAGCTTGTTCGGGTATTAACTCTAAATCGATCTGTGGCGTAAGGCGGTTTAAGAGAAGCCTTTCAAAAAGTTTGTATGTGTGGCATAACAGTGAGATACTTAGGTCGGTAGTTTTTAGGTTCGTCGGGTGATTTGCCTGGTTTCAAAAGAGCGATTACTTTTGACTTTCGCCAGAGCTTTGGGATCTTAATTTGCTCCAAACATGCATTGAATAAAGCCGTTAGCCACGACATTGCCACTGGACCAAGGTGTTTAATTTGCTCAACTGTTATGTCATCTACTCCGCAGGCTTTCCCAGTTTTCAGTGCCATAACGCCATGAACTACTTCTGTAATTGTAAAGGGTTTGCTCACTGCATTAGATGTTATTGATGGGGGGGGTTTACTATGAGCTTTTGGCATCCGCTTGGGTGACTTGCCGTTTAAGAGAAGTTGTGTGGCAACTTGGTTAGCCGTCACCTGACCAGGATTAGTAGCTGCGGGAACTTCGTCAGTGAGTTTGTGAATAGTTTGCCAAGCTTTTTTACTATTATGCGTCATATCCACACCAGATATTGTAGTCATCCAGGTCTTTCTTCGGCTCTCACAAACCATGTGCAACAGTTCTTCGCCGGATGTTATTGTTTCCTCTGAGAAGGGGTCATTGGCATACAACTGCTCATAACGAGCTAGTAGTGAGGCAGAGTCTGCGTCAAGACCCGGAATATAAGATCTACGGCAACCCCTTGGGATGTTACGCCGGGATGCAGTCCATATTACATCTACGAATTGATCGTAGTTAGCAGGGATAGGCTCTATGCTGTTGTATAAGCTTTGGTCAGTATCTCTTGAGAACTGCTCCTAATTCGCCTTAGAGAAGTTAAAGCGGCGTTTAAAAGGGACCTGCATCGGTCTTAAGGCAGCTTGTGCTTGACATACAATTGGCCTATGCTGGGAACCAGAATGATACAAGCAGATTCAAAACTGTGCTAATATGCAGCTAGATAAGAAGGCTGAGAGCATGTTAATGACTGTGGAGAACTTAACTTCCTCAATTACACGAACAACAAAAAAATAAATAAATAAAATAAACAATAAGACTTGTAATCTGATAAAAGCAAAGATTTGAGTAGAGATTCTCATAAAAAACTGTCAACAAATCTATGCTTGATAAAGTTACAGCTTCACAATATTTACTCTAAGATTTTACCCTCAATTCTTACCAGACAACAAAGCTGCAGCGTCAGCTGATCCATTGGAAATTTGAATCGATTCAGATTCACGTAATACTCGATCCAATTTCATGACGTGATATTCGAATTGGAACAATTTCTTCATTTTTAACACTTTTTAATCCATGGTTTTTCACTACAAGAAAATTGAAAAACTGGTAAAAGTTTTAGACTGGACAAAAAGCTCGGTTTCCGTTTAGTTCAAAAGTATCGCATCATCATCATCATCAACCTATATTCGTCCACTGCTGGACGTAGGTATCCCCCAAGACGCGCCGTTGAGCTCGGTCTTCGGCTCTTCTCATCCTGTGTCTGCCAGCTACATAAGTATCTCATAGTAAGTAATATAAAAAAAAAATATCAACAAAATAATAACATGTTTAATAAGATAATGTACCAAAGTACCGACAAAAATACGTACCTACGTGTAGTTTATAATTCTTATTCGCTTGGGGAATCAAAGCACTACACTGTAATTACTATTTTCTGGTTTATTTTTGCACGCGGCCCCTGAGAATGGGCATTTTCATATTGCCAACGACACGATATCATCAGAGAGAGTTATTCTAGTTTCGGACTATCGATATCTTGTCTCACTGGGACAAAAGGTTACCTTTCAACTTTATTATTTCTTTGATTCCAAACAAAAATATGAAGTGAAACTCTGTCAGCGACAAAAGAGCTAAACAAGACATGTCGGCGACGGTAACGATATTTTTTTGTTCGAGCCACTGACAATCTGTATCGTGTAGTGTCGTGTGCAAACGCCCAATACCGTCCGATATTTTGATACGCAAGAGTAGTTATCAGAAAATGGGTTCATAATACCTATATTGAATGGCTGTGCATATTTGATGTCGCTTTAAGTATGACACAGAACCCTCTCGAGAAGACACATTTGCCAAGCTCTCGACCGTCTAATAAAGTAGCCAGTATGTAGGTACATACCTATAGGTAGATAGATTCACTCGGGACGGCTTGGCAGAGTCTTGCTCTAATTTGTGGTATTACTTGAGCATATACCCCATTCATTTGGGTAGGTACTTAAGTTAATAGATTTCACAAAACAGGCAGAGCATTTTGAACCTAATAGTTTATCAGAATTTCTTGACTCTACGTCTTTACGCAACTAGGTAGGTATGTAATAGTGAAATGAAAAGTACGGATGTGGTCAACGTTAATAAAAAATCAAATGCATCACAAGGCCTCAGTAGACGTGCTCAGTAAGGTAATGCATCATCATCATTCTAGGGGCTGATAAGAGTTATGGCGTCAACAAGTGCTTTTTTTTTGCGGAATCATAATTTTTGTCTACTAACTTACAGCGGCTCAAAATCAGGTGAAGTAGACATTTTTCATCTACAAAAAATATAAATTTAGTTAAATTTTTACAGAATTAGGTCTTTGGACGTTTATAAAACAGCTTCTAAAAAGTCTCTGTATTTTTGAAAACAATTTCAAGTATTGTATAAAACGACAGCGTTATACAGGTAGGTATGATTGGTACGAGTTTGAAGGCCTATTTCAGTACTTATGGGCTACAAAACACTTTTATATCCCAAAGCCTATTTACCCTCTTTGTGACTTCATTCCTTCTTTGGATAAAAATAAAACCGTGGAATGATAGTCGTTTAAAAACGATTAAAAGTTTTTCAATAAAAATAAATTACTAAGACTTCTACCAGTCTTCTTGCTTTACCATTTTAAGTTTATTTGATACTTAGTTTTAATTAAATTCTATGCAATACGTGGGCATATGCCAAATGTTATATTTGAACGTGTCCCTTAGACATCCACAAGGTGTCTAGAATAGGTACTAGGCACCAAGAGATCAAAGAGGATGCCTAGGATAAAGTCGTGGCCTTATTTCATTTTCAAATTCTGTTTTGGAAACACACTAAAATTGGTTTTCTGCCATCTATATCTAAAATGCACTTAAGTTAATGCTGTAAAGTTTAAGATCGATAAGTCGTGTAAAACAGCAAAGTCGTAAAACTTTAAGCCCTATCCGACTTTATAGCTATCTCTTCTTTCCTTAGATTGATAGGTGCACTTCAGCTTCAATCATAAAAATATCTAGATTGAAGATGCAGTCTAGATGACCTAGATTGATGAAGCTTGGACTTTTTTATTCACTAATATTTGCCTATGATGCCTTATAAGTTACAGTCAGTCAGAATCCCTTTTACAAAAAATATGGAATTAATTATATGTGCCAAAAGTTGTAGGTAAAAAATATAACATTTGAAAATATGTCGTCGTCATTGCAACACAGTGTAACTCTACTGTTATCAAACTCTTATTTGTACCTACTTTTATGTGTAAATTACTATAAAAGGTGGTTTAGAAATAATTTAAGTTCTAATAAAAATATTCCTGCTTCATACCACATGTATTTTTAAAGCAGATACCTATTCCATTTTTGCATGACACTAAAAATGATTATGAAAAATTTATGACAGTGAGTCAATCACCATAATCTGACCGAGTCACATCCAACCAAGCAATAAAATGAAATGAGGAAATGCAAAATATCACCTACCTAGCTGGCACATCATTTTACTAAAGCTGTCGTCAAAATTGAATGGCCGTGCCAAGTATCTCAATAAGTCAAATAATAAAGCCCAAGTAAGTTTGGTAGTCACAACGCAATGGATCTTTGTTCTTCTGCAGGGGTATGCCAATCAAAGTTGAACTGCAAAGTTTTAAATCATGGTCAGTTCATACTAACTCATAGTTATTCTGCGACTAAATAGTGACATTTGATGTGTTTTCCGCATATTTTGCTGTCAAGTGTCTAAAAAGAATGATCACGTGGTACAAAATTGTACCACGTGACCTGAAGAAATTACACTGGGCAGTGAAATATAACTTGACAGCAAAAGATTGGCATACGGGGGCTGAAGTATCTGCGCAGAACCCATTTTTGGTCGAATGGGAGGTAAGATAATTTTTCCGCACAACAGTACGTACGCTATTGGTTTGTTGCGCCTAACTTCAGAGGGATATAGATCCGTTGTGCGTGCTGTACATTTATTTTTTGGCTATCAGAAAATGGTTTTCCTACTCGTTGACCTCACAACTTTTTATTTTAAACTTAGTAGGTACTTCCAGATAAAAGAATTACCCCTCGGGCCGTGTGCATATTTCGATCTATCTCCAATCGCAGTTAATACCTATACCAAACTAATTGATAGATGGAAACCCATTTGCTCTGATTTGCAACTGTGATGTTATAAATGATAGCCATGTTATTAACGTACTTCGGTTGGTATGTACTAATTATTTATACTGTATGTATAAGTATCAATGACATTAAATAATTGAAATGTTCAAATATTTTTTTATTTTAGTTTTAGTTATTTTGAATTTATTATAGGTGTGTGATAATATATATTTTTAATCTAAGGCTAGATCGCAAAATAATTAGTAATTAGCAAGCAGATGGCACACTTGATTTTAAGCGGTTTTTTATATAGGCAAACGTTTGACCGCAATCTCACCTCACGCGGTCGCCAATGTAGCACACTTGCATAGAAGAAACAAACTCACTCTCCTCTTGAATACATCAAAATACCTCTTATACCTAACAATAATGTGAAAAATTGAAAAAAAAAATGAATTTCATTGCTTCTTTTGTTTTCACTTTTTGGACGTTTTTGATTGCTATAACTATCTCTAAGTATCAATCTACGAGTAACTGAACTACAGTCTACGTTTTAGAAAAAAGTTGAACCCGCAAATTACAAAGTTTTAGGCAAACTAAGCTTCTTTTAAAAAGTTTTCTTTAGTTTTTTACAGTAGATACTTTACCCCAGACATTTGATCTGACCTTGTCAAAGCGTCGAGGTCTAAAGAGGGAGTTTTCTAGTTTTATTTAAAGTAAAACATACCTACTTAGTATTGAACCTTCATACTACTTAGAGTCGTAGACAGACTTATTATTATAATTAAAGCAATATAATATTTAGCTTCACAGTTTGAAGAAGTTGCGAATAGGGCGAGTTTATTCATCGAAAACAATATTTATTTCGAACTGTCTCATAGTAACTGATTGACTCAAATATTTATAGAGTAAAAATCCAAGTGCATCGATGGAAATAAATTGTAAAAACTTCTAATAAACAATGTCTGCATTGTGATAATTTTTTTATGGCTGATAAAATTGTGCAACGCTATTTGATTTTCAAATCACACACAGCACTTTCCACTTGTAACGAGCCAGTGCGAGGTCTGCCTCGTCACTGTTCACAATTATTATCGAGGTGATAACTGATTTATAAATAATACTTGAACTTTATTTATTTGGATAAAAATAGGTATTTTTTGTGCATTGGATCGATAAGAAAAAGAACGTTCAATATTTCAAACAAATGTGACTGTTAAAAGGTCTTTGTTTCTAAGTGGCTAAGCCAGGCTCGTAAATTAGATAACAAAAAATAAAGCTTGTAAACGCAAATGTTTGTGGAATTCAGGGAAAGTACCGAAATGTGTCGACAATACATTTTGGGCTAGTTATAAAAAAAGGATACGTTCCCTCACCCCGCGAAAGAGGAGGGTTGCGCAGGCGACGCGAGGCAAAAGGAAGCTTGGCATTGTATTGAGGATTGAGTTCCCAAACTCATAGGACGCGGTCGTAAATTAATATTTGTAGGAAACCCTTATATTATTATTAGTCGCCTAAGTTAGTCTATGGTTTCATTAGTTTATAAGGTATACTCTGTGAACGGAGCCGGAGCGATGCTAAGTGAATGGACAGAGATGAGATCCGGCTCCGCCCGTGAAATGACTGAACGATGCCTCGTCAGTTGGAAAATTGTACTGAAGCTGAGTGCACGTCACTCGCTCCTACACTGGCGCGCCAACTAGTGGCCACAAGACCCACGCGTAGAAACGAAAGAGTTTTCCGCGTCGCGTTGTCTTGTGTAGTGAACCCACCCCATAACTTTTCAACTCAAAAAACAGTATAGTGTGTGTGTGATAGTTTTAACATGCCGAGAACACGGCGTAACCGAAAATCCACGGCAAGCATTGACGACGGCGACGCGTCTTTCGGCAGCGCCGCAGACATACCGGCATTTGTGCCACCGACGACTGCTACTCCAGCGAGTGTGACGCTGTCGCAGGACCAGCTCTCGGCTATGTTTGAGATGTTTGCCAGGACGCAAGCCGAAGCAAATATGCAGGTGATAGAGCGTGTAGACCGCCTGATCGCGTCAAGTAGTACGCCAACGAATAGTGAAGCGCCGTCGACACCGACGCCGCCGTCCATCGTGAATCAGGCTGGCACCGTTACTATGACGCCACCGCTGCCGCCGACGTTAGCGCCGAGTGCCGCTGCCTCACCTATCTTATGCACGCTGCCTGCGAACTTCACAGGCTGCACCACCCGTTTTAGTGGGTCCTCGAGGAACGCTGACGATTTAGAGGCCTTCATAGATGCCATCGAGATCTATAAAGAGTGCGTGGGGATGCGAGATGATCACGCACTACGAGGCCTACCACTCCTACTAGAAGGCCAAGCTGCAATCTGGTATGTAGGTGTGAAGTCTACAGTTACGAACTGGACTGACGCCCTTAGTAGACTCCGATCTGCATTCGGGCAACGAAGGCCGCCCTATGAAATCTACAAATCTTTGTTCTCGGATGAACAAAAAGAGGATGAACGCACGGACGTTTTCGTGGCCAGGAAACGGGCCCTCATCGCCAAACTGCCGGAAGGAGACCTGTCTGAAAGGGTTCAATTGGATATGGTGTTCGGCCTCCTTCATCGTAACCTCAGGAAAAGGATGCAACGACAATCGTGTGACAGTTTCGAAAGATTGCTGGAGAAGGCCAGGGCGGTCGAAGAGAGTCTAAGAGACGGAGGAGAGGAGACAAAGAAGAACATCTCTGATGCGCGTTTGCGCCAACCAAATAATAATAATTTTACTTCACCTCACAACAGCGCCCCCACTTTGCATACAACGGCCACAACTGGAAACCAGAATGACGCTCCCACTTCGGCAAACGTCGGCAACACTCGGGGATGGCAACGCGACCGAAGTTCACGTTTCGCTCGCTACTCGTCACCGGCCGCGCCCGTAGTTCGGAATTCCGCCGCTGGACCTAGGAACGAGGGTGGCGCTGAGTCGCTACCAATTCGTTCGCATTCGCGTTCCCAGTCTGTAGAACGTTCCGCTCACTCGCCCGGTCGTTCGGTCAGATTTTATGCGTTAGAAACGTCGATGTCAACACCACAACAACAATTACAGTGCCGCCACAGAGATCACATGGGAATTGTTGTTGAGAATAAAATATCTCCAACAATAACCACCGTTCCCGCGAGTTCGACAATTTGCGAAAACCTCGACGCTCCGCGTGCTCCTAGAGGCCGTGCCCACCGCCGCCGCGCCGCTGCTGAGCGACGCGTCGCCGCCGCTGCCATCCAGGCTGCGCTGGCGGCGCCGCCGCCGTCACTGACCAGCGCTGCGTGTGCGTTGAACGAGGGTTACCCCTCCGACGCCGCCGCCCTGTCGACGTTCGAGTCTTCGCGTGTAAGTCCGACCGCCGAACCATGTGAGTACTATGATGTGCGTTCTCAGTGTAAAAAGTGTGCTAGTGATATTCGTGTAAATAGTAGAGACACTAAGTGGAAACAGTCAACCTATTGTGGGAAGTGCATGAACGAGGCCCTCGATTTAAGTAGTATGTCTGTGCCTAGCATTGCAAAAGACGCAAGTCGTCCTATCCTTGAAATTCAAGTAAATGGTATTGATGGCACTGCTTTAATTGATACTGCCGCTAAGCGTTGCATTGCTGGCTGTTCCCTTTATGCGCTTCTCCTCAAACAAAGGTTCCCTTTCTGTGTTTCAAATATGCTCATAAAACTTGCAGATGGTAGCATGCAGGATACCACAGTAAAATTGGCCAAGGTGGATGTGAATGTTTATAAAAGTAGGCTTACTGTTCCTGTTACATTTGTCATTTTGCCTTACGCTACTAACAATGAAACATTGTTAGGGATAGATTTCATAACACAAGCGGGGTTGGTTTTGAATTTTTCTGCTATGACTTGGCACTTACCTGACACACCTCAGATTGTTCATCAGCTCAAGTGTGAGAGTGCTAATGCTCGGTTTGTTGAATGCTGCTCTTCTGAGTTCCTCAGAGATGATGAAGGAACAATGCTGGCTACGGAGGAACGTGTTTCCCTAGCAAATCTGCTAATGTGCTATGATGATGTTTTCAGCGAGAAAGGAGAATGCACACCATATGCTGAACACCATCTAGACACCGGAGAACACCTGCCCATAGCCGTACCCCCATATCGTCTGACACCAGCCAAGAGAGCTGTGATGGAAGTGGAAATCAACAAGATGCTGAGTGATGGTGTTATTGAGGAGTGTGAGTCTGCATGGGCTTCACCAGCTCTACTGGTACCCAAGAAAGATGGCACCTTCCGGTTTTGTGTGGACTATCGTAAGTTAAATGCCATTACTAAGACTGATTCGTATCCTCTACCGCTCATTGATGACCTACTTCAATATACAAAGAAAAACTGTTACATGTCCACTATAGATTTACGGTCGGGATACTGGCAAGTAAAACTTGCAGAGCAGGATAGAGACAAGAGTGCTTTTACTTGCCCACTAGGGGTCTACCGCTTCAATGTCATGCCGTTTGGAATGTGCAACGCACCAGCTACCTTCCAGCGATTGATAGATAGGTTCAAATCTGGTGCAGCATTGAAAGACCTCACCTTATTGTGCTACCTCGATGACCTAATACTTATCACCGAAGGTAGCTATTCAAAACATCTTGCAGAACTACAGACGGTGTTTGATCGATTGAGAGTGTTCAAGCTGCGTGCGAACCGATCCAAATGCATGTTTGTTCGTACTAGTGTTAAGTACTTGGGGCACATCATCACTCGGGATGGGGTTTCACCGGATCCAGACAAGGTCACTGCAATAAGCAATATGAAGACCCCTAATTCAATGAAACATCTTAAAAGTTTTTTACAAACCTGCTCGTGGTTCCGAAAGTTTGTGCCTGGTTTCTCCAAAATCGCTCAGCCTCTAACACAACTGACCAAAAAAGATGTAGCGTGGACTTGGGGAGAGACCCAGGATGCAGCTTTTAATCAGCTCAAGGAGTTACTCACCACCGCACCCATTTTAAGTCAACCCGATTACAATGTGGAATTTATACTCAGGACCGACGCCAGCAACTACGCCCTCGGAGCCGCTCTACTGCAGGGGGAGTCGCCGACCGACGAGCATCCCATCGAGTACGCGTCGCGCCTGCTGACGCCCGCCGAGCGCAACTACTCCACTACGGAGCGCGAGGCGCTGGCCGTCGTGTGGGCGGTCGACAAGTTCCGCGGGTACATCGACGGACATCGCGTGCGCGTCGCCAGCGACCACCAGCCGCTCAAGTGGCTGCTGACGCTCAAGTCGCCCGCCGGCCGCCTCGTGCGCTGGGCCATGAAACTGCAGGCTTACGACCTTCACTTGGAGTACACACCGGGTAAAGCTAACGTTATCGCCGACACCTTGAGCCGTCCGCCATGCGAGGATGAGTCGCGCCCGGCCTGTGGGATATGCATGGTTGTAGTAGAGACTCCACGTTGGGAAGCATCCGCGCTCAGAGACGCGCAGTTGGCCGATTTCGACGTCGGAAAGATTATAAAAGATGTGGAAGGAGAAGAAGAAGTGGCTAGTACCAGATGGGCTGAGAGAGGCTATTGCATGACGCAAGGAGTTCTTTATCGTTACTCTCATGATGAGGACAACGAGGAGCCTCAACTCGTTATTCCAGAGAGCCTACGAAAAGAAATAATGGTGGAATGTCACGATAAAGCGACGGCCGGACACGGCGGCGTCGATAGAACGTTGAAGCGCATCTCGCAACGCTACTACTTTCCCGGAATGCGGCGATTCGTGACAGAGTACCTCAAGACCTGCATAGAGTGCCAGAGGTATAAACCGTCGAATGTGAAACCCGCCGGCCTCTTGCAGACCCCCGTGCCCGCGCAGCGCTTCGAGGTGCTCGCCGTGGACCTGTTCGGGCCGCTGCCGCGCGGCTCGCTGGGCGAGCGCTGGATCCTGGTGGTGGAGGACCCCGCCAGCAAGTGGGTAGAGCTGTTCCCGCTGGTGGAGGCGACGGCTGAGGCGTGCGCGCGTGCTCTCATCGACGAGGTGTTCCTGCGCTACGGCGTGCCGCGCCGGCTCGTCTCCGACAACGGCGTGCAGTTCGTCGCCGACGTCATGAAGCACGCGATGGCGGCGCTTGGCGTCAGGCAGAACCTGATCCCGCTCTACCACCCGGAGGCGAATCCCGTGGAGAGGAAGAATCGCGACATCAAGACCCAGCTCGCCATCCTCGTGGAAGGATACCACAAGGAGTGGCCGGAAGCGCTGCCCGCGATCCGCTTCGCCATGAACACGGCAGTGTGCAAGTCCACCGAGAGGACGCCAGCCTACCTCACATTCGGCCGAGAGCTGCGCTCCCCGCTGGACGCGCGTGCCGACTTACGTGACGTCACCGACGCCGTTAACTACGTGCCGCAGATCACGCCGTACCTGCGCAAGCTTGCCGGTGCCCTTGCGGACAGTAAGGAGGTGATGGAGCGTCAGCAAGACGTAAGAAAGGCCGCTAAGGATGACAAGCGGCAAGAAGGCGAAACGTTCACGGTAGGCGACTTGGTGCTTCTCAAAACCCACGCTCTGAGCAACGCCAGCAAGGGCGTCAGCGCGAAGTTTATGCCGAAGCAAGACGGACCATACGTGATCGTGAATCAGGTCAGTCCTACGACGTACATCTTGGCTCATCAGCGGAAGCCAGACGATATTGTCGGCAAGTACCACGTGTCTCATCTTAAGCGGTATCATGCTAGGGATGATGAGCGAGCTGAGGTGTGTCAACCTGTCGCTCCCAAGCGTAAACGCGGTCGTCCTCGTAAGAATGTATAGGTAGCCTGTCTAGGAGTAGATTGATCTTGCGTGGGGTCCAACAGCAGATCAATCGGGGGAGTATGTAGGAAACCCTTATATTATTATTAGTCGCCTAAGTTAGTCTATGGTTTCATTAGTTTATAAGGTATACTCTGTGAACGGAGCCGGAGCGATGCTAAGTGAATGGACAGAGATGAGATCCGGCTCCGCCCGTGAAATGACTGAACGATGCCTCGTCAGTTGGAAAATTGTACTGAAGCTGAGTGCACGTCACTCGCTCCTACATATTTTATTATTTTGGAAAATAATTAATTTCGCAATCTGACGTGTTGTTGAATTAGAGTAATGTTTATATTGAATCTATTGGGGTTTGTTGGGAGGATTTTGATTTTAAAATAATATTTGTTTGTGTAAAAGTGATTTAAAGAAGTAAATTCATTTGTGAGTAATTTTGCATATTTAAAATAGTTTAAAATTCATTTCTAAATAATCGTAAATTTTGGAAGTATTAATTTATTAATTTTGTTTTGATCAAACGTATAATATAAATTTTATTAACTAAAATACCTAATAATAATTAAAAGTAAATAAATAAATAAAAGTAAATTCTTTATAAAAATAATATAAAATAATAGCTTCACGCGTCGTATTAGAAATCCAGAAATGGGCTGGTGGAGACTGGAAACCTAACGGTGACAACTAAAGTCTACCTTGCGTTGATAGGTCCAGGAACCTTGGATCGGGCTGGATGTTGATTCTTCCCTTCGTAGGGGTCAACACAGACCCAGTAGGGACAGACAGACAGACAGTAGGGGTAGACAGTAGGGGTCCTCAAGTTAGTTGATTCTGAAAGCAGGATCATCTAATTTGAACCTCTATTTATTTATGTATCTATTCACACATTTATTGTCTTTGTCCGTCATGAAGCGCCAACCCAATCCCCTCGGTGCTGATTGACAAACACACGGTTATAGATTTAGGACAAAGTCGAGACTTACCAACTCGCATTCCCTTAAGCAGAGTAGTTAGGGAAGTCCATCATTGCACTACGATGGACTACACACACGATTAAATGTAAATAAGAAGCTTGCTTCTAGTTTTGATTAAATACACACATTTAACTAGAATAGGAGGAAGTTAGGTACACATTGTTAAGTAGGGTGGGAACCTAGTTAGGGAGGTAGAGCATTTATTTATCACTTTGTTTTATTACTCTAACTAATGATGAGAAGGTCTAAAATTATTTACATTATCCATTTTAATTTACAAAATACTCATTTTATTTTATTCTTCATTATGTTGAAGATGGTTTTTATACTAACATGAATTAAACATATAAATTGAATTAACATATTTTTATTACAGATAAAGTTAATTATAATATTTATTTCAGAACAAGATTATTATATCTTACTACGGTATATTTTACTGACAGTTTGATAACGACTGTTTGTGATATTTTGGAGTCAATTTAGAACTTGAAAGAATTATTTATCTTTTCCTTTTAAAGGACATGTTGGTTGTTCAATTGAACAAAGTTTTGAAGGAATAACTTTTGGTAAAGCCTACCTACTACTTCAAGAATAAACTTCGATCGTGTATATCAAACTTTGTGAGCGTGTGTCTCGGTATTTATCCGGAATCTATGGAAAGAGGAAGGTATTTACCTGCAGAGTTTTGATTACACCAAAAGTATCTAAAAAGATACAAACTATTTACCAAGTGGTACTCTTTGGTCTAACTAGCGACACAGTAGTTGTCAAGCTTTCCCGGACTTATAAAAGCGAGGGAGGCTTAATCGCGATTAGTTTTTATGACCAAATCTTCATTTTTATTTATTTTGGGAAAGTTCCCGAGGCTTTTACATTGGTTATCCAGAGAGACTGGACTCAATTGAAATAGTAATAAATAGATTTGTTGTTTGTTGAAATAGATCGTTTCTGCAGTATTGCAGAGAACCTCTCGGGGCTGTCTAGATTTTGATAAATGATATTATTAATAATGTTATTTATTCAAGATGGAGATAGTTCCAATGTAAAACATCCATAGTTACACAGATGTTTGAATATAGATTTGATGAACAATAATTTTAAGTTACTTGTTCATTTTGTCTTATTCCAACATCGAATACTCGTAAGTCGTGTACTATGAAGAAGAGGTTTTGTTGCATGTATTTCATTTACGTAACCTTATGTTACGTATATGTTAGTATATGTAGCAATATGGTGTCGGAAACCATTGGCTGGCACGGGTGTGGGGTGCCTAAAGGAGCCCTAACATAGCAATGTTAGCTATCATAGTACATTGTGTTCAATATATCAAATTAATAATATTATAATTCAATTATGAGTAACTTAATAATTAATTACTATTTTAATACTGATCCTTAAAGATCAGAACATTATTTGAGCGGAATTTTAGAGTAAGAAGTAGGATTATTTTTAGAGAGTAGATTCATTTAACATTTTAAATATGATTTTAATATACTTAATTTAAATTAATCAATAACAGAAATCTCAACATAATTCCTTAAGTTCTTGAGTTACTAACGCGTCACAATATAGGATCCTAAGACGAACCACTAGACGATTACATGGCCAATTCTACATCTATTAGGTATATTTTATTAGGTAGGACAAAGCTTTGTTTAGGTAGGCCTATCTTCAGATTAGTTAGGTAGTTTAAATAGGTAGGAGTCCTTATTTTAAGGGGGGGGTCGTTACACACTGCAGAAAATTTTAACACTTATCTTTTACTTTTTGGCTCGACAAAAACATACAATTCATTTTTTGTTTTTATGTGAAAAATATTTTAAGGTTCAAGTATTCAGTGAAGTATTGCACCGATCAGCTCTGCTGTATAGAATTATGTTGAATGCAATGGAAATCGGTATATTACATTCATTTATTATTTCAAGACACAATGATAGTCTATTTATCTGCACCAAATTATGGCAAATTCTCGTCTTACTTTCTACGATATAAACACATAATCCATTCAAAGAATATTGTTTAATTCCATCATTTATATATAAAAAAAACGTTAAGTTCAGTTCCCAGACGTGCTATATTAAACCATTTCACGCTTGTCGGTTACACACACGTGAAAAATGATACCTCCGATAGTTAATATCTGACTCAAAAACAATATTACGAACCCTAGTCGGTAAAATATCATGTAATACAGAAAAACATTTTTCTTTGGATAGATATTTTATGTGATTTACAAACTAATATTCATGATTAATGAGCTTTTTTTGAATTTAGCTACACATTTATTTACAAAACAGGGTGACAGATGATCTTTTCGGCTAATTATCAATATGGTTAGAGCTATTTTGATGATGCTGAATGAAATGGTCTTGAAATGGATGAATGTTGTGGTCTGGCTGTTTGCAAATTGCTGTCATGGCGTAAGCGGTGTCCGGTGGGTATACCTCCGTATGTTAATCGGATTGGGAAACTCCATGTAGATATTTTATTCATAGATATTGTACGGAGGTCGATGGCCACCTTGATTAATTCATACCAAAGGCTACTTATATCTATTCGGCTATTCATACGTAAAACGATTGGGACCTCACCGATATTGACACCAAGAGGGATAAAGATACGTAGTGGAAAATAATTGGGTCAACGTCAACACGGTGTGAAAGCGTACGCAAAGTATGAGATTAGCTCTCCGCCGATATCGTGCAGCTGTCGTGTCGGGGCAATATAAACAGCCGATGGCATACTTAGGGCGGCTTGCACCAGAATCGCTAAACGCATTTAGCGAGTTGTCAAGTCATAGAAATACGTCAGATTTAAATCGATTTAGCTGTTTAACACGTTTAGTGATTCTGGTGCAAGCCGCCCTTAGCTGGAGCTTTCCTGTAAATAGTGATTTGTTAATACACGCTGATTGAAACCAAATGCCGCACATCATTACTATTTCATAAAGGCCTTGTGCTTACACGCGATTGATGCTAGACAGTTTCTCATCAATACATTAGTTATAGTCAGAGAGCTTGGCATTACTTTTGTACGTCATACTGGGCCTTCCTAGTTTCATAGGGCACGTCTTCAGTGGACGTGCTCTGTGAGCAATGCATCGATATAAGCAGTAGTTACCAATTAACATCATTAAGTTGTATAAAAAACCTGGGTACTACATTTTATGTAATTTTGTAACAAAAGTTACCAGCGCTCTCGAACTGTATCAGACGCTAGCGTTTAATCAATAGCAATATCTAGCAAACAGGGAATATGGGTTTTGAACCAATTAATTATTGTATTGACGGTAAATGTCACGTTTGTTAATGAAAAACCGCACTAGACACGTTTGAGACTAGACGGAACAATAATAGAGTAGAGTAGTGACCGTTTTAGAATTTATTCTATTCAATTTATTGTGCAATCAAATACTTTTTAATATATAGCATTATATGATAATAGGTAGGTACTTAAGTTATATTAATTCATCAAATCTGAAACTATGTATTCCCAAATAAATTTGGCCGAAGATTAGCCTTAAAAGTGTGTTCAAAAATTAATACTTGAAAAAGAGCTATGAAATTTTTATGATTAGATATTATACAACTTTTTTGATCAGTTTTATGCTAACATCGCTGCGGAAATTCAATAAGCATCTGTTTCATATCACTATGTCGTTATAAACTATGGTACTTACAAGTAGCATGTAGCACAGAAGCGATATTGACAATTTCAAAAATTCTCAGCATCTGACAATGTAATAAAAGTTCACTGAAATGTTGTTTACGAGGAAGGAAACTGACCCGCGTGCTCTTGTCACTGTGAATCAATGTTGAGTGTAAAATGAACTTTATCACATTACTTTTAGATTTTAAATGGATTGAGATACCTATCAAGAAAATCCATCCATATTTTTCTCAACTTTTGGCTTATGACTATGTAGCTACTTACCAAACCCCTATTTAGAGTTTTTTTAGATAAACTAGGGTTTATAAATACACATGAGCTGAGATTAAGATGTCTCTCGTAATCAAAATGTATGTCAACTTGTAATGTTTTCTGTTATTGAAACAACTGCACGACGGACTTGTGTTTCTTCTGTATCGTGTGATCGTAAATACCTATCTGCATCACTGACTTTGTGTTCAAACAGGGAAAGGGTGAGCTCAAATAACTCTAGCGCGAATAAAACATGATATTGTTGATGCACTGGGGGGCGGGGGGGAGTTAAGGCTACACGATCCACGACGATTACTTTTGACATTTCAGTTACAGTTTTGTAAACCAACATACCTAATAAACTAGAAACAATAGATTCTTTTTGGCTGGTTTTTTGATGGACAGCCATTTAAGTGTATGGAAGATTGGTGAGTTATTATAATTCCAGATTTTTATAAATACATAAAAATAACGAGATCTTGAACGGATTTGGGAAAGATTCCGTGTTCCGTGCGGTTTCTTTTTAAGTTTATCATAATATGAACGCTGAGAAGTTGAACAACGTTTACATTAAATACAATTTAGGTAGAAGAACCCTAAAAAGCGTCAGAGTAAACTTTGTTGATGTATTTTAGCATTTATTTGGTGCTGAAAACTAGTGCCAGTTATTTAGTGTACAGCAATTTGTCCTCAAACATGCGCTGGTTTATAGTGTCGGGTTTCCAAAATGTTCTATTAATCTCCGCCTGGCGAGTCTCTATTATGTTTGCAACCCAAACAAACAAAAAACCAACAAACAAATGAAAACAACTGGGGCTTTTCATTCTGAATGGAAAAGTACTTAGTGTTTATTTTGGTATCTTCTTTTGATATAAGTAGATTTTATAATGTCTCTAAAGACATGGTCTGAGTGGATTTGATCCCACATGTCCCTTTGATTTGAAGAGATACGTATAAAATTATCAATACATTACAGCGATAAGAAAAATATCAATCATTTATTTTCAAGCTTATTTTTGTGAATGACTAATCGCTTAAGAAGATTTGCGTACGTACCTATAAAATATCAATACCGTACAGAAAATAAGAAAAATATCATTTTTTATTCCAAAGTTATTGCTACGGTTTGCCTACTAATGTTAACGGTTCCGTGGCATAGTTCTTTTACTTTGAATATTAGTAAAATAGAAGTACTAATACCATTGATTTTGATTTCGCGTTTGTTCTAACCTAGATAATTGAGCCACTTTTTACACATGCCTCTATGAACAGGAGGCTGCAAGTGCCTTGTTTTGTTGTTTCTTTAGGTAAGACGGGCTAGATAAAAAGATGGTATGCTAGATAAACCTACGCCATCTGATACCATCAGTAAAAATAATAGAAGCACTTGGAAACTTGGTAAGCACAAGATCGCCTTTTTTAACCGCCTTCAAAAAAGGTTCTCAATTCGGTTTTTTTTTAAGTCGTAGAGTCGAGGACACGTAATGAAAACAAAGATGATGATGAAAGTTTAGCCAGAGCATAAACTTTTGTACATAATTGGCTACTAAAGTTATTGCAAGCCTTTGTTCTAGTATTGTTACTGAACTCTTGGTTCTATTGCACTAGTTGCAAACAAACGCCAGTTCCATTGCAACTATCAAGTTTCTGAAACTGCAACTTATAGACAGTTTAATTCTTCCATGTGTGTTCCGTTCTTAACTTGCTTTTAAACAGTACAGAGGCAAAACTCGTTCGCTCTTGTAGGTACCTACAAGATTTTATAGTTTTAAAGGTTTTAAAAAACTTTATTTCGTTTTGTTTCCTTCCATACCTTTTTGTAGTTCCTGACAGTTTCCGCTAGGGGTGTTGCAAGTAAATGTATGGAAGAAAACGAAACGAAATAAAGTTTTCTAAAACTATAAAATCTTGTACTAGGCCCTCAGGATTGAAAAAGAGTGGATGACGAAATCATCTCAGGATTCTAAACGATCTCTAAGAAGAGTGTCTAGTCAAAGTCATACTCAAATATTAGGTAGCAAATACCAAATTTTTAAAAGCGATAAACTTGCCACATGTAATAAAATGTGGCAACTTTATCGCTAATGTGTTTTTTCAGTAGTTTAACTTAACTGCTACAAAGTTAATTTCAACTATTTGAACTAAATACCTTCACAAACAAAATTGAAACCAAAGGCTTCTAATTTCTGATAAGTAATTCACCATCCTAGATTAATCCAAAAGGTCAAAATTCCATTGAACTAGAACTTGTCAACCCGCGTGTTTAGAACGGTGTTATCCAATTAGACATATTTAATTACCAACCCTATTCCCTACACACTGAAAGTACGAATTAGAGAATTACGCTTCAGTGTTCGGATTAGTGACATAAATTATTTAATTAGATTTGGCCCAAGAGTAACAATAATTCTATGAAGCAAATGCGTACGAACCACAATATTTGTAACTAAGTAGATGATTTTCAACGTTAGAAAAATTTATCAACATCAATGAGAAAATCTCAACATGAACGAAAAAAAAATAGGAAGGCACTAAACGCACTTTGATTAATTGGTAGTGCTGTAACCCTCGAATTCATAAACAACGTTAGAGCCTCCTCTAGAGACGAATCAGATGCTGCACTACTTTCGCGGATTGTTCAGCCTTTGTTTATGAATTCGGGGGCATCAAGATCATGACGATTTTGTTCTTTAAAAAAATCCATAAAAACAAAGACGTTCATCCTTGTTTCTTATATTTTAATATCGTAGGTAGCCATCAGGACTTATGGCGCATATCTCTCTGCGGATTAGGCATTGTTCGATCTATCATTTTGTATGGTAATTTGATAAGCAGTTAGCAGATTTACGGTTTCTGTACTGATTGAGCTTGTTAGAGGCAGGGGATTATTCAAATCCTAGAACAAAATTTAATTGCTGCGGATTATTACGAAATTATTACTATATACTTTTGACCGCAGTAGTTTTTAGACGCCATAAAGCCTCTAACTTGGCTGATGTAAACCCCACTAGCGATCATCTATCTAATTAGTGACCGCGCGGAGCGTTGCTCAACATAATCGATGATGATTGACAAATTCAGCTACGCTACGAGCTATACATAGTTTTTATGACACTACAAGAAACTGACAAAAAATCTAGCTTGATCGAGTCTGGAATCTCTGGACCTAGACTTCAACAAGCTTGCAGCGTTCATTTGTTTTTATTTATTGGAAAACTAACAAGCAACAAATACTTAATACATAACATAGTAAAAATACTTTTTATTAGTGTCTAAAATACAAGTCATTTCTATTTTCCAATGTGTTGCAAATTTGATATTGCACTAAAGTTCTTATAGAAGTCGTTGGGTCGCCCCCATCCGTCTAAGTCAAAAGACAGGTAGGCCATTAATAAGAGCCACAGACACCCGTGAGAGTTGATTCTGTAAGTAATGGTGACATGGGATTGAACTTTTAATAAATTATCTAGGTAGGTACTCAAAGTGAAACTTTTTTACTTCTGTAAAACAGTGGTTACCTATTGTTTTTTTAGTGATCAAAAACAATCGCTTAGACTACTTTTAAACTGTAACTAGCTAGATACCTATACGAATGTTCGTGTCGATTTTTGATGTTTTTGGATCATTGTTAAAAATGACTGCAAGGAAATCAGAATAAAATTTTATGTTTTTACTTCAGGAAGGTAAAGTTCGCCATTAGCTCATACGAACTTACTTATTTTTAACTACCACTTCACAAAATAACCTTTGGCCTTCGTAAACATAAAAATAAAGTATGCCTAAGCACACCTTAAAATAACAAAAAAAAGCAAGTCCACAATGTACCTATTAAAAAATATCTCTATAGTAGTTGAAAACAATACGGCACGGAATCCCGTCAAGCGCCAGTAACATAAACCTCCAGTGGTATTCCAATCTCAGTTGAACTGCAAAGTTGAACTGCAAAGTTGAACTGCAAAGTTGAACTGCAAAGTTGGACTGCAAAGTTGAACTGCAAAGTTTTAAATCATGGTCAGTTCATACTAACTCATAGTTATTCTGTGACTAAATAGTGACATGATGTAATTTTATTTGTTTTCGCGCATATTTTGCTGTCAAGTCAAGTGTCTTAAAAGAATGATCACGTGGTATAAAATTGTACCACGTGACCTGAAGAAATTACACTGGGCAGTGAAATATAACTTGACAGCAAAAGATTGGAATACGGAGGCAGCACAATATAATAAAAAAATAAATGCATAACATTTTCACGCTAGCAACATGAAAGTCGTTTCCAATTTGCTAGAGATTGCATCCGTAATTGCGTGGTGCACGCTATTTCCGTGTAAACTGCAACGCCATCTGCGGTCGCCGATTGAGACCGTGTGTTTGTGTTTACCTGTTTGAGTACGTACTCATAGTAATGACCTATGGGCTTGGTGATGTGTGTACATTAAGTGCATTACGATCCGCGTAAAAAAATGGTAGGTTTTCGCAAGTCATGAATATCATCGCTATTTTAAATGAAATTTCCCTGAGATTTTTTAGTGTTCGTATTTAATATGTCTGATTTACTGTCACATCTTAGTTTTTAGTTACTGTTTATTATATTTTTTCATTTATTTAGCTACCACTTTGGTCATCATTTTGATCCATTGCTATGAAAACTGCAGCTATAATTTCGAACTTCATGTCACAGTAACTAAGTACACAAGTATTTAAAAAAATAAAAATGTCAGTCGTTTATTTGACTTCCGCTCTGTCAATAAAACTGCAGTCGTAATAAAGGCCGCGTTCAAACATTAGCTTACATTTAAAATTTCCGAAATATTTTACGCAAATAAGGGGTTAATATAATAAGCGGTGAAAATTGACAATGCATGGAATAAAAAGAACAGTTGCATATGAATCAATTTTGTGCGGTAAAAAGGAAGTTGTTTTTATAAAAAATTATTTTTCATTTAAGTCGTTTTTTATCCTCGTAATAGGTAGTCTACTATTACGCACTTTACTTATATCAAATATTTTTACAATGTAATCAAATGTTAACTTTTAAATTTGAAAACGAAACTAACATCACTCGTAATTTTACGTACCTACTCGTAACTAAGCCACCATAAGCACCATAGTTACTAAAACCATTCCATAATTACATATCTCACTGTTAGTTATACATTCCAATTACAATATCGAGTAGGTATTACCTACTTATTAATTATACCTACCAATCAGTGTTGCCTAATGGCATCTATTGATGTCACGAACATAACCGAACCAAGTGGTTTAGTCTGTCGTTGTGGTTTGATAAATATTTTGGCTGGAATAAACATAAAAGCTGAAAATAATTGGATAATTATTTACTTTGCTCAAATGCTTTCTGCAAAAAATATTACTTACACATTATAATTTGTATGATTATTTTGTAAAAAACTTTAATCCATAAATCTAAAAGCTATTTCAGACTGTCAATTCAAATCTTAATGTATCGATTTGACTTTTCAGGTTTATGCAGCTCGTACAGTCGGCGACACATCAACCTATCCACTATTTGAACTTTGAACTATTATAATTTGAATGTTGCGAATCAGGGATCGCAATAGGTGTAGGCGCGTGGCGCGCAAGCAGCGAGCCTCACATAAAAACATATCGTCCCTCTCGCATGATTCGCAACATTCAAATTATAATAGTTCAAAGTTCGAACCGTTGATAGGTTGATGTGTAGCCGACTGTACCTACATTTTGAGCTAATTAATTTTTCGACCAGATTTATGCAATTCATCATCTAAAACAAACAAAAATTTAAATGTAATGAAATAAAGTAACAGGAGGGAAAAATCAGAGAGACTTTTGTACTTATTGAATTTTTGTGATTTTCACCTGTCTCTACTATAGGTAGTAGGCCTTTACATCTATTGAAGATGATTTATACAGCGTCAGGAGGCAACCTATGCCTACACTTAACGGGACACTGTAGTGCCTGGGACAATGTTTTAGATGGAGTAGGCTTGCCCAGCACCTATACCATCCTCTCAGCCTAGTCGGCCTTACCCACTGCATCAATGCATTTTTCGTTCGGAAAATTTATATGCGCATTAACACGAGCTTTACGGTGAAGGAAAACATCGTGAGGAAACCCGCGGCTTAGTCAGCTCCGCACGTATAGGTAGTAGGTACTACATATAACTCAAATCTGTGCAGGTAGGTACAGTATCATGCTACTAGTTCTGATTGCACTGTAATTGACACAAATAGCCGGCTCTATTCGTGCCTAATTTGATCACATCGCAAATAGTTTGCTATGACGACCTCCTATTGCTATTCAACAATCCCAGCAAATCATCTCTGTATTGTCTCTTTGTGTCATGAATTTGAATTTCAAACAGCTAACTGCTATCTATTCTATCTCTACAGACTGATCAATCTACACTCGAGAGCAATGATTCCGGGTCACTTAAAGAATGTTAAAAATCTCGGAAACTAAAAATGATAGGTTAATGCAATAAATTGTATTTAATAGACAATGTAATACTCCTTAAATGAAAGTAAAAAAATATGAGTCACCATACATTTTATTAACACAAAATTACATAAAGAAAAAAACTGCTGATCTCTCCTTAAAACAAAAATAGGAAACATGAAATTTTTGAACTTTATTACGATTTGACTTGAATTTTAATACTTCGTATTGCCTCCTCGTGCTTCCATTACTGCGTTTACGCGGTTTGGCATGCTGTACACCAAGTTCCTTATACGATTTTGGGGAATATTCTCCCATTCCTCTGTGAGAGCAATTTTGAGCTCACGAAGCGTGATTGGGGGAGGGTTTCGTTGTTTTACGCATCTGCCTAGCTCGTCCCAAGCATGCTCGATCGGGTTGATATCCGGGCTGCGCGCTGGCCACTCCATACGAGTAATGTTCATCTCTTGAAGGTAGTCATTCACAATCCTACCTGTATGAGGTCGGGCATTGTCATGCATAAATATAGCATCCTCACCTAAATTGACCATAAATGGACCAACATGATCATTGAGGATTTCTTCCACATATCTTACGCTAGTTAAAGAGCCGTTTTCTATGATCACCAGCTCTGTGCGACTTTCAGAAGAAATTCCGGCCCACACAAGTACAGACCCACCACCGTAGGCTACTTTTTCTTCGATGCATGCTTGCTTGAATCTTTCCCCTGGTCTTCGATACACTCTGTGTCTTCCATCGTGCTTGTAGAGCATAAATTTTGATTCGTCGGAGAACATAACTTTTGACCAATCTTCAATACTCCAATTTACGTGGCTCTGGGCATATCTTAGTCTTGAAATACGATGCCCACGCTCCAGTTTAGGGCCGTTTGCAGGTCTAAGGGGTTTTAAGTTAGATTCAGCAAGCCGACGTCTTACTGTCCATGCACTTGGGTTACTTCCTCCGAGGCGTCGAAACTGATTTGTGAGTTCAGTTCCTGTGAGAAAGCGATTTCGAAGCATGGTGTTCACCAAGTATCGGTCTTCTCGTGCTGTGGTACACCTGGTTCTGCCCGTTCCTGGTCTGCGTAGGTTAGAACCAGTTTCTTCGTAACGTCGGAGAACTCTTTGTACTGTTGACAGCGACACACCGACAGTCCTGGCTGTATCGCGCTGACTCCGGCCGGTTTCCAGCATTGTAAGTATTCTGGTGCATTCTTCAGGCGTAAGCGACATAATTTCAGCTTGAATAATGAATATAGAGCACTATCAACATGGTTTATATACCCACATAAATGACAGATTACAAACAAAAGCAAAACCAAATGCTGTAATTTCGTAGTTCCATCTTCGAAAGTGGCCCTTTTTCAAATTTGATTTTTTTAAGATATAACTTTACAATAACTAAGAAGTTTTAATACCTTCATTTAAGGAGTATTACATTGTCTATTAAATACAATTTATTGCATTAACCTATCATTTTTAGTTTCCGAGATTTTTAACATTCTTTAAGTGACCCGGAATCATTGCTCTCGCGTGTAGCTGTGAATCGAAGAGTATAGTCTAGTCTGTATTCACTTCAGCCAAATCTGTAGCGAGCCGATTTTTGCCAGTTTTCAGCACATTTGTGACAGAGATACACACACACAATTATTATGCTAAAGGTACTCTTATCCTTACTCCCTGTGTAGTCAATAACATGACTGTTCAATTCGATATGACTTTCCAGGATGTGTGATGACAATCTAGGATGTGTATATTTGTAGTTCTATAAATGTTACGAAAAAACGAGTTATTTTTAATGTTAGGTATGTGTTACATCAATGACCAGTACACACGATAACGTTTTTTTTTTTTAAAAATCTAGGTTAAAATATTAAATATAATTACAAAACTTCAAACCGTGACTGAAAACTTGAAACACATCTTGGATGGATCCCCGCGGTGCGGTAGTAGCATAATAAAAACATTATAATACGCGTCTTTTGTAGGCACCGGGCGCGGCACTCTGTAGGCTTACAATTATTATTATTATCGCTAGCTCTCAATCACAGTCGACGTTAATCCCTTGTCACATATGTTTGAGCAACGTTACATTGTCATCAATATACCTAGCTATTCAGTCCAGTGAAAACCTTTCAGAGGAAATATTTCAACACCAACAATTTTTACAATTTACGAGTCATAAAGCCAATTGGACTTTAATTGGCTTTGAGAAAATTATTTAGTGATCAGGCAAAGTTGTTGTCATTATGGAGTAAAACAGACTAACTCATCGTAGGTCATTAAAAGGCGTCATCACCAACTTAAAACAAGTCCACTTGTCTTCATCAGTCTTTAGTAACCTAAAAAAACACTACCTATGTTTCGTTTTTTGGTTCACGTTCATCGTTCGAGAATATTTCTTCTCTGAAATTCTATGAGATATAATGACTTGCCTACTGCCACTTCAACCTAGTACTTCTCTTGTACGTACCGATAGAGGTGTGATAAATAAAGGTAAGTATACATGAGCCTAAGTAAACCTACCTACCGCTGTAAAATGTGTAATACAATGCGTGATTAGGGCGTTTGCAGACTGCCCGTCGCCTACAACGATATCGATATCACAGAAGCTTGGACGAATAAGCACACAGGGGGGTGATTCTAGACCGATAGACTTTTTTATCACGATAGATATATCCCCCAAAAGCTGTAAAAAACTATGGAGTTTTGACAGTTCTTGGGATATATATCTATCGTGATAAAATGTCTATCGGTCTAGAATCGCCCCCCAGAATAGACATAGTCTTCATACAAACTCACATACAAACTGGACAGGCACCGCCCCGCACGCGAACGGTGTGTGTGACAAAACTTGTAGGTACCTACACGGTACAAATGGATCTATATCTATGGACGCGGATGGCTGTCAACCACTTCGAAAAAAAATCACAGTGGATTTTTATCCATCTGAAGTTAGGTGCAACAAACGATTGCGCCTGTACTATTGTGCGGAAAAATTAGCTCCAATAACCCAAAAATAGATTCTGCGCAGATGCTTCAGATGGACAAAGATCCGTTGTAACTACTTTACAGCCCTATGTACTTACAAACGTTTGACGCGTGTACAAACACCATATAGTTTTACCTAGATAACCACAATACCTATACAGGGAATCACAGTGCAGGGAAAAATAGTATTTATTGACTTCAATGTGTCAATATTTAGAAATCCCATTGCTGTGGGTCAAGGTAACCGCTTGACATGGACCACCTGATGTCAAGCGAGTTAAGTAGGTAGATGTGCTTATTAACATAACTTCTTCTCATAAAAATCTCATAAATCACAGTTGTTTTTGACTGGTTTGGTCCCGTACGTAATCATAGAAAGCATAAAACATGCTTGTAAAAAATTCAAATCCTTCAGTACCTCTACACGTCGCCAGACGCATTAAATTATGAGGAACGCAGATAAAAGAATTAAATATGTACGAGTGTCGTAAACATTCAGGGCGCGTCACCTCGGCTTGGATTTCATGAGTTCCGTTTCTGTACCAACCTCGAGGTAACCATGAAAACATGTGACTATCGCAGTTATCGTAACGTTAGTGCATTCAAGTTACAATGCGCAGTGCTGACAGTTCGACTGCGGAGTGTTGCCACGTCACTGCACAGTGTACTTCGAATACGATAAAGATAATTTATTTAACGGTACGTTTGCGATTGTCTCATTTTCGTGCTGATATACACTTGAGGCAATAAATATAATGAAGCGAGATACCCCTACCACCCCTACTAAGATCACTAGGCTTACAAAGTCACGTCTAATTCTGACCATACTGTCTGCAGAGCCTAAGAAATATGCCAAAATGTAAAAGGTACTACAAAAGTTACTATTGTAAAATGATAACATCATGTTTAGGTAAATATTTTTGGGTCAGCTCATTTATTCAATTGCAAGCTTAGCGTGGTAAGGCTCTACTAATCAACTTGCTAGCAACAGAAACATCAAATCTGTTAGTAATTTTACAGGTTTAGGCGATGTAATACGAAATACCTCTACTTTCTAGAAATACGAATCCCGATTGACTTTTCCTATGCTTTTTTTAGTTATAGCTAAGTACTAAGGAAAATCAATTTTTGAAAATAAAATTTTACATTTTACTCCAGTGAAAAAACACGTTCCACGAAAATAATACTGCACGTTTGAAAAACAGGATAAAAGAGTACATTTGGTTTAGCAAGAATTTTACAACGCGGCAATAATTTTTTGACATAGTCGCTAGCTATATTGTATTTTTCAAAACAATTTCAATTAGTTCTACCGGTTTGCTTCACTGTTAGTAATTTCTTTTATTTTCATTTTTTATTAGGAGTGTCCTATTGTACATTGAAAATGTTTCATCGATACCTTTATAATTCGAAACCTTATTAGTCTTATTGAAAATTTTGTAAACAAACATTGTGTATCGGAGCAAGAGACAAGGAGGCTTCAGCAAATAGGCTTTACACAATATAATCTTTTTAATTCCAGTAGTAACCGCGCTCACAGAGAACATACACGACAGCATCCTCTTTAACGGGGTTTGGCATGGTCAGCTAGGTATAGCAATGACACTAGATGTCCAAATTGTCCCAGTTTAACGTATTTTATCGTTTTTATAAATGAAAATAAGTGTATTATCACATATTAATATATATACCGCTTATAGTGAATTATTTTTATGTACCCAGCTATATTTCAGGTTTTTTAGGTCTAAAAAGCACTCGAATTTGTGAAAATTCGCAATTCCATATCGCAGCCATTCGCAACAATCTATTCACGCACACAGACAAGGACTTTGTTTTATTCAAACTGTGCGCTTATTTCAACTATTTCAGAATCTGAAGTTTGGCTCAGGGGCTAGGACTTTCGCTTAGAGATCTACGCTACCGAGTTCAATTCCCTGCACGTACAAAATCTTTTTTCTTTTCTTTACTTTTAGATATATTTTTTATTTATAATAATTTTGTAAGCCAAGTAAGAGACTAATAATACCTATAATAGAAAGGATGTGTTCGTTTGTTTTACTAAAAATAAAAACAATTTATTGTATGAACTTCATTTTTATTATTTATAAAGATATTTACATCAGACTTTATTTACAGATTTTTACTTACAAAGAAAATTACGACTGATAATACACATGAAACAAATGAGCCATCTGCAGACCATTGCACAATATTTATTTATAGGTACCTAACTACTACCAATTTGTTTATATAATATCCTGATTCTAATTAAAAACATCGTTCTGATTCCGTATATTTATGGTTTTTAGTGCTTCTTTTATTTCTGATGTTCTTTGTCTGAATATTGTTTTAGCCTGTTTTTGTTCAACGCCGATGGGGTTTGCCTATCCAAGCCTATTTCTCATGTCGTTGGAGGTTGGAGTTGATCCTGCTCTGGCTAGCACTTTCGGTAACTGTGTACCCTTCTAAGAACAACTTCAGACAATATGAGCATATGCAGTTTATAAAATATCACTAGCTTCAGTAACATAATTATACTGACTCCGTTGCGCTCTTTTCCAATACGGTGACTTGGGGAAAGGCACCCGATCAAGTAGCATTTCTTCATTGCTGAAATTGCCGTAGTTTACCCTAAATCTGCAAAACATAACATTTTTTTTATAAAAATGTCTTACTAAACTTTTCGTAAATTTTACGATAAAAAATATAAGTAGGTAAGTAATCTAAACCAACCTGCTAGAAGTTGTTATTTTTTATTTATTTGCAAACTTTCGCACGCGGAATGTAAAGCATTTTAAAAAGTAAAACAGTAGGTAACTAGGTAAGTACATCATACATACCATCAGGACTAACTCCTAAAAAGTCAAATTTTTTGTCAATATAGGTAGTCCTGGGTCGTTACAGTTTTCTTCACTTTTTTTCGAACGGTTTTCGCGACTCCGATTCATTGTAATTTCTCGTTAGATCGTCGCTTTTGTATAAAAACCTCTTCACATGGTTGTGGCAGGGTGTGGTCGCTTTTCTTTTACACAAGTATCTGTAATAAATCCAAAATTAAGCATAGGCTTGGGTAGGGTACATTTGGATCACTGGCATTGTGCACATAAATTTTCCGAGAAGAAAAATCCATTGGTGCACGACCGGATTTGATCCCACTAAATCTGTTTTTTTTTGCACCATAGGTACTTCATTTCGACTGCAACAAATCAAAGAGGTTGTATGGGTACCCATACCTAACTAAGTTGAAATCGCATTTATCTACGGTATTATTATGAAATGTACCTACCTATTACAACAATAATGAGTACTTGGCGTACATAAACTTATGGTTACTGGCAAGGTAAGAGGGCAAGGTGGTGCGGTCGAAGCCCATTGCGTTGTTGGTCTGAGCAGATCCGCACCATACTCAACACATCCGTCTTTACTACAATGCACTGCAATTAGAGTAAACGGGATATATAAACTAACCTTTTAATTTGTTCATGAAATCATTTCATTTGTCCATGACTTCGTTTGCAATTTTTCCTGGGACCAGAGTAGGTGTGGTGTACCTTTTGATGATTTTTGTATTAATTTTCGAAATTCGTGACTCCATGGTTTCTACACATTGATTATGTAAATAATACTTCGTATTATTAATCAATGAAGTAGAAAGGGCACTCTTTTTTCACAGTCCTAAGAAAACACAAAAATTCATGTAAATCAAGAATGAGCGGAATGACATTACCTACGTATTTGACAATTTTGACATATTGTGCGGAAATTATGCGCAGCGCAGCGGAATGAATTCAGTGAGGCCATGCCTTGCCAATATGCTATTCCTGAAATCATTTATCAACGTAATATTTTTAATATATATCTTAAAATCATTTTAGTAAATATACATTATGATCCACTTCTAAAATAATTCATAAGTACATAATGTTTTTTTAGAGCAACATTTTCTTACTTGTTCGATCTTATTTGTACCGTAGTTGTTTTCAGAGCATGTAGGTATGCTCTGAAAACAACTACGAAGCTTGCATTTTGAAGGCATATTTTAATAATTTTTATGTACAATATTTTCCCCTACAAAATGTAGTTTCTACCTAATAATATTAGGTATAGGTAGATTATTCGTAATTTAATTTTCTCCCATAATTTATTCAAAAATCATAAACTGGCAGCACTCTATTTCCTATCCTATAGTTTGATTTTTATGGTATCAAAGGTATATTTCATGTATTTGGAGACAAGCAAATTATGAGAGAGAAGACAGGAGAAGATAGAGGAAGACAGACAAGATCGAGAAGATCGGCAACAGCTCATAGTCCGCGAGCTGGCAATGTCGCAGCAACACAACCGTACATTGTCAGATGAGCGTACGACATTATCTGTGTTCACTCACACATTGTTAATTTTTAACTAAATTTTCAATTTTAGTTTAGCTATTTATCGACTGTATTTTTCAACTAAATATGATATACAGCAAGTAAAAACCAATATAAAAGCCAACAACAGTTATTTCAATTCCAAAATTATATTCTCTTCGCCCATAAATGGAAAAATCCGTGTAGAAAAATTTGTATGAAGATCGTTCCACCTTAAGCTGACAACCGGATTAAGCTCACGTTAAACAAGAGGTGGCTTGAAACATTATAAATAAATAACGATGCTAAATAAGCATCGCCGCTTTAATTTGAGTGCAGTCTAAATGGACTGCAATAAACGGTCGATGCAATAAAAACTGCAACGAAACTGATGCGCGAATGCAAATTCTCTTGCAACTGAACCACTATCTGCACTCAGACTGCGAGCGGGGTTAGCAGTTTCGACGTAGCTGTGGAAACTATAATTTTGCAGTATAAATGCAGTTCTTCTACAGATATCCTTATTTATAATCTCCCGTAATTTGACTATTGGAATTCAAATTTCTATGTGAAACCGGAAGTTGCTGATAAAACTGGAGGTTGGTCGATATTTTTAGATTTAGGAATACCTATTTCACTTTACTGGTGCTCGTAAAAATCCGTTTCATTTTATGTTCCGAAAATAATGTTTTCTAAGTTTTTAACAAAGCTTTGTTTCAATAGGTTACATGAATGTAAATAAAACCGGGTTAATTTATGAATATTGAGATCAATAGACGTTTTTATTTGTAAAGTTGAGGTCTTTTATTTAAAATAACCTTGTTTTTAAAAGTTTGATCGTTAGGACTCTCGGAAACGGAAGCTGCCATTAAATAAATGGCAAAATGCTATTATGTGTTCAACTTTTTAATTACTTAAGAAGAAAGATGAGCAAATGGATAACATTAATTTAAGCTTGTTTGCAGACTTTACTGTATTAACTTGACTTTTAAGATGAATGAGTGGCTAGAGTTATTTTATGTGTTTTTAACCCTTAGCCGATAAAGGAAAGGCTGTTATAAGTTTGACGGCGTTGTTTGTCTGAGGCCTCGCAGCTCCGAAAATAGGGCTCCAATTTAATCACGGTTTTTTTTGTAAGATAATTTGTTAATCTGGGATGGTTCTTAATTATGTTTTGTGAAAATTTTTGTAACAGTTGTATGGCTGTCAGCACAAAATAAATCTTTTTAATCTCAGACAAACATTCTGTCAATCGTTAAAAGCTTTCTAGTTTTCATGTTATCTTTGTATCACGTTCAAAAACATCGAAGATAATATATTGATACGAATTTTGTTTTCTTAGAAATATAAATACTGTCTGACTTTGTTTAGACCTCAGATTAAATAATATAAAGCCTGCGGAGATAAATTATCAAAGAAAAAATATAGACTGTAAATACAAATAATACATGCGAGGGTTCTATTGATATATTTATTGAAATGGCAAAATAAGAAGGTCACGACTGTAATCTCTAGGCATAGGAGATATCATGTAAATATGTTGGTACCTAATACCACTTATGATTTCTAAAAAGAGTAATGAAATGTACGTCTAAAAATCAGATTTACTTAGTAGGTACATTTCACAATTTTCAGTATCTAACGTGGTATTTCGAATTTTATATCTTAGGGACTTACATCATGCGTGTTTTTACTAAAGTTTTTTTTTCATGTCTAATGTTTATACAACTAAATGATGGAACAAACCGATGACCTGATGTTAAGCGGTAACCACTGCCTATAACAATGCATTGCCTCACTGAATACGTCCACTGATGACGTTCCCTGAAATACATTGCACTGCATTCATCACTACTAATTTTAATACATTTCCACTCATACTTAAGGCATCTTAAAAATTCTTTATTCCATTTGTTTTTCCAAATAAAGCTTTAAGCCTTTTGGCTTTAAGCCTACCTGCCGGATTACTTGCCCATCGCCATTATAATACCAACTGGTTTCCTCACCATGTTTTCCTTTACCATTTCTTATTATATCTGAAATTGCAAAAAGGTGGACTACTTCGTATTCACCTCATATAGCTACATATCGCAATTACAATACCTAATTCCGGAAACGAAAGCTCCGAGACGTTATTGTGACTGTATCCGGAAGTTAATTGCGTGTTCCTTGTCAAGCTGGGGATTGTGGATGATTTAAGGACGCCCTTTCGCGAATACCTACAAGGTAAGTTTGCCTTGGACCGAATTAAGACATTGGACATAGTTACATCGGACTTTGTTACATCGTTAGGTAACTATACCTACATTACTTACCCTTGTAGCCAAGTTGCCAATAGTGGCAATTCTGTGTTACAGGAAAATAACTAAATTAACGTAAAAATATAGGTCTTATCATGTTTAAGCAAAGATTCAAATTAGCATACAACCTGACAATCTGACTGACAATCTTAAAATTACATAAGAGTTTTTCTATTCAGGCTGCGAGTGTTTTATGTCAAATTAATCGACATCTTATAAAGTTACTAAGTTATTTGACGTTATTTAATTGAAAGACGATATTGGTTTGAAAATGTTTTTTCTCATTCATGAGTGGTCATTTTGTTAGAACTGTTGAACGTCAGTAACGGTAGATAGTTTGTTATAATAATTTTTTTAAAAGATATTTCCAAAAAACTCAGTAAATATACTTATTCGTTACATAACTAAGTAACCAACGATTTTTATGAAAATAAAATCTAGGTGGGGGCTACCAAAATTCCGCGTAGATGAAAATTAATTGGTAGCCCTAAATGTTTACCTTCTCAGAAATGAGATCATTATCCCAATATCATTACCTACTGAAAATGAGTGTTTATTAATTTATTCTGGCTTAGCACCATAATGTAAGTTTAATATCACAAAGTGTAGCTTTGGTCTCTACCTAATCTAAAATACAAACTAGTAGAGAGATAATTAAAACAAGTGACCTCAGCACAATAAATGGTTTTAATAATAAAGTTTTTAGTATAATAAATGAGTCTAAAGTACATTATTTAATTTAATGTGCGCAACTTTGAAAATATTTAAATCTTCAGTCATTTGAATATTTGATTTTAATAAGACATTCAAATGAAGCTACTTTTAGAATTTTTAATACTTCACTATGATTTTCCTTTTTTTTACTTTAGTTTGTCTACAATATTAATATTCTAAACTGTTATTAGTTACCATAATACCAATATTATTATCAAAAAAAAATCGATGTAAGCAGAGATGTGTTTATTTAGGAATTATGTGGTGTTAATTGTAAAAGAGCTGACTAAAAACACTCTCAATATAAAATCAATCATTCGCTCTATCGTTCTAAAAAAACCAAAAGTGGACAGATTAATCGGTCTCGCAAAGAGTTGACAGAACAATCGAGTGGTAGAATTAATCTAAATATCGAAATCTTGAAGACCCAGCGGCTGCTGAAACTTGAACGCCACTCTCGTTGGCTGCTGTGACTTCGGCACAATGGAAGCACGTCGGTTCGAAACTGGGACAGTCTCCTCAACCCTCGTCCCTGGCATTATAGAGAACCGCCTGCAATCAATGATTTTATTTAGATGGAGTAGCAGACACTGCCACCAACACGGCACCTAGGTACAATATATTCACGGAATACTAATCTCATACATTTCTGGACGCTTTCACACCGGGTAAATATTGTAATGTCTAGTAAATATAGTTTGCTGAAAACCAATATGTAAAAATACAATTTGTTGGTAAATATCAATCTACAGTACCTACAAAGTGACTATAATACTCTTTGCGTACATAATTGAAAGAGAAGCCATCACCAAGTTTCGTTGGAGAGATAGTTGAAACCATACGAACTTCCACAAGGACCACTTGAAAACTTGTAACTACATTTTAATTCAGTATACTCGCAGAACCAGCTCAATAGGTACGTTACTGTATCTAGAAGCACCTACTTTCCTTAATTGCTTGTAACAGGCAAGTTTGCCAAGAGCCTCTTATAGCTCGAACACACATGCATGCTTCAGGACTGCAAACCTACTGAACGAAGTATGTTTAGTAAAGAATGACATGAGTTTGGTGCATATGTATGCGCGTTTACTGAATTGAATTTATGAGAAAAAAACCAGCCCCCGTATTCCAATCTTTTGCTGTCAAGTTATATTTCACTGCCCAGTGTAATTTCTTCAGGTCACGTGGTACAATTTTGTACCGCGTGATCATTCTTTTTAGACACTTGACAGCAAAATATGCGCGAAAACAAATTAAATGACAACATAATGCCACTATTTAGTCACAGAATAACTTGAGTTTGTATGAACTGACCATGATTTAAAACTTTGCAGTTCATCTTTGCAGTTCAACTGAGATTGGAATACCCCTGCAGTTCCTAAAAAATATTTTAGAACTTTGTAAATGTCAAATCAGACAATTCTCCTAATTCGTATGTGCATCGCATTCGTAGGAGACATGGGACCTTTTCGCTATAGCTTTTTTACTACGAGTACCTTCTATATAAAGAGCTGTGTGTATTCCTAAAGGCCAACACTCAACACTGAAGTGTGCAACGATATGTAGTTTGTTACAAATTGAAAGCTCTAGTGGAACTGAAACTATTTAAATGCCTCCATCAAGACTTAATATCGGTTCTAGATTTTAATGAGTCTAAATGTGGGTGTATTTAACAAGTTTCTGTGAATAGCGTAAACTAAACACTTATATGTAGAACTCAAGTACATCCCTACCTAATTGAATTTCTTCACCTCAATTGAATTACTTCTTTTATCATAAAAAGAAACGTTGTTAGCTACACTATATGTAGTTGAGAGGTCAACATAATTTCGCTGCAGACACGCTAGTTGAATTTGTCAAACAGAAAATGTACACTTCATACACGGAAAAAAAAATCTTGTTACAGTAACGAGAATCTCGTACGCTCAACGAGAATGTCTTGTTATATATGTGACCACCATCTATTTTGTAACAACTACTCGTCTGTTCTAGTAAAAAAATATTGTAGTTGCAAATGATTATGTGGTTAGAATTACTAGAAGTGTATTGTAATGATGAATAAATGATGTGCTGTAGTAACTATACCTTCAATACAGATTACCGATTAGAATACTTGGGATTACAATATTATATTGTACACACTACAATGTAACGTTGTATTGTAACGGTCCAGAAAGACTGTCCGCGTTCCTTGGGTATCCCACAAATTATTTAGTTAGTTTAACCTTAATTTAGCTAGATTCGGTAAATTTTCACCGGACGATGAAACTATCTTCAGTGTGACATACTGAATCTGTAGCAACCGATAACTTCATAGTATAAAGAATGAATAATAGTAACTAGACGAGTTGATCTAGTAAGGTTCAATATAATAGAAGGTATACATAGTTGTAGCAGTTAAATTATATTCATTAATTGTACTTAGTAATAATTCATTTAGAATTTCGCAATGACATTTGCGAATTGCTCTCATAAAAATGTCAGGCGGTTTCCCTCCCAAAATAGGCTATCAGATTGATAGATCTAGGTACATTTGAGAGTTGGAAACTGAATAAATTGGTAGTAAATGCTTTAAACTATCTATGTTCAGAATCTCATAAAGGTCGGCTTCTTTATTGCGACACAGTAGGGAATTTTGATAAATACAGTATGAAAAACGTAACGTAGAATGTAGATATTTTCAAGGAGAGTAGATACAAGCTATTAGTGTCTTTAGACACCATCTTTCATTCAGAAAACGGTCTAGAACCAAAAGAAACATCCAAAAAGAACAATACTATTATAGACTATATGAACCAACTTAGGTATACATTGAGTTATATCTGGGGGTATATTTGGATGCCGGACGAATGGCACCCATCATAAAAAGTTGTTTTGATACGAAATGGTAGGCATCGTTTTGAGTCGGCGGTGTATACGGGAGGCAGCGGATCGGCAGGCAACTAAACAGACGGGGATCGCATACTAACTATGAAGTAGGCAGTGGCTTTGTGACGCACGGAAGCAAAGATTATAAAAAGGCGTACAAATTGTAAATGGGGGTCATTAATTTTGAGAATTTCAGAGGAGTAAGAAGTAGCTAGGTTCAAGCAGATGCTATTTTTAGTGGGCAAGGATCAGACAGTCGGACCAAAATGGACCTGGGTTCATTGCACATGTCTTGTAGCAAACTAGGATTGCTAAACCATTGTGCGGGACTGACTGACTGATATCTTGCATTTAGAAGTGAGTCAAGCAGATGCTATAGGAAGATTTCTCTTTACAGCTAGAAGTGATAGGGGTTAAATTCGGTGTTAACTTAAATATTTTCTTTAATTTTCCTTTGGTTAGGCAGTGACAAACCCTGGTAAGTACCTAACAAGGTGTAATATAGAGATTAATTGGTTTAATTTAAATTCATTAATTATTTTGTTATGTTTTGAAAGTTTCTTAATTCATTAATTTTCTTTACAATGCATGCAATAAATTCTACTATTTCGAGTAGACGCTCTTGGTTTAATAATTATTTCAATATAGAATAAAGTAGATTACACCTTAGCTTCATTAGAAATCCAGAGGTTTATCTGGTAAAGGCTGGAAAACCTAACGGTGACATTACTGAAGCCTTTTATTTGGTAGGTCCAGTACCTTTGGGTCGAGCTGGACGTTATTAGTACTTGATTGCTAATAGCGCAGACCCTCATTTCAAGTATTCTTGAGCTCAGTTGTGTGGATTGTCGTGAAGTGAATCTGCCAGTATGGCACACACGCTCTCTGAGTAATGGAAGACTTGTCTTGATCCTATTTATATATGTATATAATACACACACTAAAATATTGTCCCTGGTCCGTTTTGACGTCCCACCCAATCCACTGGACTGATAAACACGCACACAGTTATAGGGGTAGGACAAAGCCGAGACTTACTATCTTGCATTCCCTTTTTAGAATATTTAGGTAATCCATCATTGCACTAAGACGGATGACAATCGCAATTAAATGTAAATGTGAAGCTTGCTTCTAGTTTTGCTCTATTTTACACATCTAGCTAGAATAGGGGGAAGATAGGTACACAATAGGATAGGGCGGGTTTTAGCTATAGGAAGGTAGCATGCGTTATCTTGTGCGTATATCAAGAAAGGTTTCCATCTTGATGGATATAGGAAATGTGGCTAGGTATTTAAGTAGGATAGGTTGCATTAGCTGTAGGGAGAAAGGTAAAGCCACATAGTACGAGATTCATGATTGGTTTCCGTCATGAAGGAACTCAAGGTAAGTCTTTGAATTATAAGTGTGTGTTTGTTTCAGGATCTTTAGAATAGAAAATTAATGTACAAGCTTGCTCGATACATGTTCTGGGCAAACATCTAGTTCAAGCAGCAAGTACAAGAATGGCAGAGGAATTCTAGGATAATTGTAATCTTGTTCGATTCAAGTTATATTATCCGATAAATAACCTTTCACTTAAAGATGAAACCTGCGTTTACAGCACTATTTTAGTGAGTTAGATTTTAGATGTTATTTCTCCTTAGGTTCACAGCAAGCAGAATCTTGTAGGGAATAAAACTTCCTGAAGATCTGGAGCAAGAAGAAAGAGATCTGGAGGGAGAGGTTTACAGAGTTAAGATTCCCTAGGCTTTAGCATTTGTTCCAGATGAAGATTCAACGTGGATTAATTTGAGGAATTTTATATTTTCAAATACCTGCATTTTACAGAGTCTTGACTGTGTATATGTGTACCTAATTGGTTAAATGAAATATTGTGTTTTATGTTTTTCCTAATGTGAGTGTACCTCTTTATTTGATTTACCTGAGATATTGTGTGTTATTTTTAGTGTTTCTTATTACTTGTTTTATATTTCATAGTATGAGCGTTCAATTAAAATTGCATTCAACAATGGAAGTAAGGAGAATTATTGTAGTTATATATTTACATACTACACTTGTCCTTACATACTTACTACCTTGATAGTACAGCTATCTTCCTAGAAGTTTATTTTAATGCCTTAATTACATATTCTTACTTATTTTACTTACTTTTTACATACACTAGTAGATAGGATCAATACTTAGTTACGACTACTTACCTTCGTAATACATACCTACTTATAAGACGAGCTATAGTTAGGTAAGTACATACTACATTGTAGAACAGCGTCTTATCTCCTATGTGTTAAGCGATAGCGACTTTGATTATTTGACAAATTCGAATTTTAGAAACATCTGCGACTTTTAAGCTTTAGACTTTAAACCTTTTAACCTTTAAGACCTTAGGATTTTAACCTCTAGTTTGAATTTCAGACTTTGAACCTTATGATTTTAGAAACTTAAGCTTTTACAACTTAACCTAACTTTACCTTATTTTACCTTCGGATATTAAGTCTGGATTAGAACAGATGCATACACTACAATAGGTAGTCTTACCTACTATATCAGATTAATTTTATCAAATTATTTTTATTGTTCAACTTTGAATTGAATCATAGTGAAGTCACTTATTATTCTAGTGGTAATATTTATTGTGCCATTGAGACAGCTTGAGTAGCTCTCTCTTATATCTTTCAAATTCAGTAAAGTATTTATTAAAATTAAAAGGAACCTTTATTCCTACTTGTCTTGTAGTCTTGCATTGACTATTTGTTTTATAGTGACATTTAACTTCAACCTTTTGTCTTTTACTGACCTGTCTGATTGGTTTCCTCAAACTATGTGCTTGAAGGAGAAGCTATAAAGAAAAGTCATTCTCAAATGTTTTAAGGTCTGTACAGATACTATTTATCTTACTCTAGAGCGCGTGTCTCGTGGTTATTCTGAACTTATGGAAAAGGGATGATAACTACCTACAAAGAGTCTATGATCTATTCTATCTAGTCCGATGCCTATTAATTTACATGAAGTATATGTGGTCAAGCTAGACATTTCCGTTGTCGAAGTACCCTAGGCCGATTCTAGCTAGGGTTACTTTATATTAGCTATGTGACTGACCTTATCTACTTCTATTGCTTTTATCTTGGCTTTGTCGTAGCTATCTAGAAAGACTGGTTTGAGTGAACCATGAACTAGGAAGGTTACTTAAATTTAGATTCAGATGTTAGAAGTGGTTCTCTAACAAGCTGCCTTTTAGCTGCAGCATAAAATTGCATGGATCTATCTTGGCTTTGAGTAACTAAAGTTATTTAAAGATAATTTAGTTTCATGATCTTTGTTAATCCATAGTAGCACTGATGTTGGATTCAGTTTAGTGAAATAGTAAAAATAGATTTTACTCATTCCCCTATTCTTAATCACACATCCGCTAAAGTCTAGTGTACTGTGAAGAGGGGATTTATTACGAATACATGTGAATAATATGTATTCGTAGTCTGGTGTCGAAAATCACTAGATGGCGCGGATGGAGGAGCGTCACTCTAATGTGAATACATACCATTGTAAATACATTAGCTTCATAGTACACAATTTAACATCATTCTAGTAACAAAGTATAATAAACTTATATTCTGAGACTTTAGAATCATTCTATATGGAGGAGCGTCACTCTAATGTAAATACATACTATTGTAAATACATTAGCTTCATAGTACACAATTTAACATCATTCTAGTAACAAAGTTATAATAAACTTATATTCTGAGACTTTAGAATCATTCTATATATTTGATATTAATTTTTATAAGTAGTTTTCTACTGAAGGAAATATAGCTTTTCTATTTACGTGTATTTCAGCAAAGCCAAATATTTTATAATTCCGAACATGTATTTCTTCCTAAAGCTAGTACTTGATAAAACAATTGAGGTTTAGGTCTTCCATTCTATATAAGATTCATGAAAGGATCTCATTGATAATGAGTCGTACCTACTTAAGATAACTTCTGTTGCCTCTAATTATCTAGGATTTACATAATATGTATCTTTTAATTAATCTATTATATTTTATTTATCAGGCTACAATAGTAGGAATAACCCTCGCGATTAACTAAACTTCTACTTACGGTTTACTCTTATTAGCAACGATTAGATAGATAATAAAGATTAGTGTAGATAGGAAAACGTTACTTTCATATTAGGTAGATTCATAGGTTAACTAAACGAGATCTCATCATAATTCCTTTAAAGTATCTGAGTTCCTATCGGTTCATAATAGTAGGCGTCCTAATCACAACCACTATACGATCACAAGGCCATTAGAATAAGTTAGTTATTAAGTTAGTTATAAATCATAAGATTAAAGTAAAGCAACGTAGTTAAAATTAGTTTAAATTGCTTAGGTTAAATTGATTTAGGTTCATCTCTCTCTTAGGTTAATTAATATCTATATATCTCTTTTAATCTTTTAGTATTTTAGTTATTTTCTCTCGTAGTTAGTTTTCCAGTCAGTTAGAAACAAATTAGGTTAGTAAGGGGGGGGAGCGTTACAATTTGGTGCCGTGACCAGGATATCGATTTTAGGTTATTTACAGTAGCTTAAATCATTTTTATATTCAAATCATACCTTATATCTATTAAATTCATATTTTATTTCCATTAAATTCATGTTTCATTTAATTGGTTGCTTACTTTAATCTTGTATAGTGCGATTTTTCGCACAATTTGTTGCCGTAATAAAGGATGGGGTTTTGTGTTGAGATTTCTTAATTTTATTTAGATTATAACTGTTTATTAGGTAAATCGGTTAATTTTAGTTCATTCTGTTTAGAAGTTTTATTCTAGATTTTATTCGTTTAAATTAGACAAAACTAATACGTATAGGTAGTAAATAGGTAATGTAAAGGAATTAATTGAGTTTCATATTATTGCGTTGGTGAGGTAAGATTAAGTGACATCCATATTTGTAAATGCGTGGGGTCGTAAATAGATAATGTAGGATTTACTTACCAATAGTTATTTATAGTTTTATACTTTTATGAGCGGGGGGTCGTAAATAAATGACTTAGAATTTCAAAATAATTATTTATAGATTCGAGATTTCAAGAGTTAGAGAAAGGTCGTAAGTAAATTAATTATATTTACAGATTAGTTACTTTTAGATTCATTTATTATATTAGCGTGGGATAACCATTGACTGATTGAGCTTAACTCTATTTAATTTAAATAAGTAGATTTACTAAAATATCAGTTGAGAAATTAATATTAGGTAAACTAATAGGTAAACTTTTAGGTAAACTAATAGGTAACCAGATAAAATTTTAGTAATATAATGAATAGTAGGTAATTTAGGTTATAAGTATTCAACTCTCATAGAGGAATAAGTCTAGCATAAAAATAGGGGTAGTTCTGAGATACCTATTGTCTGAGAACTAATACTTGACTGGTTTATTGAATGCCTATGTCTTTGGAGATTACTAGTAGGTAGAATCATTATTTAGTGACGGCTACTTCTATGTCTACTTATCCTCGTACTAGATAGATAGATAGATTAAAAACTCTTTATTGTACACCATTTTTACAGTACTACTTAGTGGGCTATAGTTAGATAATTACATATCACATTTGGGCTTGTTCTTACATACCTACTACTCTGATAGTGCAGCTACTTACCTTTTTAGAAGTTTGCTTTAGTATACCTTATATCAATACTTAGTAACAGTTATTTTTACTTTCATTTATTTTCTATTACATTCTTACTTACAAAGTGAGCTATAGGTAGATAACAACTTACTACACCGGGGTTTACATACTTACAACATTAATCGTTCAGTTGCGTCAGTTACTTACCTTCTTGATGCTAAGCAATTATGATCTAGATATAAAGTTTATTTACATTAGACTTACTTAAACATAGAGAAGTTTATTTTACTACTACGTTTATTTATTCATACTTACTTTAGGATTTTAGAATCTTTGAATTTTAAACCTTAGATATTGAACTTTTATCTTTAACTATTAATTTTTACTTTGAACTTTAAATTTTGAATTTGGACTTTGAATTTTAACTTTAAATTTTAACTTTAAATTTTAACTTTAAATTTTAACTTTAATTTTAACTTTAGATTTTAACTTTGAGTTTTAACTTTAAATTTTAACTTTGAATATTAACTTTAAATTTTAACTTTAAATTTTAACTTTGAATATTAACTTTGAATTTTAACTTTGCATTTTAACCTTTAAATTTTAACTTTGAATTTTAACTTTAAATTTTAACTTTGAATTTTAAATTTTGAATTTTTACTTTAAATTTTAACTTTAAATTTTAACTTTGGATTTTAACTTTGAATTTTAACGTTGAATTTTAACTTTAAATTTTAACTTTGAATTTTAACTTTAGATTTTAACTTTAAATTTTAACTTTGAATTTTAACTTTGAATTTTGACTTTGAATTTTAACTTTGAATTTTAACTTTGAATTTTAACTTTGAATTTTAACTTTGAATTTTAATTTGAATTTTAACTTTGAATTTTAACTTTGAATTTTAACTTTAAATTTTAACTTTGAATTTTAACTTTGAATTTTAACTTTAAATTTTAACTTTGAATTTTAACTTTAAGTTTTAACTTTGAATTTTAACTTTGAATTTTAACTTTGAATTTTAACTTTGAAATTTACCTTTGAATTTTAACGTTAAATTTTAACTTTGAATTCTGACTTTGAATTTTAACTTTGAATTTTGACTTTGAATTTTAACTTTAAATTCTGACTTTGAATTTTAACTTTGAATTTTGTCTTTGAATTCTAACTTTGAATTTTGGCTTTGAATTTTAACTTTGAACTTTAACTTTAAACTATAACTTTGAACTTTTGGTTTAGGAGTTCTTATCTTAGGCAGAGGCGTGTGTGACTTTGCATGTAATTAGCATTCTCTAAAGATAGTCTTCTATATATATACTTAAAATGATATGGTGTCTATGTAAATGGGGTTGTAAAAGGAAAGACAGTCATAATTATCATAATAAATATACTTATCCGAGACTAAGTTTAGTTCTTTACGTAGCTAGGGTCAGATAGACTGTATGTACATTGGAAGCATTTAGATAAAATTGTCCACAATTTTTCACCTTGGGTTATACCTAATATGCGTAAAAATAAGATTTAGATTTCACCCGCCTAGCTAAGTTACAGCTATCTATCTAGGTTATGATACGTTGCCTATAATATATAAATAAGTAAATGTCACATGTTTGATGGTTTAGTTCTTGATAATTAAAATTAATAAACATAAAGCATAATTAATAACATAATCATTGGATCGGATTTAAATTTATTATCTTACTTTAGCTAATAGGTATTGAACTACTCGTATCTACCAATAATCAAAACGGTAGTAAGGAAATGTCATGAATGTCAAATCACAAAACATAATAACAAAAATTACGTAGGGCCATGTCGCCCGATTATTACTAAAGAAATAGGGGAAATAGTAATGGTAGATTTATATGGCCCTCTACCGACAGGAGCATTTGGAATGAACTATATATTGGTAATTCAGGATTCATTTAGTAAATTTGTAAAGTTTTATGAACTAAGGAAAGCAACAGCGAAGGCAGTACTAAGTAAATTAAAAGGATATTTCTCAATAATCAAACCTAAAGCTATAATGTCAGACAACGGTACTCAATTCACAAGTAAAATCTGGAAGGAGTTTATGGAGCAGAATGGAGTGAGAGTAATTCATACTACCGTAAGAAACCCACGACCAAATATAGTAGAACGAGTTAATCGAGAGCTTGGAAGGTTATTTAGAACGTATTGTCGTAAAAATCATAAGGGATGGGTAGGTATATTACCGGAATTAGAAAAACTCTACAATAACACATTTCATGAAAGCTCAGGATTCACACCGTGTGAAATAATGTATGGCGAGGGTACAAATATGTCATTTGATAGTTTATTGACTAAAAGGGGAAATGATTTAGGAGTGGAGCGAATAAGGGAATTAGCTAGGAAAAATTTAAAAAGGGTAGGAGAACATCGGGAGCTGAAATTTAATCAAAAATATCGACTTACGGAATTTCAAATTGGAGACTTAGTTAAAATTAAAAGATTGAATAAATCAAATGCGGAACAAAAATTGACAAAAAAATTTGAGTCATTATATGAAGGACCGTATACTATAGCTTGCAATCCATATCAAAATGTATACATATTAATTGACCCAAAGGATAATAAAGTTCGAGGGAAGTTTAACACAATTCACTTATTACTAAGTATTATGACTGATTTAAACTAGCAAGTGCTGATTCGGGAGCCTGGACTTGAGTGTTTGTATAAAGTATAATTACTCTTAGGAAGCAGAGTGAAAGAATTGGAAATAGATATACAAATCACGGTAGTAGTCTAGTAATTTAGAGCTTATGTTATTAATAAAAAAAAAAAAAAAGAAACACACCATTAGAAAAGTATCTTATATCAATATTTATTGTCAATAAAAAAAAAAAAAACCAAACTTCTAAATTTAAATAATCAATAAATCACACCGTGAGCATCTGAAAAAAAAAAGAAATATGTTATAATTATATTACTACTAATTAATAAAACACAAAAGGACACGAATAAAATCGTTGAATAATTGTGAGTACCAAACAAATAATTATAAGGAAAGGAATGATTGTAATTAGCGAATAATAAACAAATAAATTACAAGTGTTGAACTATTAAAATGAGTATCTTAATAATGTCTAGCATATTTAGTTGAATAATATACATTAAGGAAGCTAGTCAAAGACTTAAAACATAATACAAATGAGTTAGAAGGGAAATTTCCAAAGAATGCTTGACCAATATATAGTACTAGTTTTTCATATTATAAAAAGGGGGTATGCTAAGGGTTATGATGACGTAATGGATTGAACTTGCTTTCACGGTGGACCAGGTCACAGACCGGCAGTATTGTCGCCCGATCAATGGTGACCTATGGTGAAAGTTGAGTTTACTACTATAATACTTTTGCGTTCTTCGTTTCGTTGTTTATCGAAACACGGCAAAGTAAAGGAAGTAATTGAAACAATCTGCATTTCTTGGAAACTAAAGAAGGAACTATTATTAAGTACTAAACTGTTAATTTAATTAATACTTACTTATAATTATAGCGAATAGAATCGACCTTAGAACTCAGAAGTGAGCAGCAACCTGAAACCAAAGAGATAATGTTCCTTGTTAAAAGGGGAATATATTGCGAAATCGTTAGATAGATTATTATTTTTTTTTATGGAAAAAAAAAGAGGGCAAATTCTGTTGAAAGTTAAAATTTAGGAAAAAAAATAGAAACTTACTAGTTTCGGGAGAAATCCGGAAATAAGTCCACGTTGTCATTGAAGAACTCCAACGAAAAGAAATCAGCATCGGAAGAAGCGGTGATAGTAGTCTAAAAAAAAAAAAAAAAAAAATATATATATATATCTTAATTATTGTCTTTGTGTGAAAACTTAATATATATAGCATATTACAATATTAGGACATTAGAATGTTAGTATCTTGGTACATTAGAATATCCATACATTAGAACATTTTTACTTTAGGACGATAGGACTTAGACTTCAGTTCACATTTTTGAAGTTAAATCTATAACTAGATACATTACAATCTTTGTAATTTTAGGGATTCAGAATTTCATTTTCTTATTACTTTATCCAATATTGAAATTTACCAATACTACAAAAGATTACTTACAATAGTTGTAGATGTCATCATTGGTTCTATAACCAGAGGTTGAAGTGGTGAGGATGCTACCGTTGAGGGCATTGGATTAGGCTCGGATGTAGCCACAATAACGGGTCCAGCGGCATTCTTTTGCTAAAAAAAAAAAAAAAGGGAATGTATTTAATTCATGTTAAATGATACAGATGTAAGGTTCATTAGGTATATAGGTAAACAAACACTATGCGATGCGGTAAGTAGGTAGGTAGGTAAGTATAAAATGTAGTAAGTAACAATAAACACTCTAACATAATAAATTATGACTATGCTTGAATCTGTGTGATTAGAAGCACTTCGGAAGACTTACGTACTAGGTCCTGGTATAAGCTGTTACGCAAAATATTGAATTTTTTTTTCATTTATATCAATAGAAATAAGAACTTACCTTTGTTGGTTTCAAAGATTGTCGGTAACGCTTAAGCATTAATCTCAACTCCTCAATGGTTAATGCAGGAGGGCGCGAAGAATTGATATCATCCAGGAGACGGAGGATTTTTGCCGTTTTATGAGAATAGTATTGCGGGTGATTGACGTCCCATAATACGGGATATTTTTCCACCTTGGTTAAAAAAACATTATAATACGGCATTTTTTTATTTTATTTTAAATCAAGAGTAGGGAATGTTACACAAGCTAGCACACGAGTGCACGAATAAAAATTTTTTTTTTATCTACCCTCATTAGGTATACTTATTCGAATTTCTTGTTCATCATGTCTTGGTGACTAATAGCAAGAAGGTTGTAATATGTAGGTTCTATGTAGGGAGATTTTGAATAAGAATCTCGGGGTTTCATACTATCAGGATTGCGTACTAAAGATTTATATTTATATGAAATATGATTCAAATTTTGATCTCTGTTTCGTACATAGTTCCGTTTTCAAGGACACAAGTATAGTTCGAAAAATTACCAGGTTGATCAATCATGTATTCAAGAGAAATGGAACCTTCAATTTGCTTGAATTTTTTTAGTTCTATTCTTTAACCAATAATTTTGTATAATATGGGTAATGATCAAATCTATACAAATAAGGAGGATATCATTTAGTAATTGACGTCTAAGATATAAAAATTTTTTTTTGTTCCTTTTCAAATTCTTCCTCTTTTGTTCATGTTTTGCCTTTTGAATTGGGGTTTCAGGAATTTAACTTGTAACTAAATCATAAAAATATCTAAATGAATATAAACAAATATGGTACCGATTTCTTAACAGTCTTACTTCTACACGAGCTGTTGATTTTGCGGGTATAATGAATGACTACGGATGTTGGAGTTCTGAAAGGTTGAATGAATCTTAGTAAAATTTGGGATCGAGACATTGTGTGATGAACGAGTGAGAATTATGTTAATTTTAACTGTTTGAGGGGCTCAAGATTTCAACAGAATCTTGGAATAGGACAATATTTTTTGATTTCTAAATCTGGACAAGCTTTACATTTGACAAACAATTTGTATGAAGGAGTTATTGGTGTTAGGTTAGGTCAGTTGACAATTTCATCAGTTTCGGCTGATTTCATACAAGTTCACACTATACAAATTAGGTTCTGATTAAGCACACTGCACATGCTCCGAATTGCAATTTGTTGTTATTTTGAGATCGGTTTTACGTTGGATGATTCGATCATGTTAAGTTATGGTTGCACGCCTTTGAGGATCTAATTTGGACTGTGAAGGGTGATGTATGATAAACTCAGTTACGAATTGCGAGAGTCAATAGACGGGCTAAAGAGCTAAATACATTATATCACTAGGATTGAGTCTGGATCACAACAGACTTCCGTTACACAGTTTAACAATTGTTCTCGCTGCAATGATAATATTTCGTGGTTGTATTCATTTATAGCTATAAAACGGCATCAAACTCACATCATTTTGGGGTTTCGGTTTAAATTTTACACATCAAATAAAAAAAAAAACATTACTTATGTGATGGCTAGCATAGATCTAATCTGTGCAAGTCATTGCAAAATATTTGTCTGGAACTAGAAATCGACAAATAAAATTTGTACCAATAATGATTGTTCAAGAGAGAAATAATTTGTGTTTTATTTTAATGAATGAAATTAATTTGGGAAAGTTTTACTCCGGTTCATAAGTTAATCACCTCGTATAACTTTGGGGTCGGCTGTAACGGTCCAGAAAGACTGTCCGCGTTCCTTGGGTATCCCACAAATTATTTAGTTAGTTTAACCTTAATTTAGCTAGATTCGGTAAATTTTCACCGGACGATGAAACTATCTTCAGTGTGACATACTGAATCTGTAGCAACCGATAACTTCATAGTATAAAGAATGAATAATAGTAACTAGACGAGTTGATCTAGTAAGGTTCAATATAATAGAAGGTATACATAGTTGTAGCAGTTAAATTATATTCATTAATTGTACTTAGTAATAATTCATTTAGAATTTCGCAATGACATTTGCGAATTGCTCTCATAAAAATGTCAGGCGGTTTCCCTCCCAAAATAGGCTATCAGATTGATAGATCTAGGTACATTTGAGAGTTGGAAACTGAATAAATTGGTAGTAAATGCTTTAAACTATCTATGTTCAGAATCTCATAAAGGTCGGCTTCTTTATTGCGACACAGTAGGGAATTTTGATAAATACAGTATGAAAAACGTAACGTAGAATGTAGATATTTTCAAGGAGAGTAGATACAAGCTATTAGTGTCTTTAGACACCATCTTTCATTCAGAAAACGGTCTAGAACCAAAAGAAACATCCAAAAAGAACAATACTATTATAGACTATATGAACCAACTTAGGTATACATTGAGTTATATCTGGGGGTATATTTGGATGCCGGACGAATGGCACCCATCATAAAAAGTTGTTTTGATACGAAATGGTAGGCATCGTTTTGAGTCGGCGGTGTATACGGGAGGCAGCGGATCGGCAGGCAACTAAACAGACGGGGATCGCATACTAACTATGAAGTAGGCAGTGGCTTTGTGACGCACGGAAGCAAAGATTATAAAAAGGCGTACAAATTGTAAATGGGGGTCATTAATTTTGAGAATTTCAGAGGAGTAAGAAGTAGCTAGGTTCAAGCAGATGCTATTTTTAGTGGGCAAGGATCAGACAGTCGGACCAAAATGGACCTGGGTTCATTGCACATGTCTTGTAGCAAACTAGGATTGCTAAACCATTGTGCGGGACTGACTGACTGATATCTTGCATTTAGAAGTGAGTCAAGCAGATGCTATAGGAAGATTTCTCTTTACAGCTAGAAGTGATAGGGGTTAAATTCGGTGTTAACTTAAATATTTTCTTTAATTTTCCTTTGGTTAGGCAGTGACAAACCCTGGTAAGTACCTAACAAGGTGTAATATAGAGATTAATTGGTTTAATTTAAATTCATTAATTATTTTGTTATGTTTTGAAAGTTTCTTAATTCATTAATTTTCTTTACAATGCATGCAATAAATTCTACTATTTCGAGTAGACGCTCTTGGTTTAATAATTATTTCAATATAGAATAAAGTAGATTACACCTTAGCTTCATTAGAAATCCAGAGGTTTATCTGGTAAAGGCTGGAAAACCTAACGGTGACATTACTGAAGCCTTTTATTTGGTAGGTCCAGTACCTTTGGGTCGAGCTGGACGTTATTAGTACTTGATTGCTAATAGCGCAGACCCTCATTTCAAGTATTCTTGAGCTCAGTTGTGTGGATTGTCGTGAAGTGAATCTGCCAGTATGGCACACACGCTCTCTGAGTAATGGAAGACTTGTCTTGATCCTATTTATATATGTATATAATACACACACTAAAATATTGTCCCTGGTCCGTTTTGACGTCCCACCCAATCCACTGGACTGATAAACACGCACACAGTTATAGGGGTAGGACAAAGCCGAGACTTACTATCTTGCATTCCCTTTTTAGAATATTTAGGTAATCCATCATTGCACTAAGACGGATGACAATCGCAATTAAATGTAAATGTGAAGCTTGCTTCTAGTTTTGCTCTATTTTACACATCTAGCTAGAATAGGGGGAAGATAGGTACACAATAGGATAGGGCGGGTTTTAGCTATAGGAAGGTAGCATGCGTTATCTTGTGCGTATATCAAGAAAGGTTTCCATCTTGATGGATATAGGAAATGTGGCTAGGTATTTAAGTAGGATAGGTTGCATTAGCTGTAGGGAGAAAGGTAAAGCCACATAGTACGAGATTCATGATTGGTTTCCGTCATGAAGGAACTCAAGGTAAGTCTTTGAATTATAAGTGTGTGTTTGTTTCAGGATCTTTAGAATAGAAAATTAATGTACAAGCTTGCTCGATACATGTTCTGGGCAAACATCTAGTTCAAGCAGCAAGTACAAGAATGGCAGAGGAATTCTAGGATAATTGTAATCTTGTTCGATTCAAGTTATATTATCCGATAAATAACCTTTCACTTAAAGATGAAACCTGCGTTTACAGCACTATTTTAGTGAGTTAGATTTTAGATGTTATTTCTCCTTAGGTTCACAGCAAGCAGAATCTTGTAGGGAATAAAACTTCCTGAAGATCTGGAGCAAGAAGAAAGAGATCTGGAGGGAGAGGTTTACAGAGTTAAGATTCCCTAGGCTTTAGCATTTGTTCCAGATGAAGATTCAACGTGGATTAATTTGAGGAATTTTATATTTTCAAATACCTGCATTTTACAGAGTCTTGACTGTGTATATGTGTACCTAATTGGTTAAATGAAATATTGTGTTTTATGTTTTTCCTAATGTGAGTGTACCTCTTTATTTGATTTACCTGAGATATTGTGTGTTATTTTTAGTGTTTCTTATTACTTGTTTTATATTTCATAGTATGAGCGTTCAATTAAAATTGCATTCAACAATGGAAGTAAGGAGAATTATTGTAGTTATATATTTACATACTACACTTGTCCTTACATACTTACTACCTTGATAGTACAGCTATCTTCCTAGAAGTTTATTTTAATGCCTTAATTACATATTCTTACTTATTTTACTTACTTTTTACATACACTAGTAGATAGGATCAATACTTAGTTACGACTACTTACCTTCGTAATACATACCTACTTATAAGACGAGCTATAGTTAGGTAAGTACATACTACATTGTAGAACAGCGTCTTATCTCCTATGTGTTAAGCGATAGCGACTTTGATTATTTGACAAATTCGAATTTTAGAAACATCTGCGACTTTTAAGCTTTAGACTTTAAACCTTTTAACCTTTAAGACCTTAGGATTTTAACCTCTAGTTTGAATTTCAGACTTTGAACCTTATGATTTTAGAAACTTAAGCTTTTACAACTTAACCTAACTTTACCTTATTTTACCTTCGGATATTAAGTCTGGATTAGAACAGATGCATACACTACAATAGGTAGTCTTACCTACTATATCAGATTAATTTTATCAAATTATTTTTATTGTTCAACTTTGAATTGAATCATAGTGAAGTCACTTATTATTCTAGTGGTAATATTTATTGTGCCATTGAGACAGCTTGAGTAGCTCTCTCTTATATCTTTCAAATTCAGTAAAGTATTTATTAAAATTAAAAGGAACCTTTATTCCTACTTGTCTTGTAGTCTTGCATTGACTATTTGTTTTATAGTGACATTTAACTTCAACCTTTTGTCTTTTACTGACCTGTCTGATTGGTTTCCTCAAACTATGTGCTTGAAGGAGAAGCTATAAAGAAAAGTCATTCTCAAATGTTTTAAGGTCTGTACAGATACTATTTATCTTACTCTAGAGCGCGTGTCTCGTGGTTATTCTGAACTTATGGAAAAGGGATGATAACTACCTACAAAGAGTCTATGATCTATTCTATCTAGTCCGATGCCTATTAATTTACATGAAGTATATGTGGTCAAGCTAGACATTTCCGTTGTCGAAGTACCCTAGGCCGATTCTAGCTAGGGTTACTTTATATTAGCTATGTGACTGACCTTATCTACTTCTATTGCTTTTATCTTGGCTTTGTCGTAGCTATCTAGAAAGACTGGTTTGAGTGAACCATGAACTAGGAAGGTTACTTAAATTTAGATTCAGATGTTAGAAGTGGTTCTCTAACAAGCTGCCTTTTAGCTGCAGCATAAAATTGCATGGATCTATCTTGGCTTTGAGTAACTAAAGTTATTTAAAGATAATTTAGTTTCATGATCTTTGTTAATCCATAGTAGCACTGATGTTGGATTCAGTTTAGTGAAATAGTAAAAATAGATTTTACTCATTCCCCTATTCTTAATCACACATCCGCTAAAGTCTAGTGTACTGTGAAGAGGGGATTTATTACGAATACATGTGAATAATATGTATTCGTAGTCTGGTGTCGAAAATCACTAGATGGCGCGGATGGAGGAGCGTCACTCTAATGTGAATACATACCATTGTAAATACATTAGCTTCATAGTACACAATTTAACATCATTCTAGTAACAAAGTATAATAAACTTATATTCTGAGACTTTAGAATCATTCTATATGGAGGAGCGTCACTCTAATGTAAATACATACTATTGTAAATACATTAGCTTCATAGTACACAATTTAACATCATTCTAGTAACAAAGTTATAATAAACTTATATTCTGAGACTTTAGAATCATTCTATATATTTGATATTAATTTTTATAAGTAGTTTTCTACTGAAGGAAATATAGCTTTTCTATTTACGTGTATTTCAGCAAAGCCAAATATTTTATAATTCCGAACATGTATTTCTTCCTAAAGCTAGTACTTGATAAAACAATTGAGGTTTAGGTCTTCCATTCTATATAAGATTCATGAAAGGATCTCATTGATAATGAGTCGTACCTACTTAAGATAACTTCTGTTGCCTCTAATTATCTAGGATTTACATAATATGTATCTTTTAATTAATCTATTATATTTTATTTATCAGGCTACAATAGTAGGAATAACCCTCGCGATTAACTAAACTTCTACTTACGGTTTACTCTTATTAGCAACGATTAGATAGATAATAAAGATTAGTGTAGATAGGAAAACGTTACTTTCATATTAGGTAGATTCATAGGTTAACTAAACGAGATCTCATCATAATTCCTTTAAAGTATCTGAGTTCCTATCGGTTCATAATAGTAGGCGTCCTAATCACAACCACTATACGATCACAAGGCCATTAGAATAAGTTAGTTATTAAGTTAGTTATAAATCATAAGATTAAAGTAAAGCAACGTAGTTAAAATTAGTTTAAATTGCTTAGGTTAAATTGATTTAGGTTCATCTCTCTCTTAGGTTAATTAATATCTATATATCTCTTTTAATCTTTTAGTATTTTAGTTATTTTCTCTCGTAGTTAGTTTTCCAGTCAGTTAGAAACAAATTAGGTTAGTAAGGGGGGGGAGCGTTACAGTATTAAGTACTATATTGTAATGTAATATTAAATAAATATGTTGCTGTAGTAACTAGATCTATCGTGCTGGTAAATAATCAGAATAGTTCTGAATACTCTGTAGCATTGTAATAAATACTGATCATATTGTAATGGGGATTGTTTATATTGTACCTTTTGCCACCTAGTTAATAGCATAATATACTATACAGAGTGCAACATTTAAATCGGTGAGTATGGGAAAGTTTGAAACTATAAGACATACGATGATCTGTTCTTAGGAACCATGTCATCGATTTTAGTAACACGGAAACCTGCATTCATACATTTGAAAAAAAACTTATACTCAGCTCGGGAATCGAACCCGAACTTTTTGCAAAATAAAACTAACACTATTTCCGTAGTTGTTTATATTGTTAGTTTTATTTTTCAAAAAGTCCGGGTTCGATTCCCGAGCTGCGTCCAAGTTTTTTTAAATAAATGTATGAATACAGTTTTCCTTGTTACTAAAATCGATGACATGGTTCCTAAGAACAGATCTTCGTATGTCTTATAGTTTCAAACTTTCCCATACTGACCGATTTAAATGTTACACCCCGTATAGTATATGCTATTAACTAATAAATTAGTGCAGCAGTTAAACAAACTCTAAACAAAAAACAAGATAAAAATAGCAAAAGATACAACATCATTTTCAGTTGAATAAAAGAATAAGTTAATACACAGTAATCAAAGATTTATTTGGTATTCATACTTATAATAATTATTAGTAAGTAACGATTAACTAATCCAGGAGATCTCACAATCAAAACTTAATCTAATAAGGCGGTAAGCTACGTCTAAGAATCTTAACAATATATCCAAAAATGTATAAAAACTTACTTTAAAAACGATAGCATTGCTACATTAACATTTATTTTTGTGGGTTCTTCTCAGAGTAAATGCATAAATAATTACGTTGCTTGCATATTTTCCTTCTGGAATTGCTGTCCAGTAAACCATCAGTTCGATGTAACTTCAGGATGGCTCTTCCTTCTGCACTAGTTTTTAGCAAATCCAAAGGAGTCTGAAAACGAGAGTTAACTATGAAAACTGATGCAAAACACTAGCATGTAACTGTAAATAAATTACTAAGTTGTTCTTAGATATTAGGTGAAAAAACGGCTTGTCTTTCTATCTAAATTGTAGGGTGCAACAAGTTTACTTATTATAAATACAGGCTTCTGTTTGACACTCCGTTCACATAGTCCATGTCTACTACCTTATACATAATGATAGTAAGCCAATAATGTAGGACCTATTTTTAGAATTGCCAGCACTTATCAAAACTTATGCCTGGATTTAATGTATCATGGCAGTAGGTAAAGGTAGAGAATATAGGTAAAATAGGGAAGTACTGTAGGTACCAAATAATTAAAAAGAATATTTAAGAACGTAAAAACGGATTTCAATCTTTTCTAGGGAGTACTTTTAGACACTAGAAATAATAAATGTAGAGATATTATTGTAAAAAATTAAAGATAATATATTCTAATTTAAAGTGAAGGAAAAAAATCTGGGTGGTTCTATACAACATTTTCACACAAAAACCATTTTACCGTCGCAAGAATCGCAAAAAATGACGGAAAATGGGGTCTGATTCGGTGTGTATACAGCTAAATCCGCTACATATTGTAACGTAAAAATAATAATGAATTGTAGCTGTTATAGTCTTCTCCCCGTGTAGGGTATTTTTTTGTACCCAAACTAAATACTTTTTGAATTATGAGAAAGAAAAGACAGGTACAAAACGCACCGTACTTACTCCATACAATTTCCTAAGGAAAAATAGTGGGGCGCAGTCGTATATAGACTTGATTTTCGTTTCGCCAGCCAGACCGCGTTCAGGCGCGTTTGTGGAAGGACGGGTGTATCGCATTGCTTCAGAAAATTCTTACGATCGACAACGTGTTATTACTGTACGTGTTTGATAGTACGATTGGATAAAGGTGATACTTTTTGGACTGAAAAAAAAGTATGCGAGGTACTAAGTGCGTGCTGATTATCAGAATTAGATTTGGAAAAATACCTAGTAGGTACTATTAGTAGTAGTAGGTATGTAGGTGTAGTAGGCACTTAGTACCTAATGGTAAATATGATATTTGCGATTTTTTATTTTTTATCTTTCGGTGCATTTTCTGGACATTCTGGTATAATAGTGGCCACCTTCAAATAAATTTGTGACAAGCCTGGCGTCATGCCAATCTGTCAAAATATAATATAATATAATTCACAACTTATAATATAATAATAATAATAAATAAATAATAAATAAATATTCATGGACTTGGAACATGGATTCATGGACACACAACGCCCTCTAGTCCCAAACTAAGCAAAGCTTGTGATATGGGAACTAAATGGCTGACAGAATACTTATATACTTTTTTTTGTAAATACATACTTATTATACATAGTAACACCCAGACATAGAACAAACATCTATGTTTTCCACGCACAAATGTTTGTTCTCAGTGGGGATCGAACCCACGACCCACAGCACGGAAGGCAGAGCCATTACCGACTGAGCTGTGACGCCTGTCAAATACTCACAACTAATAATATATAATATAATATATAAATATATATAATAAAATATAATATATATAATAATATATATATATATAATAGGTATTATATACCTATGTATCTACTATGTGCATGCTGATTACCATAATTAGATTTGGAAAAATACTGAGTTGGTAGGTAGGTACTAGGTACTATACCTAGTAGTAATAGGTATATAGGTGCAAGACTAGGTACCTAATGATATTTGTGATTTTTGGGGTTTTGTATGATTTGGAGATTTTTTATCTTTTCGGGGCATTTGCTGAACATTCTGGCATAATAAATAAACAACTAATTTTTTACCGACTTCAAAAAAGGTGGAGTTTCTCAATTCGGTTATATTTATTTATATTTTCTCCACACAACCGGTTTCTTAACTTATTTATTACATGTACTAGTTAGTCGTAATAATATTTATATACCTACCTATTTGTATCTAGTTTGTAAATGTGTATAAAGGTAAGTATATGTATTTTTAACACTTTGCAACTTGAAGTATTGTAATTTGGTTCTTATCTGCTTTGTATTTAGGTTCATTACATCCTGTTTTTGACTAGCACGTGTCGAGCCACGCGAGGCGGCACCACTGATCTATTTTGCTACAGAGTTGATAAATAAGCGATTATGGTTATTATCACTGGCGCACTAGAATTCAATTCTGTTTTCATTCCTACTGAACATACGATAAATGGCGAGATTGCTTGACGCACCGATTTATTTGTGTATTATTGTCATTTGCCACTCGAACTCCTTAGCTAGCGGAAGAAATCGTAAGTACCTACTGGTTCAAAAGAACTATGTGACACAAGTAAAAGTAGTAGTAGTAGTAGTAAAGGTAGTAGTAGTAGTAGTAAAGGTAGTAGTAGTAGTAGTAGGTACTTGCGTAGGTAAGTAAGTACTTGAAGGTACCGAACCTAGTACCTACTTACCTATTTACCTACCTATACCAAGTAGTTACCTACTACTAGTTGTCCTATGAGTTGTTATGAGCAACTAACAACCTACTGTGACGCATCACCTTTCTGAGGTCAAAGGTCTTTCGCTCGCTCGTTTCGTTCGAGTCTTTTATGTCAAACTAACAACCTACTGTGACGCATCACCTTTCTGGTGAAAAGGTCACCAAAGGTCACTCGAGGTCACTCAATGCATCTAGGCCAACAAAGGTCACCAAAGGTCACTAGAGGTCACTAACCAAAGGTCACTCAAGATCAAAGGTGATTCGAATATGAAAAATGTTCCAAGTTCAAACTTCGTAAAAATTTTCTAAGTCCTAACTCCATAGCGCCCCGTTATGTACACCCCAACCAAATTTTCGCGAAAAAAATTAAAAAGTAATTCCCCCTCTTTTCCCCCTTCCTTCTGTAAATATTTTTACACCATCTTATGTAGAATAAAGTCTTTTGTGTGCTTCTCAAATTTGATTGAAATCCGTCGATAAACAACGCTACAGCAAACTTTCCTCCTTTTCTCCCCTAGTTTTCCCCCAATCAAAAATCGCGGCCGACGAAACGAACGTGCCTAGTGAGGCATTGTACTTGACAGTACAATGTCTCACTAGGCACGTCCTTAGTAGACAATGTGACTTAGACTACTACCATCCGCATCCGCACGCGCACCAATGCGCGCATTCGACAGACACACACACACACACACACACACACACGCACAGACACACGCACACGCACTGACACACACACACGTCAAACTTTACCACCCCATCGTTTTTGCGTCGGGGGTTAAAAACATTGCTAATCACGTCGATAACATAATCTTGCTCATTACCAGTCTTACCTGATATACAAAATCAATGAAACACTAAGAAATAGTAGCTCACGTTATACTGGTATAAGAACCAAATGTTTCAAACTACAATCAATATATGCCTGAGAACCCTTCAAAATGCGTGTCGAGGGCTGATAAACATCCTCATAACTTGGAAACCGCTGCACCGATTTCTACCAAACTTGGCTTAGAACTATGCCAGATTTATCTGCTTTCCATTTCAAGAATAGTTATAAAAAAATTACGAGTGATTTTTTGGAGCTACGAGCCTTGAAAGGTACAGACACATAGACACAAAAAGCCTTAAACTTAGAACACCTTTCTTCTTCAGTCGGTGGTTAAAAAGTTTATCTGAAGCGTTAAACGTGTCCTTAGGACTTAGAGGCACAATATTACATAAAAATATTGGTACTTTTCTCCCTATTTATCAGAAATATAAATAGAAACGTAAAGGCAGAAAACGCTTCAAACGCGCGGGTGAGCGATCGGACCTGGCTGACGTCACACGCGAAATCGCCGGGCTAAAAACAGATTTTGAAAATCCAAACTTTAAAAAATCGTAGAAAATTCAGTTTTTGAGCTATCGCCAAAATTCTTTCACAGTTGTCCTTACAATCTTCTAGACTTTTGATTTAAGCTATAAAAACAGGAAAAAATGCCTAACTCATCTTCCTCATTATTACTCGTCCAGCCTATCCTGAACCGTATCGTAATTAAAAATCCTACAAATGGGAGCTCTTGTTATATTGGTTTGATTTGGTATTACTTTACATTGGTAAAGTGGAGAGCTGGTTATAAAGCGAATCTTTCGGAACACTAGCATGCGCAAATAAAACTTGCGCCTTATCCAGTTTATTTTGTTTAATGCAGATCGATAGATTTTTAACATGTGCCTCAAATATATTTATATGTTTAACAAATATATTTAACAATAGATGCCACCAATTCGGAAATTTGGACATCGAGCCAAAAAACGGTCAAAAGGAAGAAATAAAACTAATGAGGTTTTGTAAGTATATTCTTTCTGAATTCAGTACTGTACAGATACTATAGAAATAAAATACAAATTATTTATGTGGTTGTTTTTGACAGGGAAAGCAGCCAAGAAGTTTCTGTGGACGACGATGAGCATCTTGAAATTTCACATGTAACTTATTACCTATCTATATTTTGTTAGTAATTTTGTATAATTTTATTTTTTGGTAATTACACTGTATTTTTCTCATTCAGGAGCAGGAATGTGCAGAAAAAGAATATAGGCCCAGTGGCAGAAGAATTTTTGACATTGGTTATCTTTTTGAGCAACTGATTCATATAGGCAGCCACAGTTCTCTTTTTGATTGCGGCGTGAAATATCTCAATATAGTTAAAGAAAAAAGAGCTGGCCTTCATTCCGAATTCGAACTTCATTGCAAAATGTGTGGTGAGAAGTTTCAGCTTAAAACAGTGCGTAAAGTTCAGAGTAGAATGAATATAAATGAGGAAGTTGTGGCAGGAATTGTATCTACTGGTGCTGGATACACCCAGCTGAGTACTGTGCTTGCCCATGCTGACATCCCACAAATACCTCTGCGACTGTATCAAGCTACGCACAATCAAATTTGCCAATGGTGGGAACGAGCCGCGGAACATTGTATGGCTCAAGCAGGAAAAGAAGAGGTCGAGCAAGCAAAACGAATTGGGAATGTTTCGTCTCAAGGAACGCCGATGATACCCGTAGTTGCAGACGCATGTTGGAGTAAACGTTCATACGGTACAAATTATAATGCTTCTTCTGGCGCTGCGGCAATTGTTGGCCAGCACAGTAAACAAGTTCTTTACTATGGTGTGAAAAACAAATACTGTGTTACATGTTCCCGATCAGCGAACAAAGGAATAAATCCACCTGATCATACATGCTTCAAGAACTTTAGTGGTTCTTCGACTGCGATGGAAGCTGCCATAATAACCGAAGGTTTTAAAGCTTCCTTACGTGACCACGGACTTATTTATTCGCATTTGATTGCTGATGGGGACGCCAGCACTTATGCTTGCATTAGAAATGCTCGACCTTATCAACAAATAACAGTTGGTAAAATCGAATGTAAGAATCACCTACTGAGGAATTATTGCAAAGCCCTACTAGGACTTACAACCAACACATCATATCATATACGAGCTAGGAAACTGATAAAACAAAAATATTTGCGGTTGCGTTGGGGAGTTGAGTCCTGCATAAAACATTGGACTAGTCAAAACATCCCATTCACGGAAAAAGTTGAAAACATAAAAAAAGATATACAAAATGGGCCGTACCACATATTTGGTGACCACAGTAACTGTTCAAAATACTTCTGCACCGATAACCTTAAAAAATCTAACAATGAGAATTATGTCCAAGAATTATTAACTTTCGGTGTGTTTCAAAAAATTATAGATCTGTCACATAGACTTTCTTTACATGCTTATAGTTTCGCGTACAACACAACTAACAACTTAGCCGAAAGTTTTAATGCGAGAGTCGCTCAATATGTGGGCGGTAAACGACTTAATTACGCATTAAAAGGCTCTTATAGTGGTCGATGTGCCGCAGCGGTAATATCATTCAACACTGGAACTTTACAATCGTATGTACATAAGTTTATTTTTGGTACTGAAGCTAATCCTGAAATATGCGAGATCGAAAAAAAACGCAGCGAACAAAATTTTAAAAGGAAAAATATTAAAAAGAAGAAAGTGATTAAAGCGCCATCAATGAAAGATGCTCACTATGGTGAAGTTTGTCAGAAACCTGATATGGATATCAATGAATATGATGAAGCCAAAGAAGTTTTTTTAAAAACTTTAGAAAAGTCTACAGAAGAGAAGACTAGTATTGAAAAAAGTACTGTATTGCAAAGTGCTAGCCCGCTCTGGCTTGAGATCAGAAGAAAACTATTAACCGCTTCTTGGTTTGCCACAGTCTGTAAGCGGCGTGTAGGTACCAACTGTGCCCCCCTAGTTAAACAAATTCTTTATGGCAAAGATTTGAGTAATGTGCCTGCCATAAAACACGGGAAGAATTACGAGAATATAGCTCTCCGGGAGTTAGAAAAAACGTTAAACATTAATATTCAAGAATGTGGATTGCACATTGACAGGGAATATCCTTTTCTTGGAGCTACGCCAGACGGCAAATGCACACATGGCATTGTAGAAGTGAAGTGCCCATCATCCGCTTACAATTTGGAGCCTGAGGAAGCAATCAAACAAAAGAAAATTGACTTTTGGTTGTATAAATCTGATACTTATAAAGTAAATAAGAAAAGTAAGTGGTACTACCAAATACAAGGTCAGTTAAGAGTAACTAATGTAAACATGTGTGTATTTGCCGTTTGGACTGGAGACAGTAAAATTAAGTATGAATTTGTAAAACGAGACGACCAGTTCTGGAAAGAAAACATGGAGGGGCATTTAGTAAAGTTCTATAATAACTGCTTACTTCCAGAACTGGTTGACCCTCGTTATGCAAGGTCTATGGATCTTAGAGATCATAGCTCACATATTATAAGCAAAAATATACTAACAGAAAAATAAAATGTATTGTCGTTTCGATGTTTGTGTTTCAATCACGTCAAAACCACTGAACCAACTTATATTAAACTTGGCATATATATAGTACGTACTAGTACTAAATAATCGTGGCACACGCTGCTTTTCATCCCCCTCTATAAGAAAAATAAACTAGTTGTCCTATGAGAACATAGACCTCGCGAGCCTTTATAACCATGCAATAACCAACACATTCCCCTTTCCCCTGGCTAAATCGATTTTCAGGTGCTTGAATTTTCCAATAGGCCCTAACTATTTAGACTTTTGAGCATATTAGGGGTATAAGTTTTAGGCTATTACTCGCGTTCTCTTGGATCTAGGAGGACCCTGAACCATTATTAGGAATCTAATGTCAAAATGGAAAAATCATGGCCGCCATTTTTAACTTTTTTTTATGAACCGATTGCTTTCAAAATCGATATAATCGATTAAAATCTACATTTTTGATGACAGCTGTCAAATTTAGCTCCAAACGGCCATATCTTGGTAACGACTCAGCCTAGAATACTCGTTTCATAACTAAATGACAAAGACAATTTAATGGCATATTTTTTTAATATATCTAAATGATGGAACAAGCCGATGGCCCACCTGATGTTAAGTGACCCTCGGCATGACGTCAAGTCTGGATTTCTTCCGATTTGATATGATGTCATCCCTCGATTGGTCCACGATTTCTAAATTGGATTCTCTCGAGCGGTCTGACCGCCAAGTGTAATCGTAATGAAAATCAAAAACTTTATTATCGCTGAATTAAAAAATGTTTTTATGAATACTTTACAAAAATTAAGTAATTCATTATCATCATCATCAACCTATATCAGTCCACTGCTGGACGTAAGTCTCTCCCCCGAGACCTAACATCTCACTAGGCACGTCCTTAGTAGACATTGCATTACTAGAGGCAAATATGAATATAATAGAAATAATAAAATAGAATGAAAAAACATAATCGTTTTCGAGATATTTTGGGATGCTGATTACGGAAATGATATCCATTATTAAATCGAAGATGGCAGAAATGTCTTTCAAAATTTATATCTGAGGGTCCCCCGTGGCTATTATAAAGTACATAATGTCAAGTTTGAAAAATCATGGCCGCCATTTGTAACTTTTTTGTTTATGAACCGATTGCTTTCAAAATCGATATCTGAGGGTCACCCTAAGCCATTATTAGGAATCTAATGTCAAAATGGAAAAATCATGGCCGCCATTTTTAACTTGGTCACCGTCCCTCCGTCCGTCTAAATGATCCTTGTGATTTTATTGAATAAAGAAATTTTGACTTTGACTTTGACTTCCCTCTCGAAGTTGATCCATCGAAAAAAAATCGTGTCAAGAACTAACCCTCTAAGGGCGACTTGCACCAGAATCGCTAAACGCGTTTATCTATTAAATAGTATTTAGCGAGTTGTCAAGTCATATAAATAACGTCAGATTTAAATCTATTTACTTAGCTGTTAAACACGTTTAGTGATTCTGGTGCAAGCCGCCCTAAGTCTTACCGTTTAAAAGTTACGAGCTAAAACTCAAAGAAAGGGGGGGGATAGGGGGGGTTTCGTATTTTCCCATGTTTACCCCCACCCCCAAAATAGATCTACCGAAGAAAAATCCTATCTTATCCTATCCTTCCTTCCTATCCTATCCTATCCTACTAATCCTACTAATATTATAAATGCGAAAGTTTAGATGTTTGGATGTTTAGATGTTTGGATGTTTGTGTTTCAATCACGTCAAAACCACAGAACCAACTTGGATGAAACTTGGCAATATATAGTTCGTAACCTGGATTGACATATAGGCTACTTTTTATCCCGAATAATTAACAGGATCTACAGGATAAAATGAACGAAAAGGATTAGCAGCGCCAATTGGCAAAAGGATTTCATTGTCATGTCATGACCCGTCAGTTTGACAGGGCGTAGTACTACCTCTTTGGTCTAACAACTAGCGTTTGACATTCCAGTAGGTACGAGTTCGGTGTAATGAGGTGTAATGTCAAGTTTCTCAAAGAAGTATCCGCTCGGTACACGCACAGATAATATAATGTACACGGAAACTGTAGACGCGTACGAAGTCGCGGGTAACTGCTAGTTTGCAATAAACCAGCTCAAGTGGGAGAACAAATCGATCAGTCAGTGTTAGAGTGAGACAGAAGATACGAGTACCCTACCATCAGAAAGATATGGTCGCCTGCTTCAACATTTGCCTTTACACCATACTCCTAACTTGAGTGAGACAGGAAATAATGAGCACCTACATTCTAAATAATTAAAAAAAAAACTTTACATCAACAACATCTCTAATATTCAATTCCACCAAGGTGCGAGCGGTGCAACGAATAAAACAAAAGAAAGAAAAAACAAATGTCCTCCCACCAAAATTTAAATAATTAGACGGCACGAGCAGCGCGTCAAAAAAAAAATTAACTAGGCACTGAACCGATTTTAATGAAAATTAAATGGGACCAATCTGGAAGTATAAATACTTTTAGATAAAAAAATAATTTATGAAATCGGTTCATAAATGACGGAGTTCTGAGGTAACAAACATTTAAAAAAAATTCAATGGAATTGAGAACCTCCTCCGTTTTTGAAGTCGGTTAAAAAAACATTCATGTAACCTGCCTGACTCCTCAAACTCCAAAAGTCAGACTCCTATAGAAAAAACGTATTAGATTTTTATTTTTCACTTTTTTACTAGAAAATAACTGTTTTTTTTTTTCAAATTAATATAATTGAAATATGTTTAAATAACCAATACTATTTACATTTTAATTAATTGAAGGTCAACAATGACAAATATCTCTTGAAAATTGAAAAAACCCTTGAAAATACCCGTTTCAACGTTTTTACCGGGTATTAATCCAAAATACCGGGTATTTTGAAAAAACCCGGTATTTTGCCCATCTCTGCACACGTCACGTGTAGATGAGTTTTGATAATAATATAAGTTCTCCGAAATAATAAAATTATATCACCAAGTACTATTTTGCAGACAGCAGTCTATTTAATATAATGACTTTACCATTTTGCCCCCCTGCAACCAGACGAGCAGGTAGGCTGTTTTAATTGTATTGTATTTATTACTAAGTATTATGTTTCTATCTGTACCTACTGTATTTATGCTACCTACTGTACATGTATACCTAATTGAGGACAATTAAAAAATTATCTTATCTTATCTTTACCTACCTAACCTTCAAGTACCAAGATCAGTTGTTTATGTATAAAATCGAGCGCAAAGCGGCTTCAATGTGTGCGTGGGCACTTTGTCGTAGTGTGCTGGCTCAGAATCCTAGATTCGAGCGCCTCGAAATTTTAAGAGCGTCCTTAAGGACTTATGTGTGACACTAGATTTAAAAAATAAGTAGGAAATGCCCATGCAAACTCAGTTATATTAAGTGAAAGAAGGCCTTACCTTTTTCTCCCGTTCAACTTTATCTGTCGGTAAGTTGAAGCTTCCAGACATTACCACTTCGCTGGTAGATGATGCAATTAGTGATGATGACGGGCTGCCAATTAGATTTGATGTAAGTATCTAATAAAGTGCCCTGATACTCATAGTGATGTTCGGACCAAATGTCCACACCATCCACAGACAATGGCATATCTATAACTTCCAGTGGCTGCAACAAGCAACACAACAATATAGGTAAGTAGCTAAATTTATTTCAATATGTACAAGTTGGCATATTTATAATGATTATTTAGGTAAATACTAACCTCATTCTGTTGCTGTGTCAAAAGTTTCCAGTTTTCTAAATTTTTGATAAAGCCAATTCAGTCTCCTATAATCGGAATAATTTCTTTTATCATGTCGGTTGTCAGCAGATTTAAATTATAGATTGTTATGCGGTTTTCTGAAATGAATTAACAATTTTGTTAGGTAAGTAGTAGGTTAGGTACTATACCTAGGTACTAAGCCTACGGAGATGTAGTCTACCTTGATAGGTAGGTACGTATAGGGAATAAAGTAAATTGTAAATAAGTTTTTATAAATTTTATAGACCCGCAGGTTAAAATGATGTCTAACAAAATTGAACTAGAACACCTAACTAAAGTGTCAGCCACGCTGCGTCATAATAGGGCGAGGGTGCGGCCAATCAAATTTCTACCTACCTACTGCATGGTAATAGAGTCGTCGTGAAGGATGTGTCCGGTGCATTAATCAGATGCGAACTTTATTTCCATGAACTAGTACGAAATTGATTGAATGGCCGCGCCCACGCCCTATGATGCAGTATATTTTAGGCCTACCATCATCCCACCACACCGGCGGCGGCGCGGCGCGTCCGAGTGGCGGTGGTGGTCTGGTCGGTGGCTTATTTGCCGGCGGCGGCGGCGGCCTGATGTAGGTACCTTACCTACCTACATAGGCAGGAAACTTTTCAAACGGACGACAGAACCAGGCTGCGTACGAGCATGGCCAGTATTATGGCGGTACCTACCTACTTAATAAGTAGGCAAAATCAGGTCAATTCTGAGGAAAAGTAGGTAGGTACTTACATAAGTAACACTTAGAACACTTATAGACACTACTCCCCGGATTAGTAGAAGCACAGGTTGTATGTATTTAAATAGGTACCCACTTTAAAAATTGTAAGTTTGGTAGTACTTACTGGCAAAGACGGTATTATAGTGTCCGAGATCCCATGCTATGAGCAGGTTTCTGACATCAATGTCGTCGTCTTGGTCGTCCTTGCAATCCATTTTCACTAATACACAAATATTTATGCTTTTTCAGGGCAGTTATTTGTTATTTGACAATATTCACAAAATGCGCTCGCGCGTCACTCAGTTTTCTATTACGCAATGCGAACTTGAACAAGTTTGAACAGGTATGCTCCACCCCTTCCCGCCGCCGCACGCCCCGCTCACTCCCGATGACACTAGTCGGCGCGTTCCGAAAACAATACTGTTCGTATTCTTTACGATGCACATTGTAGACATCACAAATACTAGTAATAATTACTATTTGCCCGTTAAAGTTTACTAGATAGAATATAACTAAAACTAGATCGTTTGCATTACAATATGATAGGTTTCATAGACAATAATTTTAGTTACTCTAAACAAATTCTCGTTACCATAACATATTAATTTTAAACTAAGCGTTCTGGTTGTATTGTAGAAATTTTTTTTTTCCGTGTACGACTAGGAAATGATTAACGATTGATACCCTTGGCCGCTTAGTTTATTTGGATTAATATGAAATAAGTTAAAATAAAAGAACTTTACAAAAAAGTCATTTTCACTTGTTTTCGCCACAGTACTGGCATTGATTTAGCGCATACAAACTATTTGGTAATCTACATCGGGGAGAGGCCGGATCGGGGTTAGGCAATACCAACCCGCTTCTTTGGACTTTTGCTTTATTTACTCTATAATTTATCAAAGTCTTATCATGCCATTATCACATGAATGATAATTGTCCTCACCTGGCTGCTGGTATAACGGACATCTTCCTGAACAGATGTTCAGCGGCTGCGCGCAGGTCGTCGTCCTGCATCAGGCTGACCATGGCTCGCTCGCGTTTCTCTAGAGGTGCTTCCGCTGCAGCCACTTCACCCTCAACTGACACGTTCACGCACTGTGAAGCGGAGAATATTCTTTGAAGCTACAGACAGGAGGCGACTTCATTCTCATTTTATAGTGGCTCTATAACATTCTTGCCCCCGTCACTTTCATGTCAACCAAATGTATGGTAGTGATGACTAAAATCTGTTGATGAAACTGACTCGTTGTGACTACTATACTAATAGAAAATACAAGATGCTAAAACGCTCTGAGGGGTCAACACTAGTTAAAGTAGAAACTACCTATTATTATTATGAATTGTAAGTTTATCTTAGCTGGCACCTGCCAGAAACTTGCAACTAGTTCTGGGAACAATTGAATCAAACTGCATTGATAACTTCAAGTCTAATTTGAACTTTCCCGTTCGTTGGAGCTTGGAGTGATGAACGGAAGCTAAGACTTAATTATAGAGTGAAATTGACCTGTCTTTCCATGATTCATTTAATTTTATACACCCTCTAAGGGCGTCTTGCACCAGAATCACTAAACGTATTTAACAGCTAAATCGATTTAAATCTGACGTATTTGTATGACTTGACAACTCGCTAAATACTATTTAAGAGTTAAACGCATTTAGCGATTCCGGTGCAAGCCGCCCTAGGTGTCTAAAATTAAATGGATAGAAAGACATATCAAAAATAATGACATTGTGGTATGTACTTTTGAGACAACTTTCGAAAACTAGAGAAATACAGAGTTTCTACCAAAAAATGGATAACAATTTTTTTAGGCCATTTATATATTTTAATTTTTTTTGTTTGTACAAAAAATTTTTATACTAAGTAATAGCAGTTTCTAAAACTGATCAACACACCGTTTCAAAGAACGCCGCGATGTCATCGAATCTGAAGGAGTGTGCCAGAGATTGTCCTTCAAGAAGTACCACCCTGGCTTCAGGCCTATTGTTCTGGAGAAGGTGGCAGCGAGCAAGCAGGAAACATGCGTTTAGCATCCATCCTTGGTGATTAGATTTGCGGGCCTCTGTAATGTTATGGTGGTATTATAATGAGATACCCTGAAGAAAACCACTGGACATAGGCGCTTTCTTTTTCTAGGGTTTTTGATCGATAATAACAATAAAGTTGATCGATGGAGAGACATTTTCTTGTTGCGATAGCTATTTGAGAAAATCGAATACGAATGCAACAAAGTTGAGTAATCAATCAATAAACTATTAACAGTAATCACAGAATGCAGATTGTCCGATTGTAAAGAGATTGTTACTTATTATTTGTAGTGTACTAACAAGATCTTGTAGCTTCGTAGCATTAGTGCTACGCCATCGTAGCATCCTGCTACAATGATATTAATCAGTAATTGATGATTTTGACTAATAGTATAAGAAAAGCTACGTACCATCAGCAAAAGTTCTGCCTTACCACCTTAAGGGTGCATTTCCTGTAAACCGACTAGCCGTTAATTTTTGAATACCAATAGAAGCAAACTAATTCGGGTGTAAAAGTTATGAAAACAATGGGCCGTCATAAAAATAAATAGATGTTTAGGTCTCTGGTTGGTCAAAATAAGAAGACAAAAGAAAAAGGCGGGGTCAGGTAGCTAACTGCTTGCAAGCGAAACTGTTTCAAAACTGGTAAGGCGGAAATTTTGCCGATAGTACATGTACCAACCTTGTGGGAACCCTCCTACGCCGTATTTTTCTGTAATTTCTGCTTTGGTCTATTTAAAAAATAATACAAAATCAGCAAACAGCTATATCTACTTTCAAATTAGGAAAGCACCCAAACATCCAAATAAAATTACGTATGCCTCATCACACAACAAGTCAATATCATTTACAGCTACCCTTTCAAATAACGCCCCGACACGCTTCACTGAATTTTTATCGGGACCGAGATCGATGTATCTTATTATACGGCTAAAAGCATTACTTTTCTTGGCTGCTAGGTGCGTAATTCACTCGCACGGTTGCTCGCTAAGAGCTGGTGGTATAAATATCACTTTATTTTGGCATATTTTATTAGCAACTTGCTCCCGCCCGTGGTTTTCTTTGTTTGGTATATCCACTATATAAACCTACACATTCATATACAGAAATCTTTATTTATTCCAAGTTTGGTCCAAATTGTTCCAGTCATTATTAAGACAACCCTTGTATAATGCCTGCTAAAATCACTAAGAGATTATGATGCTGATAGCTACAACATACTTAATAAGCTACCTTGAAAAAAACAACTCGAAGAACAAACAGTCGAGATGTAGGTACTCTATCGGGACAGTAAGAGCACCTTAAAAAAGGTGACTCTATTTTAAGTAATGACGACCTAAAAAACCTCAAAAACTGGGCACGCTTCCGATTGGTATTGATTTGGATCAATGTATCATGTGTATTTTGTACATATTATAAATATTGTAAATACTTTATTAGTCATAATTTTCTTTGTGAAAAACTACTAAATTAATCCTATCCTATCCTATCCTATCCTACTAATATTATAAATGCGAAAGTTTAGATGTTTAGATGTTTGGATGTTTGGATGTTTAGATGTTTGGATGTTTGTGTTTCAATCACGTCTAAACTACTGAACGAACTTGGATGAAACTTGGCATATATATAGTTCGTAACCTGGATTGACACATAGGCTACTTTTAATCTCGAATAATTAACAGGCTCTACAGGATAAAATGAACGAAAAGGATTAGCAGCGCCAATTGGCAAGAGGTTTTCATTGTCATGTCAAGTCACGTCAGTTTGACAGGGCGTAGTACTACTTCTTTGGTCTAACGACTAGCGTTTGACATTTCAGTACGAGTTCGGTGTAATGAGGTGTAATGTCAAGTTTCTCAAAGAAGTATCCGCTCGGTACACGCACAGATAATATAATGTACACGGAAACTGTAGACACGTACGAAGTAGAGGTAACTGCTAGTTTTGTAATAAATAAGGTATGTTTATGATCACCAGCTCTCGGTCCACCCGTTCGGCGCGTCACGCATCAGTCGCCCAGCGATTTACGACCTTCAGTTGAAGTCACACGTTCGGTTGGCACATTAAATTCCAAGGAACTAGGTCTTGGTGGCACGGTTAGCAAACTTTATTGCACGTAAAACACAGTTCGACTTCGAATAAATATGCAATTTTGCATGTCAATGGGCATAGTAATGCTGTTTTATACCGTTTTATGTATGACTATATGACGTATACTTTATTTGAAGAGTAGGTAATTTAGAAAATGGCGCTTAGGGCGTCTTGCACCAGAATCACTAAACGTATTTAACAGCTAAATCGATTTAAATCTGACGTATTTGTATGACTTGACAACTCGCTAAATACTATTTAAGAGTTAAACGCGTTTAGCGATTCTGGTGCAAGCCGCCCTTAGACTACTTAGTGCACTTGATACACTTTGGTACATTTTTACGCGTGACATTTTTTTTCAGATTTGTAAAGTGTTCTTATAAAAATTTTGAACCAGTGCGAAGTGTTACGAACAAAATTTACTTTCAGCCTTCTGCCTTCTACTGTACTTTACCAAAAATAATCTAATACGACTAAAAATTGCAGAATAAAATCTAAGCGTGAGCAAATTCTGTGAATTGAAAAATACGCCTCGATTGAATCGGTGTCAACGATTAAATTCTTGCGACTCCGTTTACAGGGTTGAGCGCTAGATCAGTTTACTATTTTTCCAATAAAAATACTTGTGGCCCGATTGTTCAAACGACACGCACCAAAGGGGTACTTTACACCTATTTAATTCACATACCAGCTTGGCACTTGGAAGCAAAATAGCGGGCTTTCAAAGACTTCTTCGTGTCGATGTACAGGCGAGCAAGTTCGTGCAGTAGGTACGACCGTTCGGCGGCACGTGTACTTGATGTTAAACTACGTTCCAGAGAGCGAAGACGGTGCCTGTAACGTGAATTTTATTGCTAGAACTTATGGACCTTCTATAAATTGTGGATTTAAAATTAAGTACGTTATCTGCAAAGTGGAACATAGAAACAAAACTTTATGAACTGACATGGGTTATGTTAATTGATCAGCATTGTACATAACCTAAAACACAATGCTTGTGCCATTTTGTTAAAAGTTTAATGTTTATTCAACCTTTTAACATCAATGTAAATTAGGGCCGTATTAAACAGGGAACCAACTGAGGGTAATTATAATAATTCAAAGTGAGGCTAAATGACAAACCTCAAAGTAGTTCTAGTTCATGCTCGAACGAAATATGAGTGCAAAACAGAAATTGCCAGCTTTTTATTTTACACCAATTAAATTACACCATTTAAAAACAAACATCTGATGGTTAAAACACGCACAGCTGGTTAAAAAATTGGAAGTCAAACATTCATACTTAGCATCCCTAGGCGGAGCCGGGGGCCTGACACGGAGTACAGAGTCACGACTCGGTTCTCGTGATAGCGCCATGCCGAGCAGTATAAACGCTCTTTTTTCTCTGTCGGACTCACTCATAGAACCTCTGACACGTTTCTGTAAAGAATGTCTTACATGAATTTCTCAATCTCACATCATTCTCATTGTTATTGTGTACCTCCCTGTACCTACTGTGTACTTATCTGTACTTAGCTGTTGGGGACGAATAAAAATCTATCTTTTATCATCGTGCTACAGAAAAAACTATCGAGACTTATTCAATCACAAACTTTACAACGACGTCAATATATTGGTGAAAAGTTGTCTTAAGTTTTGTCTACACGAAACTCTACCTCGTCTTTAAAATAATTAAATAAAAAAATTCAGATTGCGTGCCTGTAGAAAGTAGAGATGAGTTTAACTTTTTTACGATTATGAAGGGAGTTGAGAGGGTAATCAATATATGTGATTTTATATCGAATCTTAGCGTAAAATAAAAAGATACCATAGAAAAAGCAGCATCGTCTTATTCCTAGTCCAACAAATAACTATCATTGTCGCGTACGTGACATAAAGTTGCTAACAAGCGTAATAGTAAAGGTATCCTACATTAGAACAAGGACTAAACTGAACAAATTATAGGTAGGTACCTAAACGGTTTCAACTTGCTTTATGCATTTGGCACACAAATTAGGAAATCGAAAATTCCGCAGTGAAATTCACTGAAAGCTTTTTGCCGGATGATCGGTTCGGGAACGAAAAAGAACGTTCAAGTTGGGCAACACCTAGGAAAATAGTTCCCGTCGTCGGTTGAAAGTTTGGAAGCGTGCACCGACCGTGCGAAACAGAAACTTTGCGGTATTTATTTGCAGATGTTTTAGATTTTAGTAAATTTAAAAATACTGGCAGTAGACAGCAGTCCGACTGCAAATTAGAATTGGTAAAATTTTTCGATATCGCATTTGCGAAAAGTGATTCCCAATTTCAGTATGGATAAACACCGTTATGTGAAGCGAAAACTACTTTTGCTTCGTACATTTGCAAATCAATAAATCAAAACCAGGCGACAGGCGTCACAGTTCAGTCGGTAATAGCTCTGCCTTCCGTGCTGTGGGTCGTGGGTTCGATCCCCACCAAGAACAAACATTTGTGCGTGCAAAACATAGTTGTTTGTTCTATGTCTGGGTGTTAGTATGTATTATAAGTATGTATTTACAAAAAAAAAGTATATAAGTATTCTATCAGCCATCTGGTTCCCATATTACAAGCATTGCTTAGTTTGGGACTAGAGGGTGTTGTGTGAAATGTCCCTGAATATTTATTTATTTATTTATAGGCTCTGTGTACCTTTTGTTTGAATACGCTTTTTTTGTACTTTTTTTTGGCTGATAACCTCATACAAAGCTTAGTGACCCAAGCAAAATATACAACGCGTCCCGGTTTACTATTGCTGGTGAAAATTGCCTGTCATGACCGCGATGCCGCCGTAAGACGTCCACTGCTAGACATAATGTAGCTTATACGTTTTTACAATCGAATTTGAAACTACTTGTGAATGCAAAAAACAAAACACAGTGCACAGACTAGTGTTTTCTATTTGTGTGCGCTCACCTAAAATCTAAACTCGGTAGCAATATGTGGTTTCTTACGATTTTCCAATGAAACTTTACTATATTTTTAACAAACCTGATCCAAGAAAGTCTCGGCCACAATATCGTATAACTGCTGCAGGAACTTTTCCTTCCCAGGCAGAAGATTGGCTGGTTTCCTCGTTATCTGTTCGATGCCGAATTCAACCGTCTCCAAACATTTAGCTGTATCTCTTTCTTCAAACGCTGCTTGAGCATTGCTGTTAGTAATGTTGAACTTTTACATGTTAAACTGCATCAACTGATTACTTTTTATTAGAATCTGTCATGTTATTAAAAGCATTTTTTACTCTGATGAACTCAAAAACAAACTTCGGTATGTCAGTTATCAATATAATAATGATGCCGACTCTACAAAACAACTCAGTCCACCACCATTTCATGTAGTTTACAAACATCCAACGTATCCTACGTATGTGAAAAATTAAGTGCTATCACACTTCCCGGCATAGAGTAGGCAAATTGACTTTTTTAGAAGAAGAACGATTGGGCTTACCTGTGCTCTACAGTATTTTGCCTAGCATGTCAAATGTTTTGTATAACCTGATGAGGCGTTTGGAGTCGGTGATGTGTTGTTTTTGCGTATGCTTGACTTGTGCCTGGCGAGCTTTGGAAAGACGAGCCCGCGCCGCGGCTTCGTTCGCACGAGCGGCGTAGAGGGGACGTCTTTCACGAAGAACTGCCTACAGACAACAATTATGTTCTATAATAGTTACCAATAAAATTCATAGATTGTCAAGTCTATGATATTTTATTGGTTCAGAAAATTGCACAGGTCTTCATTTGTCTTATCATAACATCGAAGCTTGCCGAGGTAGTTTGCTCCACAACTTTTATTTACTAAGTTGAGTTTATTGTCTCACCTCCTTGCTTATCTGGGTCATAGCTATTTATGATAGTAACAAGAGAATAATGCGTGTTTTTCATACACTTCACCCAAACACGTAGATAAAACAGAATGAAAGCTACCTGCGTAAAGTTTTCTATCCAAATAAAAGCGAGAACCGTTTCATTCTATTTTCTGACAAAAATACTCATAAGATATTTCACACTATGATGTTATCCTAGCAATTTAGATGATAATATTTGGCTTAGGCGTGATAAAACGGTCTGGAAATAAAAACAGGCGTAAGATAAAACGCTTGCGGCGACTTTGCGAATACGAAACAAGCCTGGCAAAGTAAGTTTCTTTGGCTCGATGTAGATAAGCCTAATAGGTTCACTGAAAATCTGGCTGCGGCATACGCCAAAGCTGTAAATTTTTAAATTTTGCTTTTTACTCGACTACTGCTGTAAATTTTCTATTCCGTTCAGCTTTTAGCAAGGGGATTGCACTAGTCTACGTTAAAAAAAACTTAGCTACTTATCTGTACTTATTACTTGCGCTTCTAAAACTCACGTGATTGGATTAAGTGTGTCACTTCTACATTGTATAATATGTAAAGCTTTATTCCGTCGGTTGCTTACATAAATATCAAAGCCTAGAAGCTAATGCACGAAACACAGGCTATATTACAAGTTTGCGAAACTTACTTGTCGTTTCTCGACGTCAGCGAACGCGTTATTCGCCAGCTCCTGTAGCTTCTTAGATCCTTGTTTATTGGCCGATACCAGCCTCTCGTCCTTACTCAAAGCGGTTAAGAAATATTTGTCATGTGCCATTCGCTCCAAATACTTCGATGCCATTAAGCGAGAGATTTGTTCGGCCCTCTGTTTTTCTGCGCGGGATATTTCTTCGACCTTTGGATTAATATTAATGCTAGTATTTCCCAATTTAAATTAACAAATTTAAATTAACCCAAATACTGTGATTTATACAAATAGATAGACGATTGTGTTTTTTTTACAAACAAACAAAACAATTGTTAGACTATTGACAAATCAGTTAGGTACGTAAATTGTTTGACTATCTACGATTATATTTATGTCTTAGTTTGAAATATTATGGCATGAAAGATATACAAATACCTATGTATAAAAAAAATATCTTAATTTATTTCACTTTGTGAAGACAATGACAATCCCTAAAACATCCTGATAAAGCTTTTTTACGAGCTACCTAATCCAATGACGTTTTGGTTACAAACATTGATTTTTCATTTTATCTAGATTCTATGACAGCATACCTGATGAGTTGGCTGCGGCTTCATCCTGCTCTTTCGTTTCGGAGTAGTATCCACTTCCTCAGATGAGATGTACTCGACCCCTCGAAGGAGCGACGCTGCAGTTGAGAGGATTTTTCTCGAGGTTTTGCCGACACATTCTCGTATCTAAATAACCTAAACTCAGCTTAATATTTTAAAATCGATAGAAGTGGTCATGTAAGAAGCTCTTGTGAAATGGCTTTTGACGTAGATCAGTGATTGATTTAAGTTTTAGGGTTATACTTAAGTATGCGTATAAAAAATCTGTATTCTGAAATTGAATGCATAGAAAATGTTGTTAGAATGCAGTTGATTTTTGCTAAGTATTTAAAAACACTGCAGAAAAACTAGTTTGTATAGCATCACTGTCTTCTTTGTTAATATGTCGCAGTGTCCAGTGAGTTTGTGATTGCCTGATTTGGACCGCGATAACTTGAAAAATAGCAACAAAGTCAGTATATAGAACGTTAGTGGTACGAGCAAAGTAAATGCATTCTTGAGTCCGTTTTGGAGGCGATCGGAATCAAGCATAAACTGTGCTCGCGTAATAGCGAAGTTTTCAAAGAGTTTGGATAAATGGCTGTTTTCAAAGACTAGATAAATTGCCGTCCAAATTCAAGTGTAAATTCGAGACGTGGGTATTTTACCGTTTCCTCAGCATGCCTGGCACATTCGGCGAAATCATTCGGGAAACGGCGGATACGGCTGCCCCTGTGCGCCAGAACTAGAGATCTCTCGAAAACTCCCTTTTCATACTCGGTCTGCGCTCTGATTTGTAATGCCGTTAGATTTTCTGGTGCCAATTCTGTGTGAAATTGAATAAGGACTGTATCTACTATACGCACAGGTAAAATTGTATCTGCTAAAAACACACGAAAAATTTAAAAAAGAAATTAAATGCTTCTGTGCTCTTGTGGTATTATAATAAAATTACTCCGTATTCTCATTGAAGAAAAAATTCCCGTATATTTCAGTTTCAAAGAGATATTTTTTGCTACCACACAGATGCAGACTAATTGAACTAGCAACATCCGGCTCATCGAGCACAAAAAGCTACTCCGAATGAGTACTTATTCTATTTTCACAGGCAGTGGTACTAATTATATTTCTGCTCTAAAGCTTTTCCCAGCTACAACGGTATGTCCATTTCCCGCAGCACTGCGGAAGCCTAAATGCCAGTCTTATGCAGCGAAGTGCTATTTTAGGTCTACATTATCAACCCAAAATTATGGGACTTACAAAGGGTGAATGAGGGGTAATTTTAAAAAAGTTGCAACTACAAATAAATAAACTATAAGAAGATCGCATTACAAAGAAATAAACTAGGGACTCGTTTTACAATACACGACACGCAGAATTAACGATTTGGCTTTTTACTGCTACGAACACGACACCTTCACGATATCATAGGGAGCTAATATCATACATTTAGTTTAAGGCACTTGTATACCGTGTGAACAACGACAAGAATATTGCTGTTTGAGCTATTGACATGACTTACAGTCGCTGTAGATATCGTACTAGTACGTACTAGTGTGCAAACGCCCATTGTCTGTTCAAATCAGGATATGTCAGCCGCCCCCGTTAAAACCGTATGTATATATTATTTTATTTAGTAGTAAGTACACATAATAAGTATGTATTTTTTTTTATTTTTATTAATATATATGTATTTTATGATATGGTGTATGTTTAATACTTTATTTTTCTTAATAATATTGATTTGTTAGTTTAGTAAGTATCGAATCTCCGTTATATTATAACCTTTTATGTACACGGACCTGCCTCTATAGTCACCTCTCTCTATCCTCAAAGGTTTGCTGGAAGAAAACTCTTGTTAGGGTTAAGCTCGCCTTTGTACATGTCATCTATTTCTGTCTTTTGTTTATGTCCTGTGTTGTGTGCAATAAAGAATTAAGCATTGCGACTTAGCAGCAGAATCAGTACATCTTTCTACCCCTAAACTTCACCCTGCGTTCGTCCGTCAAGCATACCAGCCGCACGAGCTGCGTCCGCCAAAGCTCCCCTGTAATGCGTCGCTTTCGCTCGAGCGAGGCTTCGGCCGAGCAGCGAGCCGATATCAGCATTCTGTGAATAGCCATGTTATTTGAATAGGCAGTATGTAAACGCTTCAGCCCTTTCAGCAATAGAGTCAAATGAATCAGACTTTCGTCTAGTATTATTGGGCTTTTGATACTTTTACCTACCTAGTATCAAAAGTCCTATAATACTTGCTTTATTGTATTTCTTGGTAAGGGTTGGAAAACTGGGCATAAAAAGCAACAATTATTTGATGCTTATCATCTAAAGTCTTAGATTCTAAACAATTCATATTTTTTTATGAACATGGAAATATAACGATTTTGTTGCTGCGTTATATAATGTTGTCAAGTTTACTTAATATCGTTGTCCTACAGGGCTTGGCGCCAAAATGGTTATTTGCCAAATAGTTGCTGGAGAAATGATACGGTGTGGTGTCCTTTATCTTTTCACAGAATTGTTGCCAAGAGTAATAGTAATAAAGTTTTCCATAAATTAATGAAGTTATGGTACTTGTAGGTACCCACCTAACCCCTTTTATTCATAAACTCCTGTCATTTTAGCGCGGATTTAAAAATGCTCTAGTCATTGTCACTTGCACGAAAACAGATTTAGCAGGCATTTTAACTAGCGAAGCTGAAGACCAATATGAATAAGACCGTAAGTATATACTTTCATTGAATCTTTTTACACTTTATAAATACATTTTGTAGGTAAGAGCCTAATAAATTAGATAAACGGTGGGTACAGAGATCCAATATTACCGTAGAGTGCTTTTCATTGTTCTAAAATCTTATTCTATTACACAAAAAATCTACCTAAACCTTTGTGTTCATTCAAACCATTCAACTAAAATGTTTAAATCGCATTCTCTTGTTTAGCAAACACTACAAATCTTGCTTTAATTTTCAGCGAAAATAATAACTTCACAGTTATAATCTACATTTACCTTACTAACGAAGTGCAGCACAAATATTATTACTGCAGCTTCTAATTGCATGTTTGCAGCTTCAAATGGAGTATCAAGCTGTTTGCTTTGCACTAAACTGACGGCTGTGACGTCACAGCGGGTATAAACCGCGTTCTACGAATAACTGAAATCTCTACTGAAAGGGGATTTGTTAGCATAAGTGGTTTTTGCTTATTGTTTGTTTACTGATATTTCACAATCGCATTGAATATCTTTGATTTGTATTGCATTTTAGAACCAACATAAATAAGTATTTGTTCTCTATCTCGCAATTAAAAACCTTCGGTAATAACGGTAATTTTTTTTGCCACAGAAAACATTGTAATTATGTTCTAACCTAACCTAATTTGACAGCGATAAAATTATAGCCGTCTTTGTCGTTTCAGCTTATGAGAAAGAGACGGCAAATTTTTTAGTGGTGTTATGTTATGTTAAATAAATATTCTTAGACATTTCACACGACGCCCTCTAGTTTCAAACTAAGCAAAGCTTGTAATTTGGGAACTAAATACTGATAGAATACTTATATACTCCACTGAGGATTGGCGTCCACTGAAGACGTGCCCTGTGATGCACTGTGCCCATCACTCTGAGACAAATTTTATCAGTACAAAGCGTTCACATCCTATTGATATCAAATAATCTAGAGGAATATTATGATACTTAATTACTAGGTATTTGAGTTGTTATTAGTTATGGTACCTAACTGTAATTACCTCACTACAATACCTAGGTACCTATTGATAATAGGTACAATAAAATATTGTACGCCCTAAAAGGGTAGGCTAATAGGTATAATAAAATATTGTACGCCCTAAAAGGGTAGACTGTTGAAACTTTTTCTACCATAAGATCTCTTCTACACAGTTTTACAATAAATGATTCTTATTCTTATTCTTAAATATTTACTCTGTAATTCGGTATTAAGGGGTCATAGTGCAAATGTTGGCGATGGTTGCAGTGCTATTTTAAATATCTAATTGATCCCACTGTTTGCCTTTATCTATGATAATATCTAATGCGTTACGTCACAGAGCAAATCCATTGAGGACGTGCCCTGTGAGGTAATGCACTGCGTCCATCACTCGCGTATGTGATGCAGTACATAGAAACTGAAACGTACATTTGATGATTTACTAGCAAATTACTAAGAGACCCGCTATCTGATAAATCTTGCTCAAATTAATTTATTCAATTCGATAGAAATCAGTCTGTCCACTAATTTCCTAGGATGACTATCACCCATGCATGACATTTGTCCTTTTAGAACTTTCTGGACAAATGAACTTTAATCTCTTAACAATACGTTTGATATTCCATTGAAAAGATAGTTGAGCTATTTTTGCTTTCGTTTACCTACCAGCAAAAACAAAGCTATCTAATTACATGAAATGGGTAATAGCTGAAGGTCTAATTGGTTTTTGAGCTGGTTAATTTCGATAGCAAAAGTTTCGGGTATTTGGGCTAACCTTTTGTGTCGTGATCGTAATCAATGTTACACTGAAACCGATGAAAAGCTTTATTGAACCTGTTTGGAACCTAATTCGATTCTGAGGAAGGAAATGAACTGTATAGAGTATATACAGAGTGTATATGACTAGTTCAAATAATAAGGTTATGGACGAGTACACTGCGTGGTAACATAGTACCGATTCGCAGCTGGGCTGTCGTTGTCACGAAGTATAACTCTACTCGCTTGAATTACCAATCATAGTGTAATCAGGTTACAGACTACTAAATAGGTACAAGCAAATAAAAATGAATGTGCTACCTATATGAATAATCTTTAGTCACCCTTACTTGCTACATTTCAAACATAATCAATCATATCTCATTTTCTTTTATCAATATTCTCGTTTTAAAACCAGTTTTTTTTATTACCTCGGTAGAAAAAACTGAATCTGTTATATTGTAATTGTAAAGACTCAACGTGGTTTCGACAGTAGGTTGGTACTTACTATTACTTACCTAAGTATTAGCACAGAATACCTAATAATATAAGGCAGCAAAGTTGAAAATCAGCATCTGGAGCTTCACCTCTTAAAGCTACTTACGTTCCACCGAAGTGCTTCATTGTAAGCCTGTATAGCCTTCTCAAACTGCTCCAAGCGTTGTAAGTAATTCCTGGCGGCAAATAATAAACTTCTAATGCTTTCGTATTTTATTTTTTGGAATTGAATTTGAGTGAAAATATAACCTTGTGTTGGGTAAACCATTTTGTGAGCAAAAGTTTGTGACACTACGTAATTTTCAGTGCAGACTTTCTTTACATATTTTCATAAACTAGCAGTTACCCGCGACTTCGTACGCGAGTACCGCGAGATGCTGTGGTAGGTTAGTAGGATAGCTGCTATATTTGCTCTATTTTGTTATTTTTGATAACCTATAGGGGAGGTCTAATGTATGTTCATTGTCCAGCAGTGACTTCTTCAGGTTGCCATGATGATAATTAATTAGCTCACGACCAAAACTTTCCAGTTATCGAAGATGTTTATAACAATTTTGCCTTTGTTTTCAAGTAACATACCTACTTACTCTTCAAATTATTGGTAAAGATTTCAGACCCGAAAGGTTTTTAAGAGAAAATTTCTAAAAAAGAGTTTATTAAGAACACAAAAGAATCTCATGCGCTCCCCTAACTTATTCTAACAATGAACACCATATTTCAGCCATAGGAATCACTCTTAAAAAAACTAATTTCGACGCTGAGGCAAATTCCAAGACGTACTCACCCCCTCTCTCTGAAAACGTTCACCACGTTACATATGGGCTTCTCCTCTGGCACTAATTTCTTCCTCATATTCAAACCCTTGTGTTCCCTTTGTGAGTTGTGACAGAGTGAATTTGTGTCAGGTAATTTCAGACGCAATCTAGTTGGCCTAGATTTAATGTTGTTTACAGTGTAACGTTTGTACCTACATGCAATGGACGCAGTCATGTTTAGTATGCCTTCAAGCTTCGAGGTACCAAATTTACCTAGTACAATTTCGTTCCTTGGTGTCGTTGCAAATTTTTGCAGTACTTAAATCTACTCATAACCTACTAAATTTAAAAAAAATATATACCTATTCAATTGTGTAACTTCAGATTTGTAAATATTGAACAAAAATAAAAATAATCAAAGCATAGCCTGAATATTCTTTAAAAAAAAAATTAACTCAATTTTATTCAAAAGATTGTATAATAATAGCTGGAGTATGAAAAAAAGCTGTTTTGCAAAGTTTGAAACACTTTTGCAAAGACAAATTTCTTGTCTTTCAAAACAAGTCTTCGTCAAGAAAGTATTAAAAGTCTGGAGAGCTGAGATGAAGTTTAAAGACTTGCTAGTTGGATGCGAAAATCCATTTGCGACACAATATTAATCTTAAGTGCAACTAAGTGGCAGTGAAGACATGGGTCCCTGCAAAGCGGCTTCTGTTATATGAAGTCCGTAATAGCAGAACAAAGAAGCGTAAGAACATAGACCGACAACCAAATGTAAAGAATCGCTGGTTATAGAAATCTAAGAGAAATTTTTTAATAAAATAAAATAATATCTCGTCCAGCGTATCAGCATTGCTATTCAGCGCGGCAATGCAGCCAGTGTCTTGGGCGCGCTTCCGATTGGTACTGATTTGGATCACTTGAGCGATATATAAATAGTTTGCAACGGTGTGTAGATAGCTCAACTGCTTCATGTGTATTTTGTACATATTATAAATATTGTAAATACCTTAATTACATTTTCTAATTAGAGAAATTGTATTGAGCACTAATCAATTAATGTAGTTCTAAGGTATTTTATCATTTTTATCCACTGTTTTACTATTATTTATTTTGATTAGATTAGTAACTGAAATCCGATAGACTCCTCAATTTTAGCTCCTTGTTAAAAATAAAGATCTCATAGTCAAACTATTGGGAAACACTTGGGCGTCTAACGTCGAACCCGGTATCTTCAAAACTTTGACAAGATCTCTCTCACCAGTTCTGCAGAGTTCATGTCATGATGCTACTACAGATTGTATAATACTTGGGCCCTCTGCTGAACAAGATGCTAGTACTAAAGTCTGCCGTTATCGAATCAATAAAGAGTCTGTTGCAAATAAGATCACACCACAATGATTGGTTCAAAATAGCATTTATTAACACTCATGAATACTAAACTAAACCAAATAACGTTAAATAAGATTGCACCAATAAGATATTGCTTAATTTGAGTACGCGTATAAGTAATTCTTGTTTTCTTGTTTTGCTTATTATGTTCTAAAAAATACTATGTCAGACAATAACGTGAAGAGGTCGAATCCAGAAATCATCATATCCAGAAGAATTGAGGCATTCCACTTACAGCACCTAGACAACACTGTTCCACTTATAAATCATAAATCATTTACTGTTAATGAATCTGGGTGGTATTGGGGTGGTTGGTAAGTGAAGATATTGAAAACTTATAAATTAAGCTTGTCCTTTTTTTACAAAGACTGTTTGAGAAATTAAGGCCCACCGCCTAAAAGTTTTTGTTTTTGAAAGCGTTCAAACTCATGATTACTTCAGAAACTAGTGCTATTCTGTAATCTGGTAACTTTCATGTCTCTAGTTCCTGATTGTGTTAGTTCCCTTGTCGATGTAAGCTATCTAAGCAGGCAAATTAGTTGCGAAAAGTTTTCAACGAACTTAGTTCGGAAAGCTTTCTTGTATCTTGTAATTATATTGGACTCTCCATACCTTGCTACCAACAAACGAACTTAACCTCGGAATTGTAATACTGTGGTCTTTTACATCGACTAGTTTCAAACTCATGAATATACCAGGCAACCTACTGTGAAGTCCTGAAAGACTTATGTAATAGTGTAGGTAGAAGTTGGTGTTGATTTGTTATTGAGGGATGTAAGTACCTGTATATTTTGATTAGCAAATTTTTGTGTAAGTCCGCTCATGTGCTGTTTCAGGTATGTATGGCTTGATTAATATAATTAAGCTTATATGCATCATGGTTTGATATTTATTATGATGCAGTTGATAAGACTAAGGGCCGGTTTCACCATCCCTGGATAACGTTATCTGTCAAATAAACATATACCCATGCAACTTTCATTGACTAGTTTTAAAGTAGAAACGGAAATATTTTTAATGACGAAAAGTAATCATGAGATGGTAAAATAGGCTAAAAATAATGATCTAACTTAAAGATACGACATACAAGTCAAATAATAATCCAAGAAATAAAAACATGGAGTTCGGAAATGTCGGATTCATATTGCGTTTGAGTTCTTACAATGAAACCGGAACCATACGAATCAAATTCTTTAATTAAAATTTTCAACAGACGCTTTCATTTCATTCTAATAGGAAAGAATTAAACCTACCATCTCTCGGGAAGGGCTACAAGATGGCGGTCCCTGATTAGGCTATATCCTTCGACCGTCGTTTGTGATAAAGGCTCCATAATGGGAGCCGGGCCTGGAATGAACCACGTGGAAGATACAACACAACTCATTATGTTAATACATTTGGTTTGCTTTTCGTCATTGACCTTATTTCATAATAGATTTTTTCGTAAATGATTAAAACCCACACACGGTTAAAAGGAACATTTTAAGTTAGCTGTAATTTGTTTGCGTTTTGTTTGTGTTTCTGTACTTATTTGTATATAAATGATGATAAATATGGCTTATTCTAGAAATCCCCTGTATGTTGCTCCTGGGAAGGGAATTTCTGAACTTTTTGTCCAGAAATCGCTTGCTTATAAATTTATAAAAAAAAAATCCCTTTAGCGAGCCCTGCGACTGCCAGCACGGGATCTTTGGTAAGGAAAGCTAAGCAAAATGACTGTATAAGTTTTTCACTCTCAAAAAGTTAACACAAAGTTACAGCGCACTCTTCTAGTATTTTTTGTGCCTTTGTGGAATAAGTACAAGCAAAGACTACATAGCTACTTAGCTAAATATTTAAAGTCGTCTGTAAAAAGCCAAGTCTTTTATCTTACAGACTTAATTGAAAACAAAAATAAATCTGACTATTCATCGCTGACCCATTATCGAAAAAGTAGGCAGTCTGAAAATCACGGCCAATTTCGGATCCCTAAAAAATAAATCAGCCGAAAATTCATAAAGAACATTTTTATTGGGAGCAAATTGAAAGGAAATTTAACGCTTAAAGCATTTTTTCAATACCAACAGATGCCAACTTAGTTCATTAGATTCCCTCGCAGTGATTTGTTTTAGTAAGAATGTGGTGAATTGTGGAAGATGGTATATTTGTAAAAGTAATAAGTATTTTCCTCTTTGTTGTTATGTGAGTCGCCAACCCCCTCTCTGCTAAGAGAGTATTCTAGATTTCATGTGTTGTTACTACTAGCTTTTAGCTATGGTTTCGCTTGCGTAGTACGTTTCTTTCTATGTATGGTAGGTACTCAGGTCATGAACCATTTATAGTTTCACTCCAACTTGGTTCAGTTTCTTTCACTCCTCAGTCTTTCTCATTAATTTATTACTGCAGTGACATGAAATTCGATAAAGACACAAAGGGATATTATTTTCAGCTGGGTTCGTTATCTGGATGAATTACGAGACTCATTTCGAACGTTAATTTATCACTATGATAACTGTACCATAATGTTTTGGCTAGCTATTCTTTTAATCGCTATACCTACTACTAAATAAGAAGGCAGGCACAAAGGACACTTTATTCGTATGAGTTAGCTGATAATATTACAAATGGAATATCTTAACATCTTTTCTCGAATTTTTTTATAAACTCGGGAGAATGGAAAATTCGTGAAGAAACAGCACAAAATAAATGAGATTTGATAAGTCAGTTAATAAGTTTGGAAAAAATATGAGCCATTTATTCATCCCACAAACATGTTTTAAACTACCTTTATAATATGTTTTGTACAAGTCTTTAGGCATTTTGAAATTGAAAAATACATTATTGGCGTCTGCCCTATTTACCATAGTCAAACATTAAAAGGTTTAATTATTCAGTTTTCTATGCGTACTTATTGGCTCAGCGATCCAGCGTACCCTTTTCGATCACGGCTAACAAACAATGATCGTATCGGTAAAACAAATTGACTTTTGTTAAAGGCCACAGAGGCATCGACCAAATCGATACCAGCCATATAAATCGGAAGTAAAACCGTTCCAAAAACCATTAAAAGCTTGGCTGATACAACGCAATCTTACAAAAAATATAGCCGTTCAGGTCCCAACGCTTTCAGAGCAGTGATTTTAGATGCTATTACATTTCAGCTTACGCATACTTGTTGCTGTACATTTTTAGTTTTATGTAATGTCTTTGAGGGTTTTTGAGCGCACCTAACTAAAGTCTCTATGGGGTTGAAAGGGTAGAGCTAAATAGAGCGCGTTTGTCCGGCTCGGCGTGAAAAGGGCTCCATTGGTTGGACATAATGCGAGTCCCTAACGAGGTCTGTAGAACCTTAAACATGTTTGTTTACTCCGCTTACAACCAAGCTACGTCTACAAACTACGTAGTTTTCTACCTGTGAGCAAAGTTACGACTTTGTATTGTAAGGAAAACTGTTCCAACCACATTTACTACCATCAGTTACTTATCCAAAAAAAGGTGGCAGTTAAATGATGGAACAAGCCGATGGCTGACCTGATGTTAAGCGGTAACCACTACCTATAACGATGCATTGCTTCACTGAGCACGTCCACTGAAGACGTGCCCTGTGATGCTTTGACTATGCCCATCACTCTGAGACATAAAGGTTTTAAGTCTCATGTGCCTGTACCCATACCCTTTAAAACGGAACACAGCAATGCGAGCATCACTGCTTGGTGGCAAAAATACACGCGAGAGCAATGATTCCGGGTCACTTAAAGAATGTTAAAAATCTCGGAAACTAAAAATGATAGGTTAATGCAATAAATTGTATTTAATAGACAATGTAATACTCCTTAAATGAAGGTATTAAAACTTCTTAGTTATTGTAAAGTTATATCTTAAAAAAATCAAATTTGAAAAAGGGCCACTTTCGAAGATGGAACTACGAAATTACAGCATTTGGTTTTGCTTTTGTTTGTAATCTGTCATTTATGTGGGTATATAAACCATGTTGATAGTGCTCTATATTCATTATTCAAGCTGAAATTATGTCGCTTACGCCTGAAGAATGCACCAGAATACTTACAATGCTGGAAACCGGCCGGAGTCAGCGCGATACAGCCAGGACTATCGGTGTGTCGCTGTCAACAGTACAAAGAGTTCTCCGACGTTACGAAGAAACTGGTTCTAACCTACGCAGACCAGGAACGGGCAGAACCAGGTGTACCACAGCACGAGAAGACCGATACTTGGTGAACACCATGCTTCGAAATCGCTTTCTCACAGGAACTGAACTCACAAATCAGTTTAAACGCCTCGGAGGAAGTAACCCAAGTGCATGGACAGTAAGACGTCGGCTTGCTGAATCTAACTTAAAACCCCTTAGACCTGCAAACGGCCCTAAACTGGAGCGTGGGCATCGTATTTCAAGACTAAGATATGCCCAGAGCCACGTAAATTGGAGTATTGAAGATTGGTCAAAAGTTATGTTCTCCGACGAATCAAAATTTATGCTCTACAAGCACGATGGAAGACACAGAGTGTATCGAAGACCAGGGGAAAGATTCAAGCAAGCATGCATCGAAGAAAAAGTAGCCTACGGTGGTGGGTCTGTACTTGTGTGGGCCGGAATTTCTTCTGAAAGTCGCACAGAGCTGGTGATCATAGAAAACGGCTCTTTAACTAGCGTAAGATATGTGGAAGAAATCCTCAATGATCATGTTGGTCCATTTATGGTCAATTTAGGTGAGGATGCTATATTTATGCATGACAATGCCCGACCTCATACAGGTAGGATTGTGAATGACTACCTTCAAGAGATGAACATGACTCGTATGGAGTGGCCAGCGCGCAGCCCGGATATCAACCCGATCGAGCATGCTTGGGACGAGCTAGGCAGATGCGTAAAACAACGAAACCCTCCCCCAATCACGCTTCGTGAGCTCAAAATTGCTCTCACAGAGGAATGGGAGAATATTCCCCAAAATCGTATAAGGAACTTGGTGTACAGCATGCCAAACCGCGTAAACGCAGTAATGGAAGCACGAGGAGGCAATACGAAGTATTAAAATTCAAGTCAAATCGTAATAAAGTTCAAAAATTTCATGTTTCCTATTTTTGTTTTAAGGAGAGATCAGCAGTTTTTTTCTTTATGTAATTTTGTGTTAATAAAATGTATGGTGACTCATATTTTTTTACTTTCATTTAAGGAGTATTACATTGTCTATTAAATACAATTTATTGCATTAACCTATCATTTTTAGTTTCCGAGATTTTTAACATTCTTTAAGTGACCCGGAATCATTGCTCTCGAGTGTAGTATGGTGGTAGTCCTTCCCCGAGCTCAACAACAAGAAGTTCTACTACTACGCATTATCATGAACGACCAGGAATGATTCAGATCAATGCTATCCACTCAAACAGCTTACAGAACGTATACCCATTCGTAGAGTATTTTTGCCCACTTTCTTGATATCCAGCCAAGTTACTGAATAGACGTAATTGCATAAATTACGAAGAGCCCACGATCAAAGGCTGGCACCAGTAACCCATTTAGCAAGTGCCTACATTTTCCTACCACTCACCGGGAGCGTTTAGTTTAAGATGTCCACCGTTTAATTAACTGGGCATTTAGCATAACCAATTTATACACTGGCACCTAGAATCACCTAGTTATATAAGACGATTCTAAATGATCCTTGTGATTTTATTGAATAAAGAAATTTTGACTTTGACTTTGACTTTGACAGATGTTTGTATCTTGATGCTATTATGCTAGTATTTATGTTCCTATCTGTACCTATTTACTGTATTTATACTACCTACTGTACCTACATATTGTATACCTAAGTAATTGGGGACAAATAAAAATGTATTTTATCTTTATCTTATCTTATCTATTAGTCGTTAAAACTATTATATTTGGAAATAGGTTACTTGTTATAATGTTAATTTAGCGCATTCAAATAGTTTCGTATATATCTAGATCTGTTTAATTAAAAAGTATTGCTTTAAAGTTTTGTAAATACAAATTGCAAATGCAACCATTTTTACCAGAGAAAATAACCAAGTACCGACTGCATAGGTTTTGACATGTGCAAGAGTACGGCATCTCTAAAGTCTCAGAAAAACAATAAAAATGAAAAAACAATCAAATTAAAATAAACAATTTAATACTCAAGCATTAAGTACTTACTCACTACCTACTGGACAGGTCAAAAGTAAAACTCCAGTTGAAACTCAACTTAAAATAAAGTACTAACTTAATGGAAACCTTCACTTCATTCTAACTTAATCTTAGAACTAAAAATACGCTCAGACGTAAAACAAAGACGCAAAGTTTTTTTTACTCTTTGTAACAAACGAACTAAAACTGCAAAGTTACTTTAAAACGCAAGTAGAGTTCAGCGCTGTCGCATACGACCTGCTTTGCCAGCAGACTGAGATGTAATTCCTCTGCGACGTGTTTCTTCTAACACAACTCTCCTGTACTCATCTTCAGCTGTTTTCAATAACGCTTCTTCGTCAATTACTTCGTCAGGGACTGCACCTGCGCCACCAGCATCTTCCTCAGCCTTTAGTTTCAAGCGGATCTCCTTAACCCGGGACTCCAAAATATGCTCTCTACGGGTCTCCCTATCATACGTTTGAACCATGAGCTGTTTGTCCTTCCCGGCCGATTCAACCAAACTGTCAGACAGAGACAGAACGTACAGCACCCCTTTTGTATCTCCAACTGCGATAAGCCTCCCTTCCTCATGGGGTTTTATTTTCAAAAGTGGATTCTTCGACAAAGGTAAAATGATAACTGGTTCACGATACTTCCGCAGTAAATCCCAATAGCGGAACTTTCCATCGGCACTGACTGACATGTAACTGGAGATTCTTTGAGGTGCCCAGACAACGTCGTTTATATGATAGCGATGAGGCATGCCAGACACGATTGGAGAAGTGTGCACGTCATCGCTCCAAATATGGACAGTCCAATCACCACAGGTAATAAACATTTTCGATGTACAGGGACTACGATGCACCGCCTTAACAGGGCCTCGATGAGCGTAAAACACAGCGCTCATCATTTCATTGTGAGTTTTGCCTTTTCTGTTCACATTGATAACCAAACCAGTATCAGTGCCACAAAGGAACCTCGTTGGAAACGCTCGTTCGTACTGCAGTGCGCTCACTCCTTCTGAGTTGGCATGGCTTACATGTTCTCCGGGCGGAATTCTTACAGACATCACAAGAAGGTCAATCGGTCCTGAAATATTGCGTACATCCCACCACATACACTTTCCGTCCGTAGAGCCACTGAAAAATTCTGTGTTTAGACGTGACTGTATGTATAAAAGTGCTGAGACAGGGTCGCGATGAGCTAAATGCATTGGGCTTATCATGACTGGCTCTTTCTGCACGCGAATATCAAATAAACATACCCGACCATCTTCTAATCCTCCCACTAGAACTGAAGGCGCGACCGGTGAACAAACCACTTGCCAACAAGCCATGGGAGGTAAACATTCTAATAAGGGAGCGCGAGGGTTTTCCAAATCCCACACAAAGCAAGTAAAGTTCGAGTTAACTGGACCAACCACTGGGTACTTTTTGTTACCATAGGCAGCTACTAACTTTGGATCATCTTCTAAGGTCCAAGATAGACACGATACGGGTCGGTTGTCTGGATCGGCATACGCATTGTTCACTCGTAGTGAAAATTTCTCCACAGGTTTTACGGGAGGCATTTCCTTGAAGTACATTTCGTACATTTCTGTGGCATTGTTCTGTTTTACGTAGTGGTCAAACTTTGGATATGAGTTAAGTACTGCATCTATGTAGCCATCATCTCTCTCTACACGTCTGCGTAGCCTTGAGGTGAGTTCCTCATCGTAAAACGGGATGTCCTTTGGCCAGCCTCCTTCTGCGTGGTTCACTCCCGTGTCTTGGTGAAAGATTTGCTTTGTATTAACATATTGCTGTGATTGCGAAGTGGAGGCTTGAGACTGTTGGTGCACTGGATTTCGAAGGCTGTATTTTCTTTGTTCTGATACATCAGGATTAATTGAATCTACTAAGTGAACCGGAACTTCACAAAACACAGGTTGCCTGCCGAAATTTTTGCGTATTTTTGTGTATGTCTGAGAAATATCCATTTTGTCTGAGTAGGGTTTGTGTAATTAATTATATTTATAATAACTTTTTCACTAATCAAAGGTTAGTTTTTGATGGAAGTTGAAAAGTGGTATGCTCACTACTTAAGGCCGCTCCATATTCTCACGAGACATTCACGCGAGAATCTCCGGAGATTCTCAGCGAGAACTGTAGCGAGAACTTCTATGGGTACACACTCTCACAAAGTTCTCAAATAGTTCTCACTACAGTTCTCGCGCTCGATGACGATGGACGCAGAAGTAACCGCTGCGACAAGTTTATTAACAAATTTCAACTCAAGTTCTGTTAGCGACGTCCACTACATAGCATAAGATTGAAAATAAAATGATCGATAATTAAGTCCTAGCTTAAGTAGATATAAGTATAAGATAATAAAGACATTGAGTTAAACCTATATAGCTAGGGCTTAGATGTAAGTTTGAAATGTAAAATACTTAGGATTGTTTTATTCCTTAAAACGAAGAATCTCGAACCATTCACAGATAGCAGGCAGGCAATATTTCTAGGAAGACCCAAATAAGACAAAAGGCGATAGGAATAACAATAGAGTCAATAAAGTCGAAAATGAACCAACGCGCGCATCCAACTTCCGCACACGTGCGGCGAAAGCTTTGTGAATGGTTCGGCAGCCGAGCGTTCGACGCCGGCCCTAGAGATGTATAAATATTTGACCAATTGTTACTAAGGCCAGTTCCATTTTTGAATCCAAGCTGTGAAGACTAGAAGAAAGTAATCGGCCCAGTAGCAAGTTAGAAGCTAGTACATAGAAGAGCTCGAGAATAAATACTATCCTGTTTCTTTGACATTTCTGTTTCTTTGACGTTTCTGTTTCTTTGACGTTTCTGTTTCTTGACGATACTGTTTCTTGACTAAAACGTTGGTTGAACGAGCGGACGAGAGATACAAGTCGACGGCATCTCCAGACTGCGAACCGAACGAGAGCGCTCCGGCCGGCAGAAAACGAGGTAGCCAGAGGCGCCACCAGAAACCGATCGAGAACTGCGCGCCTCGCCGCTACATTTTCTGGTCCTTCGAGCCGGATCCGGAGAATAAGGTTTGAAGATGCCTATCGTCCGTTCAAGATCTCCCGTGCCCTCCGGAACTGAAGAGGAGGGTTCGATGGAAACGACTGCTACTGACTGGTTCTCGAACGCGTCCGCGTCGACCGCGACTCGAGCTTCCGCGTCGACCGTGGCGTCCGCCGAAACGTCCACTGGGACACCCGTCGGGACGTGTGCCTCGCGCCACACCACCGCCGCCGCCGCTAGCGCCGCCCTAGGGCCCGCTGCCCCGGCGCAAGGGAGGGTTACTCGCGCCGCGACGGTAGCGGCCGCCGCTGCCGCCCCTCCCCCGCGTACCGCGTCCGAGACGACATTCGCCCAGACCCGCGCGTCTCGGCAAGCTCCCCCGCGCACGATCCCGTCTGAGACCACGCCCGCGAGCGTGCGTCCCGCGACCGCGTACCCGCTCGCGTCGTCAGCGCCATCTGCGCTCCCCGCGTCCGTGTCCGCGCCCGCGAGCGCGCGCCCCGCTCCCGCGTTCGAACCTGTGGCTCAGACAAGAGTGAAAAAAGGAACCACGAAGATCCTGCAAGACATTGGAGGAAGACCTGTCGCCCCACCGTACACGTCTGCAAGTTCATTGGTTCCACAAGCGCGAGAGGATGCAAGATCGAACAAGTCTTCAAAGAGAATGGAACTCGAAGCCCTGCGAGAACTTCAGAAGAGGCAGCTAGAAGTTGCTGAGACTGCCGCTGCCTTTGCTCAGACGGAACTGGAGTTAACCCAATGTCTATCGGAAGAAGAAGTCGAAGACTATGATTTGGAGAAATCAACCCACGTCGAGCATTGGGTAGCGCAGACCGCCACGTATGAAACGACTGAGGACAAACCACAGAGCTCTCAGACACAGAAGTCAGATATAAAAAAACTCGCCGACGCTATCATAAGCGCTACAAGAACGGTACAGCCACATCCCATCATGACCGCGTCACCGAAGATGTGGGATTTGCCAGATTTCAATGGGGCACATGAGGAGTGGCTGCCTTTTAAAAGGGCGTATGAGGATAGTTCGGCGTTATGTACGATAGTGCATAATATGGCTCGCCTCAGGAAAGCGGTAAAGGGAACGGCAAAGGAAGCGATTCGAAGCCTGTTGTTCGTGGCCTCGGACCCCAAGGAAGTCATGGATGCTTTGGAACGAAGATTCGGAAGACCGGAGCAGTTAGTGTTGGCAGAACTCCAGAAGATCAAGGAGCTCCCACGAGTAGGAGACACTCCACGGGACATTTGCGTTTTCTCGAGTCACGTGGGTAACGCAGTGACCACGATAAATGCCCTTAAGAAGCCACACTACCTGTACTCGCCGGAAATGAGTCGAACCATCATTGAGAAGTTAACTCCCATACTACGGTACAGATGGCTTGACTTCAGTGCGCGCTTGGAAGATGAAGAACCAGAACTTTTAAAGATGAAAAAGTTCCTCGAAGTTGAAGCTGACTTGTGCGGAAAGATTGCACCACCGGAGCTACCGAAGAAGAGGTTCGGTAACTCGAGACACCCGGTGCACGCCACCCAGGAGGAAGAAGAAGAAGATGATGATGATGATGACGTTGAGAGAGACACAGTCGCTACAACCTCGGAAGGATATAAAAAGTTCTGCGCGCACTGCGAAGGGGAACACTGGCTCACGGAGTGCAAGAAGTTCAAGGAAGTAAGCACCAACGAAAGATGGAATATCGTGGTGAAGAAACATCTATGCTTCAAGTGCCTACGCCAGCGCCACATGAGGATGAACTGCAAAGAACGGCCTTGCAAGAAATGCAAGAAACCGCACCACATCCTGCTGCACTCGGAGCCGGACCCACAAACGACGACACCGTCTACGCAGCAAGAGAAACCGTCATCCTCCTCGCAACAGAGTATTGAAAAAGAAGACACGAAGAACGTCGTGAAATCCGTATACGCGGTAGCAGATGGAACAAGAGTCTACCTAAAGATGATACCGGTAGACATCTACGGACCGAAAGGGTCTACTCGCGTCCTCGCACTGCTCGATGAAGGATCGACAGTGTCGCTGATGGACAAGGACATCGCCCGCCGCATTGGAGCCACCGGCCGAGAGCAATCATTGATCCTAGAAACAGTCGGTGGAAAGATTATTGAGAAAAATGACTCCCAAGTAATGGACTTGAAAATAAAGGGAGCTCATAGAAGAGATAAGCGTACGCTAAGGGGAGTACGCACTATTGAAGATTTAAAGCTTGCACCGCAGTACGTCAACAAGAAGGCGATTGAGGAGTGCAGCCACTTGAGAAATATAAAAGACGAGCTTCTATATGATAAAGAAAGACCAACGCTACTGATCGGTCAAGACAATTGGGATCTAATCATTTCCCGTAAGATCTTGAAAGGAAAGCGAAATGAACCAGTCGCGTCATTGACAAGTCTGGGATGGGTACTTCACGGATGTCACATCGGATCTACTAATCCAGTGAATTACGTGAATCACTGTCACGCTGGGAACAATGAAGAGACTATCGAAGAACTGACCAAGCCACGTGAATGGAGATGGGTTCCCACCAAACACAACCCGGCCGACGACGCAACGAGAAATGTGCCAAAGAACTTCGACAGCAAGGCGAGGTGGTTCACTGGACCCGAATTCCTTTACCAGCCGAACTCTGACTGGCCGGTAAAAAAGATAGAAAACGAAGATTCGTGTCCCGAAGAAGTCAAGAAAGCCACCTGTACTATGACCAGAACTATCCAGCAATCAAGTCTGCCCAATCCTGACAGGTTTGGTACCTGGATGCGCCTGCTCCGAACGACAGCGAGAATGTACATGTTCATAGACATGTGTCGCCGAGACAAGAGCACCAACAGCGTCACCGATGGAAAATTGAACAAAGAAAAAAGAAGATGGCTACCAATCGAACCAGAATATTTGAACAAAGCCAAAAAGGCTCTTATCCGACAAAGCCAAGAAGAATCCTATAAGAACGAAATCGACAGATTGAAGAAAAAGAAGCCAATCGGAAACTCCAGCCGACTGAAAAGGATTGATGTCGTGTTAGACACGGACGGCGTACTACGTCTCAACAGCCAAACCTCGAAGAAGAACTACGGAGAGAAGAATCTACCAGTCATTGATGGAAGGAGCCGCATGCCGCAACTAGTCATGGAACACTACTACAGACATCTGCATCATGGAAATCACGCAACGGTCATTAATGAGCTGCGGCAGAAGTACTGGGTACTATCTCTTCGCGACGCCGTCCGAAAAGTGGCACATCAATGCCAGTGGTGCCGAATAAGAAGAACGAAACCAGAGATGCCACCACTGGGAGACCTGCCGAGGGAACGTTTAGCACACCATCAGCCTCCGTCTACGTGCACGGGTGTTGACTACTTTGGCCCCATGCACGTAACCATCGGCCGCAGGAAAGAGAAACGCTGGGGCGCCCTTTTCGCCTGTTTGACCACAAGGGCGGTCCACGTAGAGCTGGCAGCATCACTCAGTACCAGCTTTATGATAATGGCGCTGAGAAGGATGGCTTCACGTCGAGGAAGTCCTAGAGTCATACTTAGTGACAACGGGACGAACTTTGTCGGAGCGGACCACGAGCTGAGAGCAGAAATTAAGAAGCTACAGCGACAAGAACTCTGCAAAGGCAACGTGGTGATCATCGCAGACTCACCACTTCCACGAAACACATGGCCACGTGGGGTTATAGAAGAAACATTCCAAGGGCCAGACCAGAGAACGAGAATTGTGAACGTCAGGACACGAGGAGGCATCATGAAGCGTCCAACGTCGAGACTCATCCTCGTGGCTCCAGTGAAGACGTCGCAACCAGTGGATGGAGTGCCCGGACCACCGCGCACTGGCGGGGAAAATGTTAGCGACGTCCACTACATAGCATAAGATTGAAAATAAAATGATCGATAATTAAGTCCTAGCTTAAGTAGATATAAGTATAAGATAATAAAGACATTGAGTTAAACCTATATAGCTAGGGCTTAGATGTAAGTTTGAAATGTAAAATACTTAGGATTGTTTTATTCCTTAAAACGAAGAATCTCGAACCATTCACAGATAGCAGGCAGGCAATATTTCTAGGAAGACCCAAATAAGACAAAAGGCGATAGGAATAACAATAGAGTCAATAAAGTCGAAAATGAACCAACGCGCGCATCCAACTTCCGCACACGTGCGGCGAAAGCTTTGTGAATGGTTCGGCAGCCGAGCGTTCGACGCCGGCCCTAGAGATGTATAAATATTTGACCAATTGTTACTAAGGCCAGTTCCATTTTTGAATCCAAGCTGTGAAGACTAGAAGAAAGTAATCGGCCCAGTAGCAAGTTAGAAGCTAGTACATAGAAGAGCTCGAGAATAAATACTATCCTGTTTCTTTGACATTTCTGTTTCTTTGACGTTTCTGTTTCTTTGACGTTTCTGTTTCTTGACGATACTGTTTCTTGACTAAAACGTTGGTTGAACGAGCGGACGAGAGATACAAGTCGACGGCATCTCCAGACTGCGAACCGAACGAGAGCGCTCCGGCCGGCAGAAAACGAGGTAGCCAGAGGCGCCACCAGAAACCGATCGAGAACTGCGCGCCTCGCCGCTACAAGTTCGTTTGTCCAAGTTACGCTCATATTGACGCCACGTGGTAGTTACACAACATACAACCGTTCAAGTCGGCGGCTCGCGCGCTACTGAGAAACATGCGAGTGTGGAGTCAATACACGTTCTCGCCTTTTCTCACGTTCTCGCGCTCCTTTGTCTCGCGCCAAAATACCGACAAAAAGTGGAGAAAGGCCGGAGAACTACGCGAGAACTTGAGAAGAATACGAGAATCGGTTCCACATTCACGTTTCTCGCATGTTTCTCGCGTTCTCGCGAGATTCTCTTGAGAATGTGGAGCGGCCTTTAGAATATAGAGTGGCTCACTAGAAGTGGTTGAAAAACAGAAAAATATAATGTATTCAAATGACAGGGCAAAAAACTTCAAAAAGTTTACTTGTTTTCCACAAAAAGTTCGACCAACCCAAAACGAATACCTACATTGACTTTATTATGGGGGTACGAGATATCTTTACTTAAGTACTTTATCCCACACCACTGCCTTCCATCTGTTCACAAATACAAACCGAATTAAACGAATTCTAAGGAATGTGCCCTTTGGGAAATTTGTCGCGGGAACAAAAAGTTTCTAGCTTAGTAAGTGGAGGTACATTTGGAAACGAAATTATAGCGTGCTCTGAAGCCACAGAAAGCCTTGTAAGTTCCATACATTAGTAATTTTGTTACGGAGTGCACTGGTCGACTTGTTTACAATTCCGTTTAAAAAGGTTCAGTCTAAGTATCTAACCATGAATGTAAAATGTATGCAAATTAATGAAATTTGAATGCCTAAGTTCGTTCTAGACCCAAAGGTCTCTCTCTTCAATTATTTTTAGATGGTGCAGGTTCCTTTTACCAGTGTTTCTTTTACAGTTGGATAGGTACTTAGAAGCCTCTGATTCTTACGCATTTTATTTAAAGGAATTTCAATAAAACATTACGCCATGAGGCTCCAAAAGGGCTTCATCAAACTTACTTCTACCAACACAGTATTATGATAAAACCCCCGACTGGATAGAACTTACCTAACTTTAATACTCTTCGTTTGAACAATAAACAACAACCTTCTCATAAAAGAGATAAGACGGAAACGCAAATTGAAATAGAAAACTGGGTATTTAGTAACCCAACAACGCCAGTAGAATGGAAGTTTGTGTTAAAAAAAAAATTAAGTGAAAATTCTAACAAGCATGAGGTTATCTAGAATTTCTAAAAGATAGATAGATATATAAAGAAAAATAAGAAACCTAATTAACTCATTTTCTTAGAATTCGTAACGAATTCAGAACAGATTTGGTACTGTAACGTTCGATTTTTAGCATATTTCCTTAAATGTACACGTTAAAAAAAATCATAGTAATTTCCTCGTAAATGTACCTACTTTGAATCTCGCGGGAGATATTTTCAAATTTCCTTTCATCGAGATAGTATCATTATTTTATTGTTTTTCGTGTTGGCAACCCCACCATAGATAGGCGAAACTTATGTCTTTGCAAATAAGCTCTGATGAAGCAAACGTTTTTATCTTATCAAGCATTCGTAACTCGATTCCACTTTCGTAGTCATATTATTTATTGAAATCTTGTCAATTTGTGCGTTCGTACGTATCTTTTCTTGGTTCTTTAGCAGATTCTGTTACTCTGAAAACAGTCATCCATCTGTCAAATCGACTTGACAGAACGATCAAACTTTGCTTGAAGCAAGCAGGTCATAGATATTGATTGATGGTGTCCAGTCTCTAAAAAGGAAAGAAAGAAGGAGAGAGCTGTATTGGAGGGATAGAGTCAGAGGATTGGTTTGAAAACTTTAAAATTTTAACGAGCGAACGGAAACTACCGTGATATTTTCTATAAAATTATAACTGTTCTTCCCAAGTAAATTGAAATCTGAAGGGATTTTATTGTGGTTCGTTTACGAAATTGAGGAGCGAAAGTTCTGCGCGTCCGCAACTTTTCGATTGGTACCTATATCGCTGCGTGCGATCCATGTTACCAGCTTCCAGCACAAAGGTATTTATGAACTTCCATCGTAGTCCCAGTTGAGCTCAATAAGAGCTGAAGGAAGCCTTTCATGGTGATTAATTTCCTTCTCTCATCTTCCTCAGAGTTGCGCTTTATCTGCATACACGGATCACACCGTAAAAAGGATTTGTGAACAGGGCGGCATCGCGAACGATTGTCCACCAGATTTTTGAGTTCATCCCGACATAAAAGCCTCAAGGTATTCGTAGTAAACATAATGATAACTCCTATAAAATCACCGTAAAAGTAGGGCTCTGTAACATACTAAACATATTTCTTTATTTTGCCTATCACAGAGAGGCTGTCAGGTTGCGATCAGTCTTCTTGGTGCAGCCAACGAGCTGGCCGGGGCTCCACAGCGATAAGAAACCGCGGAGACTCGAGAACGTATTCCCAACTCCCTTGAAATACAGTTTACCTCCAGCGGTTAGCCATTACTACAGGTTAGTTAGCACGGCGGGGGAAATTACTCAAGAACTACATTCGTCTTGGGGTCCAGACGTTCGCCATAGGCTCAGGACGGTCTACTCCTCACGTATTCAACGTTTCGTTAGGCAAACCTCAGTTTGAACTGCGGCAGAGACCAGACGTGCACCTCGACCCTTATTCACTTATTAACTTCAAATTACTACTTAAACTCCAATTTAATACCATTATCTTGTGTCTTATAGTAAGGATTAGCATTATCTCTAAGTTATTACCAATTAGACATATTTTGTGTATAACACTTATTTTTTTTTTAATAAATTTTAATAATTTTGTTCTGTAAACTTTATTTGTTTCCTTTTGTAGTTAGTTTCCCTAATTAAGCAGGAAATATTGTTACAGTACCTACAACAATATTATTTTCTAATTTGATAACTCAAAAAACTTTCGTATAAGAAAATTGTTATTATACATAAAATGTAGGTCGGTTATTTCTATACGAAAATTGTTATGCCAGGAATTTTTCTCAATTTGTCTGTTCAAGAAAAATGTATGCGAGTAAACACAAATATTTTCTCTACCAAACTGCTTTTATTCATAGAGTTTTATAAGATTTAGTTTGAAATTTCTTAATTCTTTGCTCAAACAGTGTTGAGAGAACCTGGAGCATAAATCTTCGGGACTAAATCTTTGAACTTACTGAATGCTTTTATCAGTCAATTTACTAAAAACCAGCTTCTTCTTGCTGTAAGACACCAAAAGTTAGAGTTAAACTCCACGTCACGCCCAGTATTTTTTTTCTCAGATTCATCTTAATTTTTTCAACCATTATGATTTCTGTATATCCCTATAGAGTCACCAATAGCTATGTTTTCATAAACAATTTAAACATTTAATTTAATTAAGATCTTAATAATTTTCTTACACCTACTTAATTGCCTACTGTTAGTTGTCTTAAAAAGTATGTAGGTTCCTTGTTTTTGTCACGATAATAGTGCTTATACTTTTCTCAATTCATTTTCTGCGTCATAATATTACTAACTTTATGTATATTCATAACTTTTTCATCCATTTCCTGAACCACTGCGTCGTATTTTGCTTTGAGTTTGGTCTCGACGAGAAGTCGTATTTGCGCACTCTGCAGAGTGAACTAATGAAAATATTTCATTAGTTTTCTCACAGTTTATTAGAACAAGTTTTTGAAATTACCAATCCACTAAGCAAATATCTACTCGTAAGTATTTTACTTTAGGCAGCTTCTAGGTAGGTAATGTAGGTATCGGGAGCTTGACGAAAACGTGTTCATCCCGTTGATTTTATATCTCGGAACAATAACTACATGGATGCCAGGCTAAAAACAAACCTGACTTGACTATACCTGTCACTTTCTTTTTTATGCACATATTCATGTCTTGGAATGAGACAAGTGTATGAAAATCTGTTTTTATTTGTGTTGCTGGTACAAGGCCTAACGTCAAACTTTGCAACCGTGACGTCATGGTTACTAATTTTACGACACCAAATTAAAGAGGTATAGACCTAAGAAGTTTACCTTGCGTGTTAGGTGACATCTTAGATTTATATGGACGACAATACACAGAACACGTGCGCGGTTCGGGCGCGGTTCTGGAACCCATAAGTACAAACGTTTCAAAATTTCAAAACAATATTGCTTTAGAATAAATGCTTTAGCATCACTTACCTCTATAGCTGAATTTATTGGAGATGAGCATATGAAACCTACATTTGTCGCCAAAGAATTTAATAAAAATGTAACACAGCTGTCGCCGAGACATTATTATTTTGCTGGTTATGATTTATACTCTGGAGTTTGGTCTATTTAACAATGAAAATATGACTTTTATGAAATGAAAAAATCTAAAACTTATAATAGCGGAGCAGGCGGTTTTTTTAGGTGGAAAGGAGGTCAGTGTGTACATAACGGGGCGCTATGGAATTAGGACTTAGAAAATTTTTTCCCAAAAATATACGCCAAAACACACTACGGGGACCGGGGGGATGGGGGAGTATTAGGGCGGGGGAAACCACGCGGACCACCTAAGACCTCAAGTGACCTTTGACCTTTGACCTCAAGTGACCTTTGACCTTTGACCTTAAAATTTTTATTAGTACCACATTTGACCTCCTGTGGCGCTTCACCTTCAGTGACCTTTGACCTCGAGTGACCTTTGACCTTTGACCTCAAGTGACCTTTGACCTTTGACCTTAAAATTTTTATTAGTACCACATTTGACCTCCTGTGGCGCTTTACCTTCAGTGACCTTTGACCTCCAGTGACCTTTCCAGCCTAGCGAGGTTTTTTAAAAAAATGGTCTATGAAGACATGGTTCTTCCCCACCCCCCCTATCCATTTCAACTATAAAAAAGGGGGGTCATGTTAACACCGCTCAATGAAAAAATATTCTAAGTGCTGCGTCCCGCCAAGTATACCTGCTAAGGAAAAAGGACTTGTAATATTTTTTCATCGACCGGTGTTAACATGACCCCCCTTTTTTATAGTAGAAACGGAAAGTGGAGGTGAGGTGGAACGATGTTTTCGTAGACCATTTTTATCTCAGATCCCTCTATACCCCCTCATAATACCATTCAAAATTTTAATTAGTAATTTTCGTTGAGTCATAGGAGCGGTGCAGGAAAGTTTGTCATGAAAATGGTCAATGAAGACGTTGTTCTCCTTCATCCTCCCTATCCATTTCAACTATAAAAAAAGGGGGTCATGTTAACACCATTCAATGAAAAAATATTCTAAGTGCTGCGTCCCGCCAAGTATACCTGCTAAGGAAAAAGGACTTGTAATATTTTTTCATCGACCGGTGTTAACATGACCCCCCTTTTTTATAGTAGAAATGGAAAGTGGAGGTGAGGTGGAACAATGTTTTCGTAGACCATTTTTATCTCAGATCCCTCTATACCCCCTCATAATACAATTCAAAATTTTAATTAGTAATTTTCGTTGAGTCATAGGAGCGGTGCAGGAAAGTTTGTCATGAAAATGGTCAATGAAGACGTTGTTCTTCCCCACCCCCCCTATCCATTTCAACTATAAAAAAGGGGGGTCATGTTAACACCGCTCAATGAAAAAATATTCTAAGTGCTGCGTCCCGCCAAGTATACCTGCTAAGGAAAAAGGACTTGTAATATTTTTTCATCGACCGGTGTTAACATGACCCCCCTTTTTTATAGTAGAAACGGAAAGTGGAGGTGAGGTGGAACAATGTTTTCGTAGACCATTTTTATCTCAGATCCCTCTATACCCCCTCATAATACCATTCAAAATTTTAATTAGTAATTTTCGTTGAGTCATAGGAGCGGTGCAGGAAAGTTTGTCATGAAAATGGTCAATGAAGACGTTGTTCTCCTTCATCCTCCCTATCCATTTCAACTATAAAAAAAGGGGGTCATGTTAACACCATTCAATGAAAAAATATTCTAAGTGCTGCGTCCCGCCAAGTATACCTGCTAAGGAAAAAGGACTTGTAATATTTTTTCATCGACCGGTGTTAACATGACCCCCCTTTTTTATAGTAGAAATGGAAAGTGGAGGTGAGGTGGAACAATGTTTTCGTAGACCATTTTTATCTCAGATCCCTCTATACCCCCTCATAATACAATTCAAAATTTTAATTAGTAATTTTCGTTGAGTCATAGGAGCGGTGCAGGAAAGTTTGTCATGAAAATGGTCAATGAAGACGTTGTTCTTCCCCACCCCCCCTATCCATTTCAACTATAAAAAAGGGGGGTCATGTTAACACCGCTCAATGAAAAAATATTCTAAGTGCTGCGTCCCGCCAAGTATACCTGCTAAGGAAAAAGGACTTGTAATATTTTTTCATCGACCGGTGTTAACATGACCCCCCTTTTTTATAGTAGAAATGGAAAGTGGAGGTGAGGTGGAACAATGTTTTCGTAGACCATTTTTATCTCAGATCCCTCTATACCCCCTCATAATACAATTCAAAATTTTAATTAGTAATTTTCGTTGAGTCATAGGAGCGGTGCAGGAAAGTTTGTCATAAAAATGGTCAATGAAGACGTTGTTCTCCTTCATCCTCCCTATCCATTTCAACTATAAAAAAAGGGGGTCATGTTAACACCATTCAATGAAAAAATATTCTAAGTGCTGCGTCCCGTCAAGTATACCTGCTAAGGAAAAGGGACTTGTAATATTTTTTCATCGACCGGTGTTAACATGACCCCCCTTTTTTATGGTGGTTATGGATAGGGAAAATGAAGGAGAACAACGTTTTCATTGACCATTTTTATGACAAACCCCTCCCACACCGCTTCTATGACTGTTGAAAATTAATAATTAAAATTTTGAAAGGTATTATGAAAGGGTATAGAGGGATCTGAGATAAAAATGGTACTTATAAACATTGTAACCCTTCACCCCCCCTAACCATTTCCACTATAAAAAAGAGAGGTTGTGTTGGCATCGTAACTTAAAGTAATTTGACTAAGTCTAATGTTATTGATAATGTGCTCTCCTGACGGTAACGCCTTTTTCTGCGTACCCAATGAAAATTAATGGAAATGCACCCGAATTTCTAAGTATTTTTGGTTGCTTCTTACGTTTATAGTGTTCATTTTAATTGTAGTCGTTGCCTCGTTGCTCAAGTAGTTCCTTAGGTCTTTCGCTCGCTCGTTTCGTTCGAGTCTTTTATGTCAAACCAACAACCTACTATGACGCATCACCTTTCTGAGGTCAAAGGTCTTTCGCTCGCTCGTTTCGTTCGAGTCTTTTATGTCAAACTAACAACCTACTGTGACGCATCACCTTTCTGAGGTCAAAGGTCTTTCGCTCGCTCGTTTCGTTCGAGTCTTTTATGTCAAACCAACAACCTACTGTGACGCATCACCTTTCTGAGGTCAAAGGTCTTTCGCTCGCTCGTTTCGTTCGAGTCTTTTATGTCAAACCAACAACCTACTATGACGCATCACCTCTCTGAGGTCAAAGGTCTTTCGCTCGCTCGTTTCGTTCGAGTCTTTTATGTCAAACCAACAACCTACTGTGACGCATCACCTTTCTGAGGTCAAAGGTCTTTCGCTCGCTCGTTTCGTTCGAGTCTTTTATGTCAAACTAACAACCTACTGTGACGCATCACCTTTCTGAGGTCAAAGGTCTTTCGCTCGCTCGTTTCGTTCGAGTCTTTTATGTCAAACCAACAACCTACTGTGACGCATCACCTTTCTGAGGTCAAAGGTCTTTCGCTCGCTCGTTTCGTTCGAGTCTTTTATGTCAAACCAACAACCTACTGTGACGCATCACCTTTCTGAGGTCAAAGGTCTTTCGCTCGCTCGTTTCGTTCGAGTCTTTTATGTCAAACCAACAACCTACTGTGACGCATCACCTTTCTGAGGTCAAAGGTCTTTCGCTCGCTCGTTTCGTTCGAGTCTTTTATGTCAAACCAACAACCTACTGTGACGCATCACCTTTCTGAGGTCAAAGGTCTTTCGCTCGCTCGTTTCGTTCGAGTCTTTTATGTCAAACCAACAACCTACTGTGACGCATCACCTTTCTGAGGTCAAAGGTCTTTCGCTCGCTCGTTTCGTTCGAGTCTTTTATGTCAAACTAACAACCTACTGTGACGCATCACCTTTCTGAGGTCAAAGGTCTTTCGCTCGCTCGTTTCGTTCGAGTCTTTTATGTCAAACCAACAACCTACTGTGACGCATCACCTTTCTGAGGTCAAAGGTCTTTCGCTCGCTCGTTTCGTTCGAGTCTTTTATGTCAAACTAACAACCTACTGTGACGCATCACCTTTCTGAGATCAAAGGTCACCAAAGGTCACTCGAGGTCACTCAATACATCTAGGTCAACAAAGGTCACTCGAGGTCACCAAAGGTCACTCGAGGTCACTCAATACATCTAGGTCAACAAAGGTCACTCGAGGTCACCAAAGGTCACTCGAGGTCACTCAATGCATCTAGGTCAACAAAGGTCACCAAAGGTCACTCGAGGTCACTCAATGCATCCAGGTCAACAAAGGTCACTCGAGGTCACTCAATGCATCCAGGTCAACAAAGGTCACTCGAGGTCACTCAATGAATCTAGGTCAGCAAAGATCACCAAAGGTCACTAGAGGTCACTAGAGGTCATTTAATTCATATAGGTCAACAAAGGTCACCAAAGGTCACTCGAGGTCACTCAATTCATCTAGGCCAACAAAGGTCACCAAAGGTCACCAAAGGTCACTAGAGGTCACTAACCAAAGGTCACTCAAGATCAAAGGTGATTCACTAACCAAAGGTCCCTCAAGATCAAAGGTGATTCGAATATGAAAATGTTCCAAGTTCAAACTTCGTAAAAATTTTCTAAGTCCTAACTCCATAGCGCCCCGTTATGTACACCCCAACCGGAAAGGATAAGTTATATTTTACGAGATGACTGAAGCTTTTTTGAAAGATAAAGCTACTTAACGCTATACAGTCTTAATACATACAGTACAATACTGGACTCAGCTTTTCAGAGTAAGCTTTTACCAATACCAACATTGTTTTCCCAACATTTTGTTCTTCGCTAGTTTCATTAGCGAGACGTCGTCTGGTATGTGGATAATCCACATTCAACTGGGGACCAATGGAGGATTACAACTTGTAACATTATTAATTGTCTTTTCTTTGTCTATGGATTTCTATTTTACCCACGAAGGAAAGGTTTTTGCTTTGAAATAGATTTTAATGAATCTCTCGAAAGGCGAGGTTTAGATGGCATCCCAGCCAACTAACGGACCGACGACGACATACTTAATTCGAGATTGCAGAAAGTTGATGGATCCCAAAAGCTCAAGAAGCTTAAGATCGTTTTTACTATAAAGATCTATAGAATTTATGTCTAGTAGTGGACATCTACAGGCTGATATGATGATAATGAAGTTATCAGTCTTTTCGACATTGACAACCGCGGTAGTGGTTTTTTTATTTGAGTACTTCGGGTTACGGGAACACGCTAATTGGTATTCTTTTAACTAAAACGCCGCCGCCTACGACAGAATTAAAGAAATGTCGACCTTTAGCAATGAGAAGCGGGTAGGTATTTGAGAAAGAAGATGCAGTCAAAACAAAGGCCGTCTTAGAATTGCTTTTCAAACGTCAAGAATAAGCAAATGATCAGGAAAATTCTCATCTAGCTTTAAACCCGTCTCAACATTGAGAAGCTAGCTACTGTAGCTAGCTATGTGAAAGCCAAACAAAAAAGAGGTGGCTAAGTAATGGTCAACGGTTTTTCCTATGTAAGACCGAAGAATTCTAAAATGTCATCGGAGTTGGCCAAACGAATTCACTTACAGTATGAACACAAGGTTTTTGTCCCTCCCTAGTATTTTGAGACGTTTGCTTCATTCACGAATGTCCAGAGTGCGAAGTCAAACGCTACGTGACATAATTTCACAAACAATACACTATTGTGTTCTGTGCAAGGTACCTTATGCTCAGAAATGGTCGACACAATATTATGTCATTGAGAGATGTAATATTAGTATAGAATTTAAAAAGGTTTACACTGGCTCTACTTATAACCTATGCATAATTTTAATCAGCTGTTGATTCCTATCCCAACCTCACAGAGCACGTCCTCTGTGAAGATTGTTATAGGTAGAATGGATCAGCTTGTTTCATTACTTTTTTCATATAAAAAGACAATTCCAAGCGTGAAAAGTCGCAATCCAATCGCTGATTCTGTTTCTCTCACGATTTTCTTTCAGTGATTTTTCAGAAGTACGGTTGACAAGTTTTTCGTACGCATTTTTATCTACAGCGAATCCAATCTGCGGTTAGTGAAACAAGTTTGTGTTAGCAATATTGAAAGAAATACAAAAAACAAGCCGAGCGGTTGCCATTTGGGAATCCAACTACTGAGATTAGGAGATTAGGTACGGTACGAACTGTCTCTACGGCACTGATCAAATCGATGCATACAAAATGTAATAATTACCTATTTTTACCTAGGTACCTAAATACATTATGCTTATATTCGTAGTAGGTAGCCTATCTACATTATTGAGTAAAATACAAAACTATACAATAGAAAAGATTTTTTTTTCGGTAGGTACCTATCAGAATTTTAGGTTTTTCTACGGAATATCAAGTTTGGCGCTCAAAATATTCAAAAAAATGTTTCAACCCTAAGTCTCCCTGCTGAGTAACATGAGTATATCTGTGATAGAATGCTGAAAACCGTAAAAAAATCAGAATAATAACTATATATTTTATACCAATCTTTTTATCCATTCTATCTTGATAAATTCCAGTTGTATCTCCTAAAAAGACTCGAATACACAAGTGTAAGGGTTCGAAGCAATCAGGGAGGACCGACTTGATTTCGAACCATAATATTAACATTATCTGAGGTTCTGTGTAGATCTAATTCAATAGATTTTTATTGGAGGACACCTATTAGGACTACAGAGATACACTTTTGTATCAAACAATTGCAAAGAACTTTTATTTGATACAACAGTGTTGTTCTACTTTTGTCTAAACACACTATTTTTGTATCAATTCCATTTTTTTATAGTTTGTCAATAAAATATTAGATTTATTGATAATTGAGCTTTTAGTGATCACCACGTGCTAATGAGAACCAAAAAGCAAATAAGAAAATGTGGTAGCAATTAACAGTCTTACAATTAATTAACAATCGTCTCTCAAACGTCTCTCAAAAATTAAAACATAATATAAGCAAATGATCACGAAAATTCTCACATAAACCTGTCTCAACTTTCAACTAAGTAATGTCAAAACTAAACAATTAAGAAATGTTAAACGTCGTATTGAGAGTGATTCAGTTGAGAGGTAGCTAAGTAATGATCAGCAATATTTTCATAAGTTTGAAAAACACTTAGCTTTCCAAATTGAAGCGAACTAAAACAAATGTTCCATGAAACTTCAACTATTAGAGCTGTTTAAGTGATACATAGTTTACTTTGCTTTGAATGTTTTGAATACTTTCCGTAACTAGCTCTTCAAGTTAAATTATTGCTGGATTGAATAGATTCACCACAGTAACATGGCAGTAGCGCTACTTTTAAATTTTACCCAATTTTTTATACACACCTAGTGCACGATTAGTTCTAAAGTACGCGATTAGTAGGTACTAAGTCCTCAAATTATGTCAGCTGGCGTACTTATCACAAGTTTTAGATTATTAACTCGTAAAGTAGCATGGAAAAATCTCAGTAGGCTGGCAGCGGGCGTCAGCGTCTGCAGGGGTGGCAGAAAAAACATGCTCCACTTTACTCACTTTTCTCGTCACGTTTTAGTGGAGGTACACGTACGATGTTTTTAGGAGACTTGCTTATTTTATAAGCCTTGATTTATAGAGCATTTTAAATGTGTCCATAATACGGCGTAAAGAAACAGCTCTCGTAGACGAAAGTTATGCAAAACAACTAGAGAATTTTTAACTTCTAACTTCATAATAAATCCATCAAATTCGAATAAAAATCCATTGCAAATTCATTAATTCATACATCATTTTGAGACTAAATACAAAATAAAACGAAGAAGAAAACTTTTGCAGACGTTATCATATCATCAATCTTTATCAGTCTACTGCTGAGTGTAGGTCTACCCAAGACGCGTTACTTAGCCCAGTCTTCGGCTCTTCTCATCTAGTGTTTTTCAGCTACTTTTTGCAGATCGTCACCCCACCTTGGACGTGAAATATTTTTTATAGCAAATTAAAATTGTATAACACGCGTAGTCTCATGATAAAGTGCAGTTTAGGGCAGTTTTTATGTTTACCCGCGACATGCTCGTGATAAATTGCCTAGCTCTTGCGAGGCTAAAACATATCCATGAAAAATTGATGTGTGAATGTGAGTGGGCTGGCGATTTATTTTTCTACGTCCGAATAATATCGGCTGTTAGCAAAATAAAACTGTCTGAAGTAGAAATGAACTGTTGTTTGTGCTGTTATTTTTTAACGAATTTAAAACAAACCAGCTATACCATACAAACTAAAAATATAGTGTAACTAAATAGAATATTTAAAATTACAAAAGAATAGTACCTATACAAGTGGGAATTGCACACAATTTTTTGGTCGAAGATAATTTTGTCTGTGAATTCTTAATTCGTACATTAGCGGTTATGTTATTTCATCGCACGACGTGTTTTTGTTTTTCTATAGAATTAGATATTTTAGGAGTCCAAGGGTCCTTGCGAAAAAATACTTACCTATATAAGTGCCACAAAAAGGTTACCCTGTGTCACTACTGGCTCTATAAAAGCCAACTGATAAAATCACTTGTGCCAAAAATACTTACGACAAAGGGTTACTAGTTATACATATATTAAACCATTACAAGGGCGAGAGGTTGTTATTCTGTGTTCTGTGGTTCCACTTTGAATGAAACTCTAATCTCTTCTCAGTGAAAACACGGAAGCATCTCAATCAACCTCACGGTTATTTGTGTTTATTTTCCCTCGGGTCGAGGGTGTCTGATCTGAGTGCAAACTCGTCAGCACCTTCAGTAAACAGGGCTATTTGCATGCCCGTGTCCGGAGACCTGTGCAAACAGTAATATCCGGTCTTGAGTTGGAGCACTTTTGAAGGCCCGGAGCCAGTGGGATTAGGCAAGTTTGGCGGATCTACCTGCCTAGTTATGTACTAACTGTACTAACATGGTACTAACTGATGAAATATCTACGCTGTTGATACTTTCCTACTGCACTTTTTGCCGCGGTCGTCGTTTTCGGAACATATGTTTTGTTCACTGTTCGGGACGAATACGCAGCTATTCTTGCACGTTTTTCATTGGTTAAATTTTTAAACTTCCCAGTTTCCTTTGTTACAATTTTCCGTACCGGCGCGATTGCCAATACAAATGTTTTTCAGTTCAAAACCAAACTGGGAATTTTTATGTTACAAAACCAAATTATATTTTTAGCTAATAACATATATTCTTTGTGTTTGAATTGTGTTTATAAAAATTGCTTGATCAGAAAAACTGCTTTGTGTTTGAATATAACTTTTTTGAATATAAATAATTTACTTAACAAAAACGATTTAGCCTGGATTCGACGAACTCCGAATAACGCTATTCTTCACATAAAAATATTTCTGTCCTTGTTTTTGACAAGTAGCGTTGTTCGAAGTTGGTCGAATCCAGCCTTAATAAGTTATTGCTCGTAAATAGTATTTACCTCGACGGGAATCGTTGAGAAGGTCATACAAGTCGCTTTGAAAATCTGTGAGCGAGGCTTATATTCAGCCTTCTCACAGCAGAAGTCATGATGATACCGACCTCGTCGGTGTTCAATGACGTGCTCTGGTTTTATTTCAGGCCTCCACTGCCACTTCAACCGATTGCCAGAGGCTCGGCAAAGGCACATTGAGTAGGCATCCGTCTATGAATGCTTTATGCAGGTATAGAGCCAGTATTTCTTTGCTGAAATACAACTTAAAAGTGAGGTTAGGTGTTTTGAGTTTTTTTAATTTCTTTACCGTTCCCGTGTAGATAACTGACGCCATATTTCAACATTAGCCAGAACACACCATTGCCCACTACAATTTAGTTAGTTAATTTAGTTTGGGACTAGAGGGTGTTGTGTGTAAAGTCCAAGAATATTTATTTATTTAATTTTAGTAATAACCTTACCATAATACTTTTTCACTCACTACTACCCTGAAAATATGAGAACAGTTTTCATTTTATACAAATAAAATTTGTCTTGCTACAGGAATTGAACCTGTATCTCAATTCGTCAGTCAGCCGCTTTACCTTAGGGCTGATGAAAATTGCGTATAATTACGCAGTATCCTACAAAAGCTTTTATGTGTAGAGTCACGAGTAAAGTAAATAGGTACAGTACGCACAACTGATCATTATCCTTCTGAAGTTAAGTCCAACAAACAACTGCACATGTACTGCTGTGCGGAAAAAAACCTCAAATTCGACCCAAAATGAGTCCTGCGCAAATACTTCAGACGGAAAAGGTTCGTTATGACTAATAGTACTAGTAGTAGCTTTCTACATAAATGTAAAAATCTTTTCTACAAAATTTCAAACAAAACAACAGCGACCTAAGCTAAACGACTCAATCGATCACAGTGTCACTTAGGTGTAATGATAATTTATCATCTGTAAGCACTTCGCTAACTGACGCCGCCGGGTTTCTCGAGCTTACACACCACTTTGCGATTAAAGTTTAAAAGACTGTTTGGGTCTGTGTTTTATGTTTGGAAGTATCGTGAAATTCTAATGAAAGATTATAAATAGTAATCTGAATAAATCTTCGATTTCATGAACATAAAAAGTATTTAAAATTATGTCCTAATATTAGCCACATTGAAAACGAGAGCAACGGTTTAAAAAACACAAACATTGTTTATTTCAAGTTGGGAGTTTACAAAATGAAACATGTTTTTTTTATTTACAGTTTATTTTTTTAAACAGTATTTTTTAAATGGGCTTTTAAAAACACGGAGTTGAACTACATGGTAATACAGAAACACATCAGCTTGTTATGATCAAGAAAATGACCCAAAAATAACACATGATAATAATTATGTGAACGACAACATGATATTATTTAGTAGGTATGTACATTGTGTAGCGGATGATTCTTCTCGTGTTTGAAACTTTCAAGATGTAGCTAGCTATTAATGTTGAAAAAGTCACGTCACGTCATCTTCATGGCAGGAACTGAGAATATATGTCATGTAATATCATGAAGATGAGGCAGTTAACATTGAAATGTATTTTGAGTTTTATCTAAAGAATTTTTTTATATAATATCTTTGTACAGTTTTGAAATAGCATCTTACAGGTTTACTTATCTTACACAAAACATATTTCTGCAGCAATAACTTTAACAATGTACTAAAACTGATAAATAAAAGCATTCATTTATCGATGATAAAAGTTATACATGGGCATTATTAGACCATCGTAAGGTTTATCGAAAAACCCATTATCTTATTATTACATTCGAAATAGCACATAAAGCTGTTTTATTACAAAATATTAAGATGAAACAAAACAATAAACATGCCTATTTCTTCAATGTTATTACAAGCGTTCAAACCGGGTATTATGGCCGCAAGCAACGAGCGTAGAACGTCATTAATCTTTTTGCATTCCTTTTAGGCCAAATCGCTTTTTATAATACAATTAATACGAACCTTTTTTGGTCCCGTTTCGTCTACAAAATACTGTAATACGTTTAATAACGCGAACGCGCTTGAAGCTATCTGACAACAGAAACTGCAACGACCACATTTCTTCTACTTTTGCTCTTTTTGAGCTTTACAATCCTATAGTTAAATCTATGTCTTTTGCTAATATTAATTTCGTTAACTTGAGCTTGCAAACTGACACTAGTTTCAATTTTCTTGGGTTTCTCTTTCACTTTAATCCATCGGTCGTTTTTCCAGTCGTATTTTCTTCCTATTGCCAGCAAGATGTCTTGGAATGTTGGCCAGTCGGTTGCTTTATATTTATTTGAGTCGTTTCGAACGAGTTGTGTAGTTCTGTCTGTTGTAGTCGGTTCAGTAGTTCCTTTAACATCTGGCCCGCTGCTAACAAAAGGAAAGGTGTGTTTTCCCTCATCCGTATGCTCGCTATTCTTTCTCATATCTACGTTACGGTTCAGTATATTGGTCAAATATTTGTAGTGTATTCTATCCACATCATCGCTCTTGAGCCATTCGTTTGGATATTCATCGTAAAATACTTCTATCTCTCGCTCCAATTTTTCTGAAAAGAGAACACGTTGTTATGTTTGATACGCATTTGTATTATTATGATTTCTGTGAAACGAAAAAATTTTGTATGAAAATATCTCGTTTATTGGTGAAAGTAATAATGTAAGTATGATGTCTTTTTTCGCTACTAAAATGAAATATACTCCTACCTCTCATTTATGTCAGAGAGCTACTCAAAAGCTGATTGTTTTGGTTTTTTTTTCTCTCTGAATTTGTTGTTTGTTCTTTCCTACGTATTATAATATTAATAACTGTATTGGTTCTCATATGTTAGGTTTTTTTAAGATTATGAAGAGACGTCGAAATTTTTATACACTTACCAGCAATTTTTTTGTAAGCCATAATATCGTCTTGCAGATTCTGTTCGTCCTGTTCCTTCCACCGTCCATCGCCTTGATCTGTTGGGAACAAATTAAAAAACCTATATTCTCACAAATCTTCCTAGGGTTGAACGTTGAACGCCTCAGTGGGTTGGATTCCATTTTCAATGAAGAAGGAAAAATTTATGTCGATTGATTTTCTGCGAAAAAGGCTATATTTTTTCGCTGTTTCGCGAGTGTGTTATTTCGTTCGTAACCTGAGTGTGAGATTTACTAGCTTTATTGGAAAGTACCGGGTACAGTTGATACCAATTTAAAGTGTTTTACGAGGTTTGCTTGCGCGTGAATTTTTGCTAACAATGCTTTGTACAAGCATTGGTTTCAGTTTTTAGAATTTTTTGTACAGAGCTATAAAGTAATGGCATTTTATACAATAGATAGCATTTAAAGATCTGAAAATTTAATGGTAAAGCTGTGCTTAATTGCCAGTATACTTAAGCACACCATATTAAACAGTTTTAAGGACTCAAGAATTAATATATGAAAAAATAACAACAAACAAGCATTTAAAAAGTGCCAAAGTTTTGTTATTTTTTGTAAGCAGATAACACAAATTAAAGGGGATAGAACTTTTGTGGCATATCGACCCGCCCGCCATTTTGAGATTAAACTTGGAAAATATTTCAAAATGGCACCTGATGGATATGTCAGCTTCCATACAAAAATATTCGAACCCCTTTCTAAACTAAACCTAATAAAAAAATAAAATCACAAGCATTCTTACCGATGCAGACACTGATCATAACGAGGTACCACATAAATAGTACTGAACTCTTCCCCATCAGGTAACGCGGTTAAATATCTGAAAGAAAAGCAATATGGATCAGCTGAGCTATCTGTAGTTCGTTTGCAACGGTCTGCAGATAGTTCAACTGTTTCATGTGTATTTTGGAAATATTATAAATATCGTTAATCCTGTATTAGACGTAATTTTTTTTTGTGAATAAATTCTTTTGTGAATGATTTGTTTCTAATTAAATAAATAAGTAAGGCAAGTTATGAAAATAGCAAACTATAATTGTAAAATCTTCTCTGTATGAATTAAAATACTTATGTTATCTTGCCCTTCAGTTTTACATTTTGTTAATTTAATTTAAATAATCACGAGTCTGAGTGAACTTAATTATTTTTAACTTTCAATAAATTATACTGAATTTTAATTTAATTTCACTAGCGCAGACTAAAATAACTTTTAAAAATTGAAAGTAAACAGATTAATTTTATTAAGTACTTAGGTTAAGTACCGCTACTAAGTATTATTATTCTACGTGTTTACAAATATTTTTTTCGTTCACGGTGGTTATTCACAACATCTTTTCGATCGCAAGATACTACAAAACAAATGACGCTCAAGACGACGGAGACTTAAATATCATGCAGTAAGGATGATCATGTCTAAATAAACAATAATAAATTAGTTTAATTAACATAAATATTATTTACAGACGTCCTATGTACGAGTAGTCCCTGATTCCTACTAGTAGCTACAGGAGTCAATGTCTAGATTTCAAAAGGCATCTAGGCGATTCCGTTTTCCATTTAGTACTGTTTGTAATAATAGCTTTCTGCAAACCAACCCCTCTTTCAAAGAACTATCCAAGAACAGCTATAAAAGATTAGCTGGCCAAGCAAAGTGTGCTTAGTTAAAAGTCTAGCTGTAACAGCTCTTATCCGAAGTGGCGAAAAAGCTCAAACAATTTTAAACTTATGCAATTTTTCGATGTTTGTCGCCAGCTAGACTGTTAAAATTAGATTTATGAAAATTCCCTTTTGCGAGGGGAGGTTGAACGATGTGGTGACTTTAAAACTCATTTTTTATATTCAACTTTTTCTCTTATAAAAACGTTGCTTCCATTACGATGTCATTAAAAACACCTGCGATGTACTTAACCTTATTTTTTTTCCCCCTGTTTATTTTTTATTCAGCGTACGTTTGATATAACATGAAGATTTAATTTCTAAACATAGAAAAAAAATAAAAATCTATCCAAAATAACAACACCTTTAGACAAGTTGACATTCAACATTTACCGTATTTAAAGAAACCACGAAAGAAAATCTGTATAAAGAAATGGTTATATTTTAATATGGGAGTTATTTTGCTAAGCTTTCAAAATACCTGTCTCATAAATATGCAAATTACATATCTGAACCTAAAAAATACACTTCTCATCAAAAAAATCGAGCCACGCATTTTCATATTAGGAGACAACTGCTAAAACAGTTTTCCACTTGCTTCAAAGGTTAATTCAAAAGCTTAAACTTACTAATGAATGATGTTTTCTTTTCAGTATATCTGTAGGTAACTATGTAAGCAAAACATAACCCTAGAGGTGGTTAGGTTTTTTTGATGAAAAGTGTATTAATCAACTACATACTTATGTAGTTGCTACCCACCCAGACCACAATTTAATAGAAATAGAAATTATAGAAATAGAATTGTATTTTTAATTTCATTTACTTGTATTTTTAATGTAAAATTCATGTTCAAAATCTCTAACAGATGCTGTAATTCACCATTATAAGCCTTGAAGCAAGGGTATAATGTTGTTCCCTTGTTTTCCCTTTTGTTATCTCCTACAAACGCCTTAAAGAATATAAAATTAAATTTACTGAATTGAAAATATATAACTAGGATAATAACGAGCTTTATTTCGTTGAAGTAAAATTAACATTTTGTACTCTGCAGAGATATGCCAATCAAAGTTGAACTGCAAAGTTGAACTGCAAAGTTTTAAATCATGGTTAGTTCATATTAACTCATAGATATTCTGTGACTAAATAGTGACATTATGATGTCATTTAATTTGTTTTCGCGCATATTTTGCTGTCAAGTGTCTAAAAAGAATGATCACGTGGTACAAAATTGTACCACGTGACCTGAAGAAATTACACTGGGCAGTGAAATATAACTTGACAGCAAAAGATTGGCATACGGGGGCTGAACATTTTATAGTAGTTTAGTATTTTGTTGGTTATAAATTTTTACAAAAGAGAAGAAAATGTATAAATTATAAACCAAGCACATGCTACGTATTGCAACATATGTAATTTATAAGTTAAAAAAAAACTAGGAAAACCGACTTCAATTTGATTACGTTCCGGTTCCTAATCATCATCATCATCATCATCATTAGGTGATGATGATGATTATTTTGATTAAAAAACCAAACTACTGAACCGAATTTGATGAGTTATTATGGGACTAATCTAAAACCTTTCAGATAAAAAAAACTCAAATCGATTTATAAATGACGGAGTTCTGAGGTAATAAACACAAAAAAATACACCTGAATTGAGAAAGCTTATTCTTCAATGTTTAATCAATCCATTTTATTGAGGTAACCTTAATGAGTATCATTTGGGTCATTATATTTTCAAAAACCACTCCTACAAACCTTTATCAAAACTGGAAAGCAGAGCACACCAAAACTCAAACACACCGTCTGATTGCGAACTCAAAATAAATCAAAGTTCTCCCACAAAACTTTCTTTAGCTTTAGTACGAACTTATAACCGCAACTCAAACACGCGTGCGTCATCGGTGGTATCCCGGATTCGACTGAAAGCCAAACTCATTTTCCATAGACCTTCTTCAATGGCACTGCGAGCTTTCAGAATGTACTGAATACATTGACCGCTAGTAATGTAAGCTTGCCAAAAACTCCTTTAAAAGCAGCAGCGGGTTGTAAGCATGGAATGATTTTGGTGCTGTTCGTAGTGAGAGGTTGGGTTTTCCGACCTACCCCTTCTACAGTGCTTGAATATGTCGCGTGTCTAAAAGAGCTTTTTCAATCAGATGTGCCAGGTTTCTGCGTTTATATGCCACGATGATAATTTAATTACCGCAAACTGAAAGGAACACAGTGAATGCACATTATTCAAATTGCTTGATCAAAGTGTTATGTTTTTTAGTTTACGCTCAAACCAAGAACTGTTTTTAGAAAAAACATTTGGACGTGCCTAGAAAGTAACTACCTCCTTGAAACATCAGTAAAAGATAAAGTTAAGGTACTAGCTAAGCAAAGATAATACAATCTTGAGGTTGGCCATTTTACGCTTATACCTACCAGAATGTTTCTACTAGGCATTAACAAATTTTTTACTTAAAAAATTTCGGTAAACCTTGATAATTAATTACAAAATTTAAATATTTTCAATTTTACTGCGCTAAGCAAATCTTTACGCTTAGCCCGCTAACCTTTTGTGTGTTTTACCCGCGTTCAAAAGTCATTAACCGTTTTCGTTAGCAAAAATGTCCATTAGGTTACCCTTCTCAGAAGCCATCCAAGCTTTGTCTTCTGTTACATAAGTTGTTCTGCTATTACGTAGAGGTTATAATACTACAGAGGGGTGATCCGTTTTTATTTGAAGACTATTAGTTTTTTTTTTACTTTTCTTCTGATAAATAAGTAAAGTACACGTTATTTTGAATAAAAGGTTTTTAATGTTTCTGTTCTTAAAATATACAGTTTTGATTAACTGAGTGCTCACTTTATTTAATAAGACCGTCTTCTTCATAAGCCTTGTCTTTATATAGGGGCTCTATGAAATATTATGTCATTGTCGTTTGCATGACAGCAAAATGACGAGCCACCGTATAACAGAAGAAAGTGCTGATAAAAATGCGTTGTATTTTGATTGTTTTTTTTTTCCATCATTATTTTATTAGAAAATAAAATAATAGACCCATGAAAAAGATCACTCTCATTTACTATAGGAAGTAGGTATCTAATATGATGTTGTGACCCTATCTGCGTGCTCTTTTCAAACCTCTTTTCATTATATCGTCGGCTTATGTTTTGGTTCTTTGTGTGAATACAATTGCGGGCTCAAAGGTTATAAATAAACGCCCTACCTTCCTCTTTGGCTATATCACTATATAATTAACTAAGAATGGTGTTAAATTCTTGGAGCTAAATGTAGAACTGTCTAAAATATAGAGCTTCATAAAGCAGCTTATTTAGGGCGGCTTGCACCAGAATCACTAAACGTGTTTAACAGCTAAATCGATTTAAATCTGACGTATTTGTATGACTTGACAACTCGCTAAATACTATTTAATAGTTAAACGCGTTTAGCGATTCTGGTGCAAGCCGCCCTTAGTGTCTAAAAATTATATTGGTCTGAAATTTAACTTTAAACTCATCGTTTGCTTACGTTAGATGGCTCTCATCTATTGCTTGTCTCTCCCCACCTACTATTAATAGATGTGAAAGTTTGTGTTTAAATTACGCCGCAATTACTGGTCCGATTTGGCTGAAACTTGGAATATAATAATTTTCAACGAAGTCGCAGACGGAAGCTGGTGTGATATAAATCTTAAACAATAATACCTTCCCCCTTCATCTGTGGTGTAGGCCAAGTAATCAAAAATAACTTCGAAGTGATCGTCTGCTAATGTGTAAGTGCTATTAATTCTGCGCCGCCGTGTTTTAGTGGTATTTGTACGCTTATCTTGTTGAGCTGTAGCCATTTTAATGTCTCTAGTGTGGGTTCCAATCAAGTTTAACCTACATAAAGTTAAGTACCGTGGCGTGTTGATGAACAGATAAGGGACCTAGCTAATTACTGTTTCATTTTGATTGAACACAATAATGTTGGTTTTCAGTAAACAAATCAAATGAGTAAACAAAAATTTTGTGGAACTAATTTTTAGATAAAAATACTTGTTCAAATTGGTCAAAGAGGGCAGTTTTTAGGTAACAAACATTAAAAAAAATGCAACCGTATTGAGAACCTCCTCCTTTTTGGAACACGATTAATTTTTTTTAAGGTTTCATATTAGGTGGCTTTCTTGTATATTGTTCGGTTGTTACTGTTACTGCATAACACAAAAGCCGGGAGCATATCAGTAGAGTCATAGAGTCAACTAGCACACTACTCTACCAGTTCTCAGTACTCTACTAGTTTCTCTTCTAAATAGTACTCTACACAGTCTACACTATCAATGTTGTCTACATTGGTATAGTCAGCACTCAACTGTGACGTTTAATATACGCCTACAATGTAGATGTAGGCCCAAATACGACAAGAAAATAAACACTGTATTACATCTATTGTCAGAGCAATAGATTGCTGTTGCTCTGCATATACCTTAAAATATAGAAAACACAAGAAGCCGCATTTGACATAATTTGTATGAAGGGTTTTGTCACCAAAATGCTATAAAAATCTTCCCGTGCGCATCATGTTCACGCAGCCCAATATTGCACCTATAAAACTATTTCCCAATTTTCGGGGTAGTTTTTTTGTAAAATGCTGCTTATCTAAGTAGGAGGTAATGAAATAGATGTTTATAAATTTTATTACAATTAAGAAAAGACTCAGGACTTGTTGTTTGAATTTTCTATATTCTGAGGCGTATACATATAAAACCAAAAAGTTTTTTTGACAAAAGCCTTGGCCTTCGTTTCAGAATACCCGTACGTAACTCTACAACAACAACAGACTACGATTATATCTCTGACAGTCGACGACATGGCATAAAATATTGTCCAATGCGGGCTATCCCGAAGCTATTTTCGTAAATCGTTAATCAGGCGTTCTTCCGGAAAACTGATAAGGCCTTTCGCCAATTAACTTAATGGTGATTCTTTCGCTGACCTTCAGAGACGGTCGCGCTGAGGGCAGAGATCGTCCCAGCACAGACGTTCTAACTTTTGGACTCGAACTGGTTTATTTACTGTAGAGAACTATACGTTTTAGTGTGAAGAACGCAATGTTACGTCCTCAGTAGACGTGCTTTTCTCAGGTAAAAGATTGCTTGTCATCCAGTAGACCATTTTTTCTATCACTATTGACTATCAAAAATATCTGAGTATAATCGCCCGTTCCAAAAAATACTGATGTGTCATTTTATAGTGGCTCTATAAAGTAAGTTTATCTATATATGTGGTATATTGTCATATACATATGACAGTAGATTTATCAGTCTTGCATAAAAATAGCAGAGGATCGTGATGAATGGCACAAACTGAGAGGCCTATATCTAATAGTGGATGAAATCTGTGGATTGTGAAAATCATGATGATGATGAATATCACTCGTCCATCAGTTCATGTTGAGTCCAGAGGCCGTTTTACTTGTGACCCAATGTATGCTCGGGTTATAGCAACTATTTAGTGATCTGTAACCGGGTGATGTATAGCGTGGCACTGCCATATATCTAGTTTTATTGCTAGCATAGGTTCGACTTAATCTTCCGTTTTATACGGGTGGCCTTCTAGAGTACCTACCTAATGTAAGAATACTGAAGTAGGGAAACATTCTGGCTCATTTTCGGGATAAAACAATGAATAAATAATCAAATAAGAAAGTACTTTTACCAACTCGTGCAAAGTATCTAGTGAGTAGTAAAATTTATCCAATAATTTCCTACACTACTTTACCGCGAAGACTCAAAAACTTTGGTCATGATTTTGACAATCAGAAATAACCCAAATCATTTTAAAAATTCAATTAGAGGATCAGCAACTGGTTTTGACCTATCAAGCTAAGAACTTTGTAGATTTCACTACTATTGTCAAAATGGCTACCAAAGTTTCTGGTTTTCCTTACCATTACACTTCGCGGTTAAGCTGTCGGTCAGGTAAATCGTATATTTTGTTTCTATCGATCGAGTTTAAACTGCTTGTTAATGCAAAAGACAAAAACTCAAAGTTATGCCAGGTTTATTGAATGTCTGTTACCTAAATGTGTTTCCATAAACGTAACGACTCCCTTCATTTGCAAGAAAAAGCGAAACAGGTAACTCACTGGTATAATAGACAAGTCTGGGAAAAAGAAAATAATACCAAGAAAACTAGTTAGGAGAACACGTGTTATTTAGCAATAAGTAAGGTTTTCTTCGGCTTTTCCGCAAACTACGAACAATATAACATGGGAAACTTTTCCTGTACCGGCGTTGTGGATTACACAAACGTATGTTCTGTTCCATTGTGATACAGTCTATAATTATTTTATCAATATTTTAGTGCTAAATGAATGGTTCAAATTAGTTGGTAATATTGGCCACCAGTACTCATTACTGGTGGCATCGACATACGACACCTAACACGATACCGATGTCAGTAGCTCTAACAAAGATATCTCTGCATTGGTATGCCAATCAAAGTTGAACTGCAAAGTTTTAAATCATGGTCAGTTCATACTAACTCATAGTTATTCTGTGACTAAATAGTGACAATATGACGTCATTTGATGCGTTTTCGCGCATACTTTGCTGTCAAGTGTCTAAAAAGAATGATCACGTGGTTCAAAATTGTACCACGTGACCTGAAGAAATTACACTGGGCAGTGAAATATAGCTTGACAGCAAAAGATTGGCATACGGAGGCAGTTAGTTGTCGGCTCCGACAGGGTGGTAAAAGAGGCTAGAGGTGCGAAAATGTTTGACATTATCTGTACGACAATATCGTGTCGTTAGCTGTTTGAAAATAGGCAATACCATCGCGTATAATAATTTACTTTTACGCGGAGCAAAAAGTTGGTTTTTAACAAAGTCGCTACTTACTTAAGTTTAATCTCATTATACTGCGTTTTATCGCAAAAATATTAATATTTCTTTATTAAAAGTTGTAAATCTTGAATATTTTAGCTGTTGACCAAAATAAATTGCTCGTGAAATTACAACACCCACTTGAAGCTTAATTTTGGAGCAACAAGCTTTACAATTTCGTGACCCGCATTACAATAGAACTGTGATGGTGATTGCTCAGAGCTATGATAACCAGACTATAGAACGTTTCATAAGTTTACTTGCGCACTACGCGGCCAACCAAACAGTAAGTATCAACTGTACTAAGATCAAATGTTATGTATCTGCGGATGGACCGGAGAATGATCGCTTAGTGCGTATAGCTTTTGAAAGTAGGAAATTAAAAAACTCAAAACACTCTAGGTGTACTATGTCTGCACAGATGACAAACAAAACACACCCATGTGCAATTTACACGCAGTAGAATCTCATTCAGTTTCAGCTCTTTGCGTCTTTTCTCAGGCGGGAAATCCGTACATCCCCAAGAAGCTTGTTAAAAAATAAATCAGTTGTTTTAATATACGCTGTTGCTTTAGATATTTTCCAGTCTACCACGTGTATCTAGATTAGAAAAGTTCGTGCGAGGAAAATGTAGGCGTAAAGTTTTGGTTTTACAGGTTATAAAAAGTTATGATACGAAATCGTTTAAATTTTTATTCCTACACCTAACCCCCGCTTTATTGTTCAACTCACAGTTCATATTCTAAGGGATTTTGTTACGAAAAATAGTAAACAAAAGGAAAATGTCTTTTTATGAAAAATTTAATGAAAAATCTACCTTCAGCCTCGTCTGTCCATAATTCAGAAGCGGCGGACCGTGGTAAGTCTTTCACTTGATTTTTTAACCCTCGTTTTCTTTTGACTGAACCTTCTACAAAAGACTTTGTTTAAATAACAATTTGAAATAACGTCTCAGATTTTTTTCATGGTGGATATAACCTTATAAAATTGTGCATGTAACGTACAATAGAAACACAAAAATACACTTACGGACAAAAATGAAACACAAGAAGACTTGGTCCGGTTTCAATTCACGCTTAGATGCCATGATACTCGTAAGTTTTGATACCCTTGACTTGGGGAATCCTAGTGTGGGGTAAACGCTGTCATATTATGTGACTTCTAGTTGTTTATAGTGAGTCGTTTACATGGTAAATTTAAGCGCCAGTTCTTTGTGAGTAGTCTACATATCTTCTGTAGTATAAAGTAGGTGTTCATAAAACATAATTTTGCCACCAAGGCCACAATAATGTGCCATAGTGGCAAAATTTGCTTTTTCCGTAATATAAATAATGCAGTTCCACTTTCACCATCATTATATCAGCCTGTAAAAGTCCACTGCTAGATATAGGTCTTCTCCATAGATTTTCAGAAAGAGTGCAAGAGCTCGTCCAATGAGTGGGAGACCGTTCTACGCTTTGCCGTTCCACCTTTCGTGCATTTCGTGACTATAGTGCTATGGAAGATGTATAACCTACGGCTTATTTGTTTCATACACTTTACAGTGTCTAAATTGTGGCAGTCTCAAATTGCCAGGCGGATCGGCGTAAAATAAATTGAAATCGACTCAACAAGCCGCAAGCATCGCATGTGGGTATATGATGGTTCTTATTCAACCGCTTGCTCAGTGCATGGCTTAGCAGAGCAGCTGTTTCAGTTCAATACTTTGGTATAATGTCCATAGTTTTGGTAGAAATCTAAACCTTAACTACCTAGTTCATATTCATGGGTTTAATTAATAAAATATCTTTCATATTAAATCAAGAGAATAAAGCTGTTCTTAATGCCGTAGAATCATCATTTCTATTTGCATACACGAAGAGCTGATAATATACATTATGCATAAGAACAATGGCAAGTCAGGTACGAGTAACGTACTTGCAGTCAAGTCACTACGCATTGTAACTCCACCACTACTCGAACGAGTGTGTAAATCGGCTTTAAAGTAAAATTACTTCAGCACTTATACTACGAGCTTGTTACGAGTAATCATGAATACTGACATAGCTGTTTAAAGTTTTTTCCAATGAACGCGGTGGTTTTAATTAAAACCGAAATCGCAGTGAAAAAGTCAGACTCAATTGCTACTGCGACGTCATTACAGACTCCGATCTGAGTCCGATGCGAACGGATACAAGAAACTCTAGAACAATTGGAGAGTAGCGCACGAGCAATCAACTAACAACAGAATTGCTTACATAATGTAGCTATACTTAGTAATGCAAAATCAAAGACAGATTGAAAGAGGACTGAGCTAAAATCTTGTAAAAATACTATTGTATTACCGTTGCCGTTGAGATATCGATATAAAGATATCGATTTGTTGAAACGTCATAAAAGTAAAAAAATGGCCGCCTTTGTGACTTATGACATTTCACTAAGTAAATTCCAAATTATATATTTTTTTATGCGTTTGATGATATTTTTACTAGGTTTTATTAAAAGAATTGCCTCTTCGTGATATTCACCATCAGTTTTATTTACATCTACAGTTTATGCAGGCAAACCTTAGTATAGAGTAGGAATGGTAAGATAGCTTTTATTTTATGTCGATAGAATTTGTGGTAGTAGCGCCAGCGGTAGGTATAAATATGAAAGTTGCTCAACCTTAATTGCCTGTTGGAGTGCGCTTTAGAACAAGTACAATTAATTAGAATCGCAATAAAGGCATCGAATAAAAACCATTCCGAGTATTCTGAACTCCTTATTTAAACTTTGTCCTCCGACCGATTTAAATAAGTGTTTTACACTTTGTACGGGAAAGGGTTCTATTTGCCAATTATTCAAATAGATTCTCCAATTTTATTCTGAAAGGATAAAAATGTAACGCTATTCGGTATTCGTCGAGCGCGATTTGAATTAGAATGGTTCCCTATAGAGTTTTGAGGGGAGTGAGATTATCTGGGCACGTATTTAGGTAGATCGGTGTGGGGCATCGGTCGTCTACTAAGCATTGCAACGTTCAAATAACTACCAAAATAATACTATTTTTAAATAATTCAAAATAAAACCTTTGGGAAAGCAAAAGTTGACCATAGAGTTCACCTATGCATAGCATTGTACTACTTTAGGCTGATTTAGGATAATTGGGAAAAAGGGACATTGCTCAGTATCTTTACAAAAATTAAAAAAAAAAAGTTTGGCGCGAAATATAAAAAATATATGGGCTTTAATAGTTTTTGCGTTTTCCTTGTAATAATGATCAAAACTATAGTTCTGCAGTTTTCCAAACTAAACCTTACAATACGAGTAACTCTACTGTAACATCATAAAAAATTTTAAACCAAATTTTGTTTAGTTTTGTTAATCCTTGCTTCGACCCTGAAGGTATCGAATTTACTTATGCTAATCTTACGTCACCCAGAGGATAAAAGTCCGTTTCATTACTAATTAACTTTTGAAAATAAACCCACTTATTTATAAAAAGCTTGCAGCTTTAAACCAACAGGATAGGCTGAGATTAAGTTTCCTTTTTCATTTTCAAAAGACAGACAAGGACAAAACATTGAGAGAATGACTGCCTGAATTCAAACTGACATCTACTGGTCACGTAAATTTTCATTCAGAATTGAATGAATGAATGATTTATTTCGACACTTACTATTTAGTAACATTAAAATTAGTAGATTTAGTAGGTAGTAGAGCTTCTTGTGAAAGAACTCGCCCGGAGAAGTACTAACACCGTAGCTATTGCCGTATCAAGCAATGATGCTCGCATTGCTGCGTTCTGATTTGAAGGGTAAGTGTGCCGGTGCAATTACAGGCACATGAGACATAACACCTTTATGTCTCAGAGTAATGGGCGCAGTGCAATGCAACACAGGGCACGTAAAAAAAGAGGCAAAGTTGTGAACCGACAAGATCGCATAGATCAAAGGTTTCCTACTCATTTCATAAGAAAGAGAAGGACAAACAATGGAGCTTAACTTAGTTTATTTTATTAATAGGAGGTAAGACGTCAAACTGTTGTATTTATTTACTTTAGCTAAGACTTCTTTAGACCGTGAATAAACTTGGGAAGTTAATTTGGGAGACTGATTTAAATTCCAGTCTATGGCGAAAAAATTAAAAGAAACAAGTGGTTTGTTTTTAAAAAGATTTTATACAAAGTGCTGAGTTTTCACAAAATACAGAAAGTTTTTTTTTTTGTTATGGTAGGTATACTAAATGAAACGCAAATTATATTGTTTTGATGCTTCTGTAAATAATTAAATAAGTAGGTATTATATGGTCATAAACTAGTATAATAGTATACTTAGACTACTCGTTTTGTGCTCGGCAGAGCTATTATTCCATCCAAAACCCTATCTTAGATACCACAGCCATCCCGTAACGTGTGGGACGTATTTGACTAATACAGGTATTTTTATAGAGCATACTCGCATAATGTATTCATCGGCTAAGATCGACTACACTAAAATCTCTATTCATCACACAATTTAGTCTACTAAAATAACTGACGAGGTATGCATTAGTTGATCAAACATTTACGCTCCGTCAGTTTGGTTTAAAGTGGATGGAGTATCTATTACCTGCCTTATGTTAATGGCTCGATGACAGAGTTATTGGGTAGGTACTTTCTAAAGCTTTGAATTAGTTTTAGGATTTTATAGATTCAATCATGCAAAAAAGCAAAATCAAAACTCGTTCAACGATTTATCAATTGTTTTAATTTATCAAAATCATTAGAAAGTTACTGTGTACCAGAATAACGTGTTCTAAAAGTCCACATACCTGAAACTTTACAGATTCGTGGAAATTTAAAGCAGGTAGTTCTTGTAGCTGCCAAACCACATTCCCCGGGAAAGTTTTGGAGAGGTAGTTACGTTGTGAGTAGTTTTTCGGACTTTATAAATGTTGTTAGGGTTTTGACCAATTTATCAGTTTCGTTGTTACATTTTACCACAGTAGATCACTATGATTTTTTTCTATGATTTCTTTACCACCGGTGAAAAGATTCCAAAATCCTATTTCTTATAAACCCAGATTCTCATCGATGGCCAATTTTAACCAAATTCACATTAAATGGTTTTTGTCAAATATAAGTAGAACTTACCATATAATGTAGCTTTTATTCAAATTGGTTCACCGATTAGAATTTTGTTTATGGTTGCCACTTTATATAATGGCACCAAAAAGTTCATGTATGCTACTGCATTTATGTACCCACCTAGCACCGTTTAGAACTTTAATTTTTTTTCTTTTTTCTTGCAAAAGCGGTTCAAATGAAAAATTCATGCTAAGCGCACTGAACGTAAAATATTAATGAACATAATCTCCGTGCTGCAGAAAGAAAATGCTCGAAAGTCGAACAAAAAGAGAGTGATGGCTCCACCTTATCTCAGTATACCTCGTTTGTTCCACCAGATGTTCGCAATACATCACAAGTGTTTTTGGAAGAACTTTTTTGTTGATTTATGTGCACAATGAAGAATACATACAAATAAGTACAGTAATTGTACACTTGTGTTTGTATTTTTTATTTTCTGACCTCTAAAGCAAACCTATAGATAAACAACTGAAGACTTACAAATTATGTCTCATTTCCCAGTCCTTTCACCTGCCCTCGAGACTTTAATCTCAGTAACAATCGAGGCAGGTTTCGGTAAGCGCCCCTAAAAGTGTCTAGATCTTATTTCCCTTCAGTGAAAGAGCCTCCAAATTGGTGGTCTTTGTTATCGATGTAATAAATTTACGCTCAACTACTAGCAAATTCATTTGAATTTACGGTTGTTCTTTGATTGTTTTAGAACTTTTCAAAAACTAGCTCACTGGGTTTTCGAGACGTGAAATTTTGAGTCGACTAATATTAATTTTACGGCCGGGAAGTCTCAGCGAAAGATTTATGGGCCACATTACTACTTGCCACATTAATCAGATCGTGGAATTGGGGGCCCGGAATTAGTTAAGGGCTCAAACGCAGAATCGACTTTTAATCGGCGTCACGTGTCGAAGGTACAAATTGGTCGACAGAGGTACAATCAGACAAGTGATAGGAATTTAATAGTATTCATTTCCATCAACGTCTTTTTATCCTGAAGTCACTTAGCGTAGAATCAGGACAACATGATTGTACTTTTCTTCCACTCACCTCTATCAGCTATGAGAGCCTATGAGATTCTGCCTTGTTTTCTATTAGAATTAGGGAAAGACAATAACCACATTTTGGAACCCTTGTTTGAGCATACCATCTTCAGTTGCGTGCGTAAGCTCAAAGGAAAACGTGATACCCGATGTAAACACAATCATGCTGAAACAACTGTCCAGACCAAACAAATAAACGAGCCGTCATTTTAAGAAGGGAAGTGGTTCTCTCAACTACAGGTATCGCTATTAACCGCATCAAATGATCTTTTTTTGACCGCATCTGTAAACGCATCGACATAAAACTGATACCTATTTTCCTAGCCAAGTCTACAATCTTTTTATTTTTAATTTATTTAGTTTTTATCGCAAAGGGATCACGTCATTACCTTATCACATCGCTAAACATCGTTTTTAAGACTTTTGCTTGGAAATCTAGTCACTTTATCTTGACATAAACTGATAACATACCTAACTCTTGGGTATACGAGTGTTAAGTACAAAGAGGTATATCAATTTTAGTCAGTAGCCTCACCTGCAATATAAAAAAGAGTAGAAAAAAAACCTCTCTTATGCTGACATAAAGTTGGTTAAATTAAAATGAGGATCGTCAGGAAGAAAATTAGAAAAAAAAGCAATAAGTTACTAGATTTAACCACTTGGAGAGAACTTTGGCCCACTTTTTTCGGGTTTTCTCCTGGGTGAACACGCAAGATTGTACGTAGCTTTATTGGAGTCACAAGTTTTGGTAAATAACACTACTATTATGCCTCAGTGGTTATTTGGATGTTATTACATGTTTATAGGCTATAGGAGATAGGATTCCCTGTTGGGAGCTTAATAACGTTGATGCAATATGTCGCGAATAAACCTATTGATGATTTTTGCGGCGTTTGTAAAACGGCTGAGACGCAAAAGGTGCGGGTTTGATAAGACTTTGATAGGTGTTTGCACACTGGTCGATACCAACACCTAAGTACTGCCCCCGTATTCCAATCTTTTGCTGTCAAGTTATATTTCACTGCCCAGTGTAATTTCTTCAGGTCACGTGTTACAATTTTGTACGACGTGATCATTCTTTTTAGACACTTGACAGCAAAATATGCGCGAAAACAAATTAATGACATCATAATGTTACTATTTAGTCACAGAATAACTATGAGTTAGTATGAACTGACAATGATTTAAAACATTGCAGTTCAACTGAGATTGGAATAGCCCTGCAGGATGCAGATATTATGTCAGTGGTTCCATCTCCTTCCTTATTACAAGTCTAATAGACTTTATTCGCTTGGTGTAATTTTCTACACGTATCGATACAACATTTAAACCACAGAACACCTAAAATAAGGTGTTCTAACTAATTTTCACCAAACATGGCTGAGAAACATAGCAGATATATATTCCCTTTCTTAAAAAAACACATTCAAATCAGAGCCCCACTTTTAGAGCTACGAGGGCACAGACAAAAAAAGAAACACAGACACACGCCGTCAAACTTATAACACCCCTTTCGTTTTCGGTTGGTTAAAAATCCGAGTTCTGAAACCATCAGAAAAATAACTCGATCCGAAAATCAATACCAGCCAGAACGGAAAAACAATAAGTGGTTTCACACAAACGCGAGCATGATTGAATTCTGCCATGCACTGGATACTCGTTACGTAGCTGTCGGTTCAAATCATCGAGTCACAATACCGATTCTGCCGACAGAACTTCGTTTGCCAAGTACACTCTCGAAAATCAGTATTTCAAACACAACTGGACCGGATAAAAATCAGGAAAATCAATCATGGTATTGCAGTTCTAAATAGTACTACCTTTTTTCAGTACCGCATGAAAAGAATAGGTTACTTACTGAAATATTCTCAACGATCGGTTTTATTCAATTGAATTGATCTAGAGCACCGGTGTGTGGTCTGTGATTTTTTGAATTTAAGTGGTAGCAACCCCGCTCTCTGATCCTAAAGGTCTCTAGAGACACAAAGTCACTCCTCCCGTCCTGACGGTAAGTAAATAAAAACGAGAAGAATGAACAAACTTCCTCTATAGCCATCGTCTACTAAAGTTTCAATGGCCAACGAGCCGCATTTTGGTTTCCAGCAAACCTCTAATGTGTATAGAAGTCGTTTAACTGTACCCATTAAGGACAAATTGGTTACTAAGGGCGGCTTGCACCAGAATCGCTAAACGCGTTTAACAGCTAAATCGATTTAAATCTGACGTATTTGTATGACTTGCATGACAACTCGCTAAATACTATTTAAGAGTTAAACGCGTTTAGCGATTCTGGTGCAAGCCGCCCTAAGAGTCTGTACTTAATCTAGATGTGGCAACACAGCGCCATATCCATAAATATTGGCTGTATAGAGTCTCAATACCAAAGTTATGAAAACCTCCTAAGATTCTCTTCATCGTTGCTGGTCGTTATTAGACCTTTAGACCTTATAGAATGACTCCAGTTCATGATATCTGAATACAAATACGAGTAGAGTCGCGCGAATATGAGACGTTGTTACGCTTTGGAGTATAAAGCGTACATGAACGCGCACTAAAAACGCTTTCTGTTTGACCAAGCCTTTATTTATTACATAATAACGCATTTTAAATGCGCTACTATTATGAATTTAAACGTTTAGGTAACTACCTACTTTATTTAGTTCAAACATGTTTTAATAATATAATCTCTTTCCGTTATGTATTTCCGGTACACCAATGATCATAAACATAATATATTCATAAACCGTTTGTAAAATTAGGGAACAGCTTCGATAATATGAACTCGACCCGATTTTGTAATCGGAACAACAATAGAATAGTAAAAGAGCCCTCAGACCCAATAAAATATTGAACAATAACTAAAAGCTCTTTTTGGTTTGTTATGAGGTACCTTTGAAAAAATCTCTATTTCACTAGGTACGTAGGGAATTCAATATTCCGAATACGTAGGTAGCTTTTTTCTCACATCTCTATAATTGCTAAAATAAGGTACATTTGATAGTTATCTACTTACTTATGTAAAAACATCTGCATATTATCATGGCTGTGTGAAATGTCCATGAAATATTTATTATTATTTATCACATACTAAGTTTTCAATTTCACATTTATGGTGCCAAGAAAGACATTTTCTCGAGTTGATTCGAAAAGCAAGTTTGGTACGTAAAAAAATTTCGTTGAATATAATATTTTCTGCAATTGAATAAAGGAACTAAGCTATAATTGGTCAAAAAGGGAAAGCCTATCAATTAAACGAGTCATTGACGCGAAAAACGGGCTGAAAGGGATTCTTTCATGTTTTTTCTTCAAAGAGTATTTTTACTGTTTAATGATGTTGCTTTGACGCCCTATAATCGTAACGTAAAAACTTTTTCCCTAAGCGAGTGCCAAGCATCTTGACCTTTGATTAAAATAATCGGCCCTTAGTTGTTTTAAGGGTGCCTAGTGAGGTTGGTTGCCTCACTTGGTTGGTTGGTTGGTTGGCACTTGGTTGGTTGCCGGCAAAAAAAGCCGTGTTGGCCGAGTGGGATTGTACCTCGACTTTCGATCCGAAGGTCGTGGGTTCAAATCCCGACCGTGCATCAATGCATTTTTCGTTCGGAAAATTTATATGCGCATTAACACGAGCTTTACGGTGAAGGAAAACATCGTGAGGAAACCCGCGGCTTAGTCAGCTCCGCACGTATTGACCTTGTCTTTCCTGTGGATATGGCTGACTAGGCTGAGAGGATGGTATACGTGCTGGGCAAGCCTACTCCATCTAAACATTGTCCCAGGCACTACAGTGTCCCGTTAAGTGTAGGCATAGGTTGCCTCCTGACGCTGTATAAATCATCTTCAATAGATGTAAAAGCCTATTATTATTAGTGAGGTTGGTTATTGATCTACAGAGTTTTGTAAGCCAATTAAATAAATTAAATAAATAGTTATGATGTCATTGTTTGATATTAAACGTCACTTTTGTTTGGTTTAACGACCCCACGACCCACATTGTGTGTGTGATTAGAACTAGTTTATCAAACACGTGTAATTGTGTAGCATTTATTTCCAAACAACACTCAGGTAGATTACTAACACATGTTTCAAACTAACTTAGACAACGAGCTTCGAAATAATAAATTAATAACACAGTTTTTAACTGACTTCTAAAACAGAAGTTGTATCTATGTCGGCTGCACGTTTATGTAGTGTCAAATTTTCTTGATTGTTTCCAAAAACGTTGTTATCAAGTCTTTCTACTTTTACATATTCTTGAAATACAATTTTTTGAACTTTTGGTACCTATTCAAGATGATCTACGTACTTCACGGTGACAGATGTCACCAACTAAAATGAGTTGAGAATTTCTCGTCACTTTGAAGAAACTATCTCAGTTGGCACCATCTGTACCGTGACTCTGCAAACTACCCAAGTTTGGGTGTTATCCTTCGTGTTATTAAACATTTTTAATTCACTCTTATCTGCTTTCTATGGCAAGGTATTTTGGGTAGTTTAAGGTTAATTCTGTAGGTTTTAATTATATTTGTTTCATTAACCTTGTTGCTAAGTTCTCAAAACATAGGTCATAAGTAATGTGCGCTAGTTTCAGTATTACCAACATTTATGAAAAATATTGTGTAAAAATGCATTATGCTAAAAGTTTTCATTCATTAAAACTGTCCATTTTACTTTATTTCCAGCTGCGGAATTTCTCATAAATGCATCTCGCTAAGCTTGTTGGAAACATGCAATAAATAATGGTATACCAAGCAAAGCGCCAGAACGAAGATTTATCATGAGAAATTCGACGCACGAGCTTCATTGCTTCAATGATAGTGTTGTCCGTAAAATATGATGATAGAGTAAAGTTATATGACAATGAATTTACTAGTAAAATAAAATACAACACTGTAGCGCCTTTAGTACTGTAAAAGGTCGCGTTCCCAAGAGGAGTTTCAAATGAGTGCAAATCCAGTTCAGTCCAAAAGTACTTTATTGAACAATAACCAGAAGAGATATACACAATGCAATAGCCGCAACACCACACTTTCACCAAAACGTTTCAATAGCGCGATCTAGAAACCGGACAAATTTACTAGCGCCATCTAGTTTGATTTTCGGTACTAACATAAATTTTTCATAAATTATAACTATAATAACTTAACTTAGACATACCGCCCACCAAGAACAACTGTTTTGTTCTTAACCAGAGAACTAAATGGTCACTTGAACACAATACATCATCATTTCCCTGCCCTTATCCCGCGCTAGGCGGGGTCGGCACAACATGTCTTCTTCTTCCACTCGCTTCTATCATTCGTCAACTCAGAATCTACTCCTCTCACATTCATATCCTCTTTCACACAATCCAACCAACTTGAACACAATACAATTCAGCTAATTTACATTGACTGCTTCAATAGCGATAAAACTACACAAAAAAAACTATGTGGACTGTATTTGAAAAACAACCTAAACTAAAACAATAACTTAAATAAACAAAACTCAATCTCCTAATAGAACTCACATTATTCGAGTGAAACAACTTAAATAAACTTAACAACTAATCAGTCACAGGTAAAACACATAACCTGGACACAGGACGCTTACACAATGTGCCATTACACTTCAGAGTCACAACTCGTGTGACCTTGTCCAAACCAGAGTGTTTCTCGACTACTTTACCCAACAACCAACGAGCAGGAGGCACATTGTCCTCTTTGACTAAAACTACATCTCCAATATTTGGTTCTGGAACGAGCTTGTTCCATTTGTATCTCTGCAGCAAGTGAACCAAATATTCATCAGACCATCGCCGCCAAAACTCTTGCAGTAAGCGTTGAGAAAACTGCCAACGCTTCAAAGAACTCGGATTACTATTTTCGTAATTGCGATCAGGCACCGTTATCAGAGGCTCGCCTATAAGGAAATGGCCTGGTGTTAAAGGAACAGGGTCATTGGGACTGTCAGGCATCAAAGACAACGGACGTGAATTGAGACATGCCTCAACTTGGATCAACACCGTGGACATCTCTTCAAAGGTGAGAGTTGAGTTGCCTATCACCCGTTTCAGGTGATACTTAGTGGACTTCACGCCCGCCTCCCACAGCCCCCCGAAGTTGGGCGCGTGAGGTGGGATGAAGTGCCACTTAGTTCCGTTGTTACCTAACCATTCTCTTATGTCCACAGCCACAGATGACTTTTCTGCAGCGACAAGGTGGCATAGCTCTTTGGAGGCGCCAACAAAGTTAGTGCCGTTGTCGCTCCAAATGTCGCTAACTAAACCTCGGCGTCCCACAAATCTCCTAAACCCTGCGATGAAGCCTTGAGCTGTCAAATCGCTGACGGCTTCTAGGTGGATGGCCTTAGAAACCATACACACGAACAGGCAAATATAGCCCTTGTAGGACTGATGGCCTCGACCCTTTGAAGTTCGAATGTTGATCGGGCCTGCAAAGTCGACTCCGCTGTGCCGAAATGGTCTGGCTGGTGTCACTCGACTCGACGGTAACTGACCCATTAACTGGGTTTGAGCAGCTATCGAGTACCGTCTACAAGTAACACATTTGCGTACGAAAGCCTTAACCACTGTTTTGGCTGAAATAACCCAATACTTGGTACGCAAATGATTTAAGACCAGGCTGGGCCCTCCGTGCAGAGTCTTCTTGTGCGAATCACTAATCACTAGATTAGTGAAATGATTGGTCTGTGGCAGAATGATGGGATGCTTTGTATCTTCATCCAAGCTTGCGTTTTGAATACGACCACTAACACGCAAAATCCCATCACTATCTATCAGTGGGCAAAGAGACTTCAGTTTGCTTCTTGCCTTGACTGTTCCTGTCTTTTTCACATCTTCCACTTCTTCTTTGAACTCTTGCTCTTGAACATGTCTAATACACACTTTTGTTGCTTCTTCTATCTCATCTTTTGTTAAATAAGTTTCATACCTTCTACTACTATCGCTCTGCTTCTTCCATCTCAATACCCTCAGGCAATATGCAACTACTCTTACTAACTTCTGCAAAGTGGAGTACTTTGTCCACAAAGGATCGTCTTGCGTGTTCTCAGTCACAACATGGACTTTGACCGATCTTTGTTCCATATTTGTGGATATGGCCTTTGGTCTGTTGTAATCTACGACCTCGTTTCGCAACCATGGAGGCCCCTGAGACCACAGAATATTGCACGAAAGTTCGTGCGGAGTTAACCCTCTTGAAGCAATATCTGCTGGGTTATGAGACGACTGAACATGAGCCCAGTGTGAATTTTCAAACTGCGAAAGTATGGCAGAAACCCTGTTCGCAACAAAAGTAGTCCATCGGCTAGGATGGCTACTTAGCCATGCTAAAACCACGGATGAATCAGTCCAAGCGTGTACATGAGTCCGTGGGATTTTCATTACTTCCGACACTTCGGACAACAAGTCTGCCAGCAACGCCGCTCCCATCAATTCAAGCCTCGGTATCGACTGCTGCCTAACTGGAGATACTTTGGTACGTGCAGTGATCAAACTGGTGGTAATGGATTCGTCTGCTTTGATTACCCTGACATACACGACCGCAGCATAAGCAGCAACTGATGCATCTGAAAAGCCGTGCAATTCTACGCACAGGTTATCAGTTGATGTGTCGATCCATCTCGGAATGCTGAACTTACACGTCTCTACAAGATTTTCTCGGTAAGTTTGCCACTCTGCCAATAACTCCGATGGCAGCTCCTCATCCCAACCTATTCCCGCAAGCCAAAGCTTTTGAATAAACATCTTCGATGTAACAACACACGGTGCTGCCCATCCCAACGGGTCGAATAGGCGGGCGATGTCCGAAATGACTCGTCGCTTCGTGATAGGAGTCGACTGTGACGAAAGCTTTACTGAATACTTAAACTCATCACAATCCCGATCCCATGATATTCCTAATATTTTCATAACCTCATCCATCTTGATATCCTTTTCTTTTATTCCTTGATCCTGATTAATTTCTTCCTTGCAATCCTTTCCTTCCTCTAACATTAATTGATTTAATTTCTTACAGCTACTCACCCATTTTTGCAACTCAAAGCCGCCCTTGGTAAGTACTTCTGTCATTTTCTTCTTCAACATTAGTCCTTCTTCTGCTGTTTGACAACCTGTCATCAAATCATCCACATAAAATTCATTTTTCATTTTTTCAGCTATTTCAGGACAACGTGAGCACTCGTCGACTGCTGCCTGCTGCAATGTCTTCACTGCGAGGTAAGGAGCTGCCGACGTTCCAAAGGTAACTCTCAGCATGCGGAATTCTTCGATTTCGTCCATGGGATCATCGCGCCACACTACTCTCTGGAAGTCTGCGTGTTCAGGTAAGACCTTTACTTGTCTGTACATTTTAATAATGTCTGCGCAGATACTTATGGGGTACATTCTCCATTTCATGATTATGTGGCGCAGTGGCGGTTGCAGTGTTGGACCAACCATGAGGTCGTCGTTCAGAGAGACCTTGTTCAACCCCTTCATTGAAGCGTCGAACACAATTCGAACCTTGGTGGTCGACTTGTCCTCGCGTACAACAGCGTGATGCGGTAAATAAACCGCTGTAGATCTTCGGGCATCAACAACTGGTACGCGTTCGACATGACCAAGGTCCACGTATTCATGGAACACCTCGGAGTATCTTCTCTTCACTTCTGGCTGTTTCTTGAATTTGTTTTCAAGAAGCTGAAATCTCTTTATCGCCAGGTCTCTGGAACTGCCATACTGACACTGCGGGTCATCGCTGCGAAATGGAAGGTGAACGACGTATCTACCACTTTCATCCTTTGAAGTGGTCTGAGAGTAGATATCTTCGCATCGCTGCTCGTCTTCGGAAAGGATCTTTGGAGATCCGGGAATGATGGACTCGATCTCCCAAAACTGCTTCAGCAGCTCGTTGTCATCAACCTGATCTGGCGTACTAATAATGGTGTGATGACAATGAATGTTCGAGTTTGACTTCGATGGAACTTGACCAGACAAAATCCATCCTAAGGCTGTGGTTTGAGCTACGGGAAAGCCTAGGGGACCTTGGGTCACTCCTTCTCTAAGTACCTGGCCATACACTTCAGCGCCAAGCAAGATATCAATCTTGTTTGGTGTGTGATATTCTGGGTCAGCTAAAGTGAGCTGTATTTCGGGCCAGTTGAATTCGGCAAGTTTCTCAGAAGGTAAGAGCGACGTTATGGTACCTAACACGAATGCTTCTACTTGGACACTAAAAGTGGGGTCAAAGCGTGAGTGAATAGTCACTGAGACTGTAAACCTAGAAGCAAAACTGCTTCCCTCACCGCCTATCCCTGAGATGACCGTTCTGGCCGCTGTCTTCTTTAATCCAAGCAGCTGTACTGTTGATTCGGTTATGAATGATGCCTGGGATCCCTGTTCCAATAACACCCTCAACAGTTGTGTAGACCCATATCTTGTCTGTGCTTCGACAAGAGCCGTGGCCAACAAAACTTGTGTAGATACTGACCGCTGAGAAAAATGTGATGCTACATTTGACGAAGATGATTCGCCCTCTGATAACGCTGTCTGAATAGCAGACACCGCTGATTTGACTTCAGCCGTTGTATTAGAGTTCACTTGGGGAACGGCTGAGTTTGAAACTGATTTGGGATGCAACAACGAATGATGTTTTCGCTTGCATACGCGACAACAAGAACTTTGACGGCAAAACTTGATGGAGTGGCCTAAACCTAAACAGTTAAAACATAACCCGTTGGTTTGAACAAAGTCATGACGAGACTCGTAACTCTGTTTGGCAAATTGCTTACAATTTGCAATCTTGTGGCTTTCCTTACAAAAGGGACACGTTACATTTACATTGGCATTGTTGTCGGTGCTAACTACGTGATGAACCTTCGGCTTATTCAAGGACGATCTAGGTCTGCTATCTTTAGAATCTAAGAACTCAAGTGCTCGAGATCTGGCTTCCAAAAACTCTCTAAATTCCGCGAGTGTGGGCAGTTTATCGTGTGAGCTTATTTTGGTTTCCCATTGTTTCCGAGACTCAACATCTAACTTTAAGCTCACAATGTGTATCACTATGATATCCCACGACTGAACCTCTACGCCTATGTTTTTTAGACCATTCAAACACTCCATTGTAGTGTCTAAAAGGCCTTTGATCGCGCTTGAATTTTCCGTTACAGTAGATTGGCTCATCAACCTCTTCAATAAACAATTTGAGATAAATCGCTTGTTGTCAAATCTAGTACTAAGAATTGACCAACATTCATCATAGTTAGCTGACGTGATGGGAATATTCCGGACTAGCTGTTCAGCTTCGCCCGACAACAAGCCCTTTAGGTAGTGCATTTTTTGTACATTATCCAAACTCTCATTTTGGTGAATTAATGACACAAACAAATCTTTGAAAGTGGGCCATTGGGTATAATTACCCGTAAATGTGGGAATTGATATTTTCGGCAACTTAATACTATCAGTTTTACTTTTAACAGATTGATCGGAACTTGCTGGAGCTGGAGCTCTTTTCTCAAACTTTGACATTGTTTCTCTTAACTCGCACTTAAAATTAATGTACAATTCCTCGGATGTCTCATATATTTCATCTTTAAAATATTTATCATCCTTATTTAATTCTGTTACTCCCTGAATAATGTCTTCATGTACTTTTACAAAACCTTCCCATGCTTTTTCTAACGACTCTAATCTAACTTCAGCGTATGAACGAGTAAGGCGTTCCTTAGGCGATTTTTTAAAGTTACTTCTCGCCTTCTCTATACGCAACTTAGTATCGTTTTGCAATTTGTAAAGAACCTCCATTTTAATTAAAAATTAAATAAAGTTAAAATATTCTAAGTCCAAAAAATGTAGAAATTTTTCTAAGTGTTTGAGAAATGAAATAAAATTTTAAAAATCGGGCATAGGTTCCCCGTCTCAACAGAGTTTGAAACTTACAACTAGCATGCACACGAAAATTACAAGTCCTAAAATTTACAAAGTTCAATAATCAGTAAAAAGTTAAAGTCCATAAATTCTCTACCGAAAAACTCTATCTTGCTCTATAATTTACCACACAGCTCTATTCTTCAAAGTAGGTAAACAAAATGTACTCACGATTGCACTGCACAAACCACAACAATTTGCTCCATCCAGTATTGCCAGAATTGTCTTCAATCCAACGAGCCAACTGCAGTAGCGCCCTCTGGCGCTCCACAGTACACCTTGGTTGTAGGTGTGCGCTGCACCCAGCAGGCTGATGCTTCAGCCCGCGTGTGCACCAACAAGCGCTTCCCACCTCGGCGTGGGGTAAGGGCACAGTGGCAATCCACCACTTGGTCCAGTGCCCGTTGGTTGTAGACAAAAAATTTGAAACTCGCGCCAAAAAGGGGCTAGTCAAATCCGGCTCGAAGGACCATGTAAAAGGTCGCGTTCCCAAGAGGAGTTTCAAATGAGTGCAAATCCAGTTCAGTCCAAAAGTACTTTATTGAACAATAACCAGAAGAGATATACACAATGCAATAGTGCAATACTACATCCACAGAACAGAGGCATAATTGCAAAAATGCGGCATTGGAAAAGGGGAAGAGTGACAAAACTGTCAATGTATTTTACGACACCGTTTCGCGTGAAACTGCAAAATTGATTACCGACGCCGATTTGGTATTCATGGTACTTAGTAATGATTGGGACTATATCTTGTTACACAATGATGTTCACAGCCCTTTAGGTACTTACCTACATAAAGAGCAAAAACTTCAATGCAAAAGCTATCTATTTTTCCGCATAGATGTTTCGCTACCGCAATATTTCGCTACATTTTTAAAGCTTCGATGCCGCTTACGCATGTGTACCTATGTTTACTAAAGGCAAAAGAACGGGTTAATCTCAAAATCCGCTCTAAGTTTTCACCCTTACAGGGATTTTATGACATTTTGTCTCAAAATCTCCTTTTAGTATTCATCTTTTGGTAAAAAAATTACAGTGATAGCAGCACTTGCCGAAGATAATCGTATGATATAACAAAAAGAGAGAATTTAAGATTTTGTTATATAAATTACTGTCTTCCCAAACACGCCAGAACAACGATTTACTACGGGAAATTCCAGTCTGCGTGATACCATCTCTGCAAAGGCATGTTAACAGAGCGTCTAGGGAGTTATCCCGGTTTGACATAGTAACGAAAGTTTCGTAGAGTTTCGTAAGTTATATCAGCTGAAAGAGGCGCTGTACTTCTTCCTTCGTTTTATTAATGCTACTTATGGCTTATCTATTTATTACAGGCACGCAATCAACTAGGGATAAAAGTGAGTATCTGATCTACAATGAAGCGGTCTAATTTTTATTGTCCAAGAATTTGTGTACAGAAGCCCTTATGGTTTCCACACTTTTTTAGTAAGTAAATAAGAATCAGTTTCCAACTTTCTTGAAAACTTCCTTGAAATAAAAATTCAATACGTGTACCTTCTAAACTTTTCGCAAGTTTTTGAGCGACTTCTTACATGAAGCCGATACGTTTCCTTTACGTTATTGCCTCTTTTGAAGAATAAATTTGGTTTCGTTATTTAGAAGTTGGTTGGAGTACTTTGTAACACCAATTTAGCTTGTGAAACATGTCTGAGAGGTAGTTTCGGTCACGTGCTAGTGCAACCTTCCATCTTCGTTTGTAAGATAGATTGAGCTTTTAAAAAAGAAACAAGTGATTCGTATTTTCAATGTTTCCCATAAATCTACGAGGTTTTTTCTTATTTATGATTACCTAACTACTAATAACTACATACTTAAACATGGTTTTAGAAAAAGTACCGGAACTTTACGTCCTATTTTTACCATGTACAAAAAAATTATTTTTATTTTGTAAAAAAATACGGTTAAAAAGTTAAAACCATTTGAAATTATGTATTACACTCTTAACTCGCGGGTTTTAGTGAATCGCATTTTTGTGAATATCTAACCACTTTACCTTTTCAGTTGCATGGAAATATGGCCACATAAAAGTGCTTCAACAAAAAATATGACCATCGAAAGCCTGGCTAAACGTGTATGTGTTTTTACAATTTTTTGTCGGTGACATCAGGATTTACACGAAATAAATGCAATGGAGTTCAGTTTAGCCGTGATTTGTGGCCCGTTTGGAATTACGTAAAAAAGTTATAGCCAGGTAAGCCATCTGTTGGAAATACAACGACAAAAGTGACCACATATTATCAGCTTCGATCATAGTCATTTTTTTTTACTTTTCTCTTCAGAACTGCAGCTTACAGTTTGGTAGACGATGCAATAGATATGAAGAGAACGATTTGTAATTTTCATTATAGGTAGCTAAATTCCATTTCATTCATTAAAAAGTTCTGGGTAGGCTATATTCAATAGCATTTTTATTTAATTTTTTTACCTATGTATATGGTATCTAACCAACTCCTATATGCCTCGTAGGGCGGCAGTAAAGATTAATTTAACACGTTATTTTATGAACCACTTAAACAGTTATTACAAGCGTTCCATATTCTATGTTATTACCTATTACAAACTAGTATCTAAGTAAAGCACTCAGTAACAATGGAGTGGGAAGGAACGAGCTAGTCAAAGGTTATTTAGTAGCTCATAAGTAAAGTTTACCCTTTTGAGCTAGGTTGTATTGCAGTATGATTATACTTCCACATCATACTTAGTTCTTTCACCATATAGGTTACATTTTAACTTAAATCTTTAGTCGTAATATATTATGGTTTTGGTGTCATAAAAGTTATAAAATAGTAGGTACCTATTTAGATAAGTTAAATTAGTTAGGTTAGAAACACGTGAATTGGTAAATTTTTCTGAGAATGTTTGCCAATCTGTTCACCCGGTGTTTTCCTCCCTTGGCGCTACCCCGTAACTTATGGCGGTGCTTATCCCAAACTACTGCAATATGAGATCCAATCCACGGTTGAAATGAAGACACACCTGAGTGATTTAAATCGCTCATATAAAGTCATTTTAGCACGTGGCGAATGTTTTCCAATTTCTGTATGATCCGCATGTACTTACTTTAGTAGAGCCACGAACGAATTTTAATCTACTAGGCAGGTATTTATTACTTATCCCATAAGGCGTAAGTAATAAAACCATGCCCGAAAATTTTCGCGGCAACCCCGCGATACGATATAAGTAAGCATCATAAATGAGTAACATTTCTAATGAAACCAACAACAGCAGGGGTATGCCAATCAAAGTTGAACTGCAAAGTTGAACTGCAAAGTTTTAAATCATGGTCAGTTCATACTAACTCATAGTTATTCTGTGACTAAATAGTGACATTATGACGTCATTTGATGTGTTTTCGCGCATATTTTGCTGTCAAGTGTCTAAAAAGAATGATCACGTGGTACTTAATTGTACCACGTGACCTGAAGAACTGGGCAGTGAAATATAACTTGACAGCAAAAGATTGGCATACGGGGGCAGGCCCAAAGAACATCTGATTATTTTTCGCGCCGCCGCGCTAAAAATAATCAGCTGTTCTTTACGTTTATGCTACTTAAATAGGCATTGCATTTTGTATGGAACAGCAATTTTTTTTAAATAATGCGTTTTTTCCCATAGCAATGTGATTGCATAGTTCCGGTGATCAGTTGCGCCCACGGCCTATTAAACTAAATTCATCAAATGTTGTCTTTCATTCCGTGAAATCCTCAAAATCACAAAAAAAATCTTGACAGCCCCCGTATGCCAATCTTTTGCTGTCAAGTTATATTTCACTGCCCAGTGTAATTTCTTCAGGTCACGTGGTACAATTAAGTACCACGTGATCATTCTTTTTAGACACTTGACAGCAAAATATGCGCGAAAACACATCAAATGACGTCATAATGTCACTATTTAGTCACAGAATAACTATGAGTTAGTATGAACTGACCATGATTTAAAACTTTGCAGTTCAACTTTGATTGGCATACCAATGCAGGACAAAATGTAGAATTCATGACTCGAGCCCGTAGTCGTTCTAAATGGTTGATCTCCGAAAAGCGAAAATCAAGAAACTCGCAGTTTTTGTACGGAGAATCGTTTGCAAATCTCCCGCTGGAGGCGCTTATCCGGTTTTCGTACAAAATATCTCGCAAGTCACTTTTCGATTTTCGTTTCTATGAACAAAACAAAACTCAGACTATGGGCTCGAGCTACTTGTAGTATGTCAGGTCGCCTAGTGCGCATTTAACCTTATACTGGGTATAAAACCAACTGTTGGAGTATAAGCAAGCTTTATAGGTGCACATAATTTCTTACATCGGAAAACAATTTTAGATTATAAAAATTCCAATACGTTTTCCTTTTCAATATCGCGTTGTCGTTTATTCAGAGTGTCTGTCGGTAACATATTGAATATGACATGCACTCTTATTGAAATGATATCAACTGGAGAAGTTACTCTTTTGCACAGTTATATCTCTTGGTATAACTTTTATTCTATCACTTTTGATTGGTGGAGTTTTTTTTTGCATTTAGCTTGCTATTTTGGAATAACACAATTGTTATTTGGAGGTTGGTAACTTCCTATTCATTATATGACAACAGTTTGTTTCTCTTGAAGTCCAATATTCCTATGGTCCACAAAATAATTGTTCCATTTGTGATAGATACCGTCTAAATCCGAGTTGACACCCTATGAATGCGTGTTATATTTTGATTCATATTTTTATAACAACTACTTAACCATAACATTTTTGAAAGGCTCTGAAAGGCTCGAGCCAGTTACCGCAACCATGACCGCAAATGCGCATTAGATTAGATTACACAGTACCTTCGTAGTTGTGTGGAGGGAGGACTATGTTTGACTGTTTAAATAAGAATTATGCTGGACTACAAACGCTATCGGTTATCTGTACATCAGATAGCGTGACCTTGGCACAAAATCTGGAGTTTAAAATCCATATGGCATTGTTCAACGGGACGATGGACATTATGTTTTCATGTTGGAACAATGACCGGTTTTATTTTACCATCAATAAGTGTGTGATGACTATCAACAATGTTTTGGTTTGACTGCCTCTGAGCACCTACGTAAATACGCAGGTATGTACTTACATAATTATTTCTGAAACTGACCATGGGATGACCTCAATTTGGTGAATTGAGGCAATACGAAACACAATGCTCGTGATATGGTATACCTTCACCTAATTTTTTAACCCCTGACGCAAAAACGACGGGGTGTTATAAGTTTGACGCGTCTGTGTGTGTGTGTGTGTATATGTGTGTGCGTGTGTGTGTCTAAGACAACGCAGCTCCCGAACGGATGAACCGATTTTGATTTTGTTTTTTTTGTTTTTAATGTGAATTAGTCGGAAGTGTTCTTAGCTATGTTTGTTGAAAATAGGTCCAAGATTCGGGGGTTTTTTAAATTTTTAATTTTATTACTTGTCTAGTTGTTAGTAAGTCAGTAAAGATTTTAGGTTTCTAAAAATGAACCCTCTACTTGCCTAATAGTTTTACCATTAACTTCGTACCTAGTTTAACTTGTGACAGATTGCAATCTTGTAACAGATCCTGATCGGTAAAATCCCTAGAATAGATATCTCGTTACATAAGTACATATACACAAAACATATACTTCCTTTCTCGAAGTCGGTTTATGATAAGCACGGATACTGTCATCAATGGAATAGCGTTAAATCAGATTAAGCGAGTTCCATATCTACTTCGATAACCGAATGCGAAGTGCTAAAGATAAACAAAACACATTATGCTGTACTAGCGTACAGTCTGCACAGTGAGGCACCCGCATAATACAAGCACATGGTGTACTGACACGTTCCTACCATAATTATCCAACAACTTAGTCATGACATTTCAAATAAGAGCATTGAGAGTTCGTTACTTCAATATTTTGTTCATGTTAGGAATGTGTACTTTACTATTAATTTTTATAAATAAATATCAGTTTATAGAGGAAAGTAGTTATAAAGATTTGTTATTCAATAGTAACAGTGTTGTTAATCTGTTTTACGAAAAACGTAAGGTGAGTTTTTATTTGGTTCACATGGGTTTTTAATAAGTAATCTCCTGTCTTTTGTTATATAAGATCATTCCTCTCTTTTCCTATGGTTTCTTGGATGATTTAAACCTTCCTTTTCATGACATAGTCTTATTCTATTATGATGTGATATCTGGCCGGTTAAGGTTTCGTCGACATTGTTGTTACTCGATGCCTATGATGGGCTCTAAGATGACTTGAATAGCCAATCTTGGCATTATTATAAGAATTAGTTGGTTCTTCTCCGCCTTACCCCCTTGATCTCCTACACTTTTCATAATAGCTGAAATAAAAAGTATAAAATTAAGTGTAGCTGTCAAAAATAGCTATTCTTAAAAACATCACAAAGGTTATTGTCCCAATTAAAAAAATAGTACCTACTAATTTCAAGTTTTTTAACAATTTTTGGCATTGAATTTTTCTTACTACGGTTTTTGTAACTAATGTAGTTCAAGATAGCTTTATAACATAATTTTTTGTTTTTTAATTTTCAGTCATGGAGTACATCAAAATTAGGATCAATATTATTTCAAAACGAAGAATATCCAGTGCTCAGTGAAGAAGCTGCCAATAAAACATTTACAATCCTAATCTGGAAACGTTGGAGTTTCCTTCAAAACAGACACCTCTACTATTTCGGATCCACCAGGTTTCAGTAATTATTTTTTGGTCTCCTATTATATGTAAACAATTTATTATATTTTATTAGGAAAGCTCATCACGCACGTTTTGAGCACGCTGGATTAATTACTTTTCTTTAGATACTTATAAAAAATATTTAAAATACTAAGATAAGATTTTGAAAATGCTCTATACCTTGCTTCTCTAGACCTGGCCACTGACCACCTTAATACGGGGGCAGTAAAGTAATTGTTTTTTATTGGGTTTTCCAGACATGATCCTTTTGAAGAATGCAGCGTTAAAAACTGCATTTTCTCTGGAGACGATAATTTACTGAACACAGCAGATGCGGTCGTGGTTCATCTCCATACTGCTTTAATCCCAAAGACTGAAAAACGAAATCCTTTACAGAAATGGATATTCTTGGATGACGAGTCACCAAAGAATTCATTTGCGATGGCGAAGGAAAAACCTGAGTTATCAGAATTGGCCAATGTTTTTAATTGGTCCATGACTTACAGGTTAGTAAGTCGTGAGTAGTAACAGTACTGGCAATTCTGTTGATACAGCAAACTAACTAAAACTAGAATCAGTCTTATCATGTTTAAGCCGAGGTTCAAATTAGCATACCACATCAATGACAATAAAATTTTAATTTCTAAATACTGCGAGTACTCTTACGTCAAATTAATCGACACCGTTTTATTACTTGTTACTAACTTATTGGACGATTGGATATTTTTTTTTGTTTAAAATGATTATTTTAGGATTGTCATTCATGAGTATGCCAATTTGAACCTTAGTATAAACATAATAAGAACTTTTGTATTTTAAACAACTTTAGTCAGTTGCAACGGAATAACAGAATTGCCACCATTGTGTCAGATCTAAAGAACACTGTAAAGTGCATATAGAGTCACTATGGGCGTTGCACACTGGCACGACACCTACGGGATACCGAAAAGTCATGTCTGTTGCTTGAACAAAAATATCGTTGCTTCACGGACATGGTGCGATAGGTTTGTTAGATGTGTACCTCGTACGCATTTTTCATCGGTAGGTTTTTTTCCCTAATCGCATTGAGATTAGCTCACGCCTGGCGCGTGAAAATGCACGTCGCTGGATTGGAACTAGAGGAGAGGTACCAACTATTCACAAAATTGTAACAATATCAATGAAACTATAGCCGGCTTGCAAACAAAACCTACATTATTTTGGATTTTTAGTGTTCCGGTCTAGTTGAAATAAACCTTGAATATTTATTTATTTATAGTTAACTTGCGCCTCGCTCAAATTATTTTGAATAGTTTATTTTGACTTAGATTGTCCGGGTTTTGTATTTTTTAGAAGCGAAGCAGACATTCCAGTTCCATACGGTCGCACGGTGGCCAGATATAACCCTAGCATTGAGCCAATAACTGAAATCTTACCAAATTGGAAGGACAAAAGAAGGGATGTACTCGCTACGATACTTATATCTAATTGCGGCGTGTCCTATAGAATGGATTTGCTAAGAAACCTGAAAAAACTAATCGAAGTACATGTTCATGGAAAATGTGGAGATAAAGAGTTGAAAAACAGGTGAGCAAGTCACGGACTCACGGTATAAGTTCCAAACCATACTATGACTAAGTACTTGCTATTTTTGTTCGTCAAACCGATTGTTTTAATTCAGATATTTTTATCCTCAGTTGTCCAGGCCATTTCAGAGCAGATTGTAAAGTGATGTCACAATACCTCTTCTACATCGTCCTAGAGAACTCAAAATGCAAAGAATACATAACTGAAAAGTTATTCTACCACGCGTATTCTAGAGGAGCCATACCAATTATCCAAGGCCCTTCTATCGAAGACTGTGAAAGATTACTACCACCAAATTCCTATTTACATTTCGACAACTACGCAACACTAGAAGATCTAGTAAAAGACCTTCAAAGTATCAGCGAAGATGATGACAGACTACTCAGTTTTCACTTATGGCGATACAATTTTGAAGTGTTGAATGAACATGGGTATTTTGGATCAAAATCCTATCATTTATGTCGGCTGTGCGAGGCAATGAACTACAATGATATGAAAACGTCTATTTATGATCAGAAAGATTTAGAAATGTTCTTGGACGAAGAATCTTTGTGTAGAAATGTTAAAAAAAGTGAATTTGAAACTCAATAATTATAAAATCTAATGTATCTAATCTAAGATAATCTATTGTAATTCGCGTATAAACTATCATTTTCTTAGCAAATCTCGTAAATAGTTAAAAACATGACGTATAAAATTATTAAATTATTTTGACGTTTATGTACGCGTAGAAGGTAAACCACTTACTTTTTAACCGACTTCAAAAAAGGAGGAGGTTCTCAATTCGGTTGTATATTTTTTTTTTTTTTTATTATTATTTTTAATGTTTGTTACCTCAGAACTCCGTCATTTATGAACCGATTTCAAAAATTCTTTTTTCATCTGAAAGGTTTTACTTCCAGATTGGTCCCATTTTATTTTCATCAAAATCGGTTGAGTAGTTTGGGTTATAAATAGAAATAACTGAAAAAAAATATGCCCGGCGCGGCGCAGCGCTTACTATTTTACTGCTAGCAACGATGCAATATGCCAAGTTGCGGCGTAGCGCCTACCATTTTACTGCTAGCAACGATGACCCTTTGTGGTGCACACCTAAATTTTTACATTTTTCTAAATTTGTCAATAAACCCAGTTTGTACATTCAAACCGCATTTAATTGGAGAAAAGCAAAAACCCACCAGTTGTTCCTCTAAACTCTAAAGAATCAACACCAACCACGTGCACGAAATTGCGTATTTTGCTTTCCTGTGACTTTTATGTGGTGTTTATAGTGACTAGAACATTCCCAATGAACTGTCATCATCATCATCATCATCTGATGATGAAGCTGGTAGTCGAATTGAAGTCGGTTTTCTAGTTTTTTAACTTATAAATTATGATCGATAAGGAAGTAATCTTTACTACCTATAAGTAGAGTAACTGTGTTTATATTATTTGCCTCTAGAAGAAAATACGAGGGTACCTACCTAGCTTGGTCAACGCCTAATTATAAAGGATTTTGTTCACAATATCTTTAGCAAGATAATATATTCCAGTTCAAACCAGATAAAATTACCCACAAATTCTGAAAAATTATTCGAAATAATTTTCTCAAGTACAATAGCTTGGTAAGAGTTACTTTCTTGTGGCGAAAACATTCGGGAAAATTATGAGATTGGATGGGTTGTTTTGGTATTTCTAATGGTATTAGGTAGGAGAAAACAAAACCATTTATGTCTGCTGTAACATACGCAAGCATATTTCATACGCTCCCCAAATGAGATAGCAGTACATGTAAGAAAGCCGCATTCATTTAGAACGAAGATAAAAGACGCAGTTGAGCGTAATAACCAGTGATGTAGGCATGGTAATGGTAAGCTATCAGTACCTCTCCCTGAAGGATAAAGAAGAATTTACAGATTTGGAGAAAATAACACATTTACCGCATACGAGCAATGATCTTATATAAAAAATCTTTGCATAAGTACGAGCAAAAAATACTCGCCTTTTGATTTCAACAGAAAATCGTTTCAAAGTTTGATATTTTACAAATGAGAAAAAAAGAAAACGTCCGAAAATGTATGGAATGTCATGTTACTTGTCATGTGATATTTATGTAATTCTTATACATTATTTTCTAGTGATTGTAAAATTTAAACTTATTGTGCGTATTTTCATCAAATTGTTATCAGTTTACATACAGGTGGGTGCTATAGATGGATCAAGCACATCCCTAGCGATAACGAACAAACATCTGGGTCCCTGTTGTCTACCACTTAGCTCTCTGATTACAAACAACGAAACATTAATTATGTTTTTGCTTCGAAAGATACCAATGTAATTTACGTGGCCCCTGTTTTTGGGAGAAACAAATGTTTGTAATAAGTTCGCGGTTGGTCCTTGCTTGTATTAAACTTGGTTTGGGCATTATCAATTTTAGACTTGCGTTCTTAGAAAAGTTAATATAATTGAGTTAAGTTGTCTCTGATGCTTTATTATTTTGAGGTAGAGGCTTTTAGAAATTAGGGGTAGGTAATTTTATTTTATGTTTCGTCAGTTATCTACTGGGGTGACGGATTTAGGTAATAGGTTTGGTGATTGAAAATATTTTGGAGGTTTAGATGTTTTGTCCAAACTCTTTGAAAAGATTATGGCTTATAAAAACCTATCCCGAAAACTTCGAAGTAAGTACTCATTAATATGAAAAACTTTTCTAAAACTTTTCTAAAAATTTTCGAAAACTTCGAAGTAAGTACTCATTAATATGAAAAACTTTTCTACGGAACCAAAAGTGTAAAAATCCCTGTTCCATACATTTTTGACAAGTCGAAAGGGTGGGTTTTTTATTCCATAGAAAACACGATATATATCAGAAATCCCCACTAAGAAATCCCCATATCTGGTGTAAGTAGCAGTGGAGATACCTAATCACTGGCTGCATGTAACTTTTTTACGTAAAAGAGTGTTGGATGCTAATGAATGAATTAGATAATTGGCAAAGCTGTGTCTTGACAAAGTTGGTTCAATCAGTACTGAACTTTTGCAGTTAAAACTTTGCATTTTATCTCACATCCGCCTGTGCAAGAGGTAAATTATGCAGTGGCACTTTATTCGTTCGGGTAGAGTTTTGTCTACAGTTGCAATTATATTGTACGTACTTGATGCGATGAGGTACTAATATGGGAAGGGACTAGAAAAATGTAGGTAATAATGTTCTAAGACCCACTCGGAACTTATCGCATGCTCAATCAAGCATTTTTATGCTTACATCTAATGCAGATCATAAATTTATTACGTTACCTAACCAGCTACCAAATAAACTTAATAAATACCATATTCTATTATACCAAAATCTAACGAACTTTAGCGACTCTGCCTGCAGATAGACTCTAGGTACAAAAAAGTTTTAGCTACAGAAGCTCTTTACCTTCAGCACGGATAATATACTCGTAATACTACACTAGAATCTTGAGTGAGTTTGTAATGTGACAGGTCGTCAAAGTCACAAGAAACGTCTATAAAACAAAGCCTTTTTGATCAGAAATTCTAATTAACAAGTGGTCGGTAGGTAAGTATTACGCCTGCCTACGTTACAAACATTAGCAGGCCATCTTGTTCGTCCTTACAATTTTGCGCACAGAATTCTGGGCACAATGATTGGCATTTCAATTTGGGTCGAGCAGTATCTGGTGGTTGGGTAATGCGTCAATTTACGAAGACGAACATTCGATTCGACCAGACCGTTTATTTTTTCGAATCGTTTATTTGCAATCTGATCCAATTTAGGCGATGATGCCTTGCAAATCTGATTGAATGAAACATCGGCATCTTTGGTCATAGCTACAACTTTTACAATACTAGGTACCCTTTTATCTAAAACTAAGTTTGAATTGAAAGCACTAGATATCTATTTACTTACACAGCTAGCGCTTGCTTTTTCGTTTTGAATATAAAATTGGCTCAAACCTACATTCTTGAACTTGAACATTTGTATCAAATAAGAATGTGTGGAATATTACAAAACATATAACCAGGTATCAGTTTACTTAGGAACGCTGAATAACAGTTGAATAGCCGAAACAAACACCCTAATAAAATATAAATAACTATGTAACATTACCCAATGCTAAGATATAAATAAATGCAACGTGGAATACAGCCCCAGCACTAGTTTTTTGTTAAATACTTATAGGCAACAATTAATTGCTTTATCATTGCACTATGACTCTGATTCTGTCGTTAAAATGCAATGTACACCCAAATTACTAATTACTGCGGATACCCGTGATCGGTAATGAAGAATAATTATTATTATGGATACAGCATGAACACTGTGATTTATCTCCCCATCTGCCACTATAAACGCTCATTTATTATAATTAATTATTGAAAATCGTTGGAACTTTGTCGACATTTTGTGGTGATTGACCATCGATTTTCCGTTTACTGCCAAAATATATTGAACTTAAGTTCAACTACTGAGTTCCACGAATATCTATAGGTATAGGTTTACAAAAGACAAAGTTAGTGTTAGCTTTGTGGAACCAGCAGGGGTATTCCAATCTCAGTTGAACTGCAAAGTTGAACTGCAAAGTTTTAAATCATGGCCAGTTCATACTAACTCATAGGTATTCTGTGACTAAATAGTGACATTATCGTTAGGGGCAGTGGTCCAACTGCTGTGTCCAATTAGTTGGACTACGGGCCTTTACTATGGGTCGTGGTCCAACTATCTTTGCAGTTGGACCACGGCACCATAGTAGAGTTCCCAGGTCCAATTATTTAATTGGTTTTCTCGCATATTTTGCTGTCAAGTGTCTAAAAAGAATGATCACGTGGTACAAAATTGTACCACGTGACCTGAAGAAATTACACTGGGCAGTGAAATATAACTTGACAGCAAAAGATTGGCATACGGGGGCAGCATCTCTTAGACCCATTACTGAATTCTGAAAAAGTCATCATCTTCTGCTGCTGACAATTCTAAATGAAAACGCCGATTTGAAAGCAACGGAAGTACGAGATAAGAGGTGTAGATTCCCCGAAGTAAATTGCGCTGCCATCTTGCATTTATTACTTGATAAAGTCTTGATTCGTTTACGTGTTTTAAAGAAAAAATACTTAACTAAAAGCAATAAAATGTTTATAAAACAGCGAGACTAGCGACTGTAAGTACGAGTATGTGTCATGGTTTTCGGAAACTGCGAACACCAAGTTAGGATCACGCAAGCATTGTATTGTAGTATTTACATTATCATGTCCTAGGCAGACTACAGCATTCTGTGTCACAAGACAGTGGACAGTTAATATAAGCTACATTGCTTTAAAATATTCTATTATGAGTTATGATTTGAGTATTTCCAAAAATGTGTCTAAAGCCGTCGTAAAGTCCTGTGACCCCATGATAAATGTACCTAATTCAATTTAAATTTTCAAAGCCGTATATAAAATTACCCGAAAAGTATAAATCTTGTCCTATTGTCCTCTGATTTAGGTTGGTATGCTTTGATGGATGACCGCAGTGTTCAATGTAGCACTCTAATCCTTAATTCCCAATACTAAAGGATTGACCACAATCAGAATGGCAATTTAGAATAATTTATGCGCAAACGATGCAAAACCAGAAAATTTCCGTATTTTCACCTGTACGTAGTAGGGTTGCCTGACCCCTGACAATTTCAGTTTAATGTTGAAGAATTCTTATAAATCGTTTCAAACGTAGGTATTTAATTTGAAAATATATTGCAAACTTACTAAATACAAAAGCATTCATGTAAAATATAACTAAGATGGTGACTACTCTTTTACGATACTATGTTCTACATAACAATCGTGCGTTTGAAAATTCTATCAGACATCTTTGAAACATGTTTTAAAAAAATACTCAAAATTGAAACCCTATAGGTAAGTAGATAATAATAAGGCTGATTGTCGTGAATTGGGGAACAGTAGGTCATCTCTACCTTTATGGGTTAAATGCCAATTTTATGGCTCATAAATTCCAAAGATTTGCAAGGACCCTTTGTTTTGGGATCACCAAGTGGCCATTGATGATTTACAAAGCTCTCAAGTAAATTGGTCGTAATTTATGGATTATTGAATCGGAAGATTCGAGCCAAAGAAAGCCATTCCTGATAAATGGTAGCCTTCAAGTAGCGGTCATAAATCGTGTCATCATCATCAGCCAGTATCAGAGCCCATATATTCTGACTTTTGTTTTGTTGTTTGAAACGAATATAAATATTTTGTATGAAAACCCGATTAGTACGGGAGATTTGCAAACAATTTTTCTCCATACAAAAACTGCGAGTTTTTCGATTCTCACTTTTCGAAAATCAACAAAATTCACTCACTCTGGCAACGGTTCTTATAGCCAATGTTGGGATTAGCCATTTTTTCTTTCCCCCAAAATCCATTCCGCCAGATTTACTTCCTTTTGAATCTAGACGTAGGTACCTTTTTCTGAATATGATGATGGTCATCCAACTAGCCGCTAGTTTTACAAAAACTCTCTTATCTCGCCTAAGATTGGCCCAACCTATTCAAATCAAACATAATTAGCTTTACATAAACAAAACGATGAAACTTGACTAGAAAATGTGAATGAAAACTATGCATGGGCACTTACCTAATTCAAAGTACACACTACAAGAGTAAAATTTATTTATTGTTCTTACTACGTACACACATGCTTCTATAAGAGTACACTTGTTTACTACTTCGGTAGTATGCTCTTTTACATTCAACTTTAAAAGCATGCTACAGAAGAACGAAATTTAATGAACATTCTTAAGAAATTATTCCCTTGCAGCGGACGGAGTTCATAAATCCAGAGCTTAATTAAGTCTAATTGAATTTAACTTCAATTAAAGCTTCGGCCAGACCATTACTTATAAGTCTGTAATGTTAAAACTTATGGTCCATACCATAAGTTTTAACATTACAGACATTTATGACGCCATCGTCATAAACTTACCTACCTATATATTCCAAAAGGAAGTAGGTGCATGATGCCGTTTAATTTTGTGGTCAGTTACTAGGTTGGTACCTACTAGGTAAGTAGCGGTTTTTCGTGAAAGAGTCCAAAATGTGACCTACCTAAGTTGTCGGTATACCTACATTCTCAGAATAATGAATCTCGCTCATAGAAAAAAGAAAACACAAGAAGGAGCATTTGACATAATTTGTATGAAGGTTTTTGTCACCAAAATGCTATAAAAATGTTCCCGTGCGCATCATGTTCGCGCAGCCCAATGTTGCACCTACAAAACTATTTCCCAATTTTTTGGGGTAATTTTTTTTTGTATAATGCTGCTTACCTAAGTAGGAGGTAACGAAATAGAGATTTATAAATTTTATTAGAAATAAGTACAAACTTTAATAGAGATTTATAAATTTTATAAGAATTAAAGAAAAACTTTTTAGATGATGTACCTATAAATAAAACACAATTTTTTAGTTTATATTTCTACAATATTTATTTACTTCTATATTCTTTCTATACTATTTATATATTTATTTGATAGGTACTTAGAACTTTGGTACTTATTACATAATTAAGTACGAAAAGCGCTATGCGCGGCACCGACTCTTAGGTACTTACTTATACTTACATTAGTTTAAGAACTTAGTTATTAAGGTTAAATAAAAAAGGTTTATTATTTTTGCTTTTCAGTTTTTTCAGCGGCCTAGTTTTTGTGACCTGAAACCAAAAATCTTTATTGTAGCATGAATAACGAGTGCACTCAACTTAATTTATTAAAAAATAAAATATCAACACCACCACACCTCTTTCGAAGTTTGCGGTCTAGATGTTTCCATGCACGCATCCAGGTCCTCTGCGGGTATGATCATATTCTAAAATAAGCACATAGTAACATTAATAATAAGTACTAATAAATGACTAATATGCATTTAAAAAAGCACAAGGGCACATTAGAAAGCAAACAACGAACCAAAAGCTTTATATTGGCATAAGAATCATAGGTAAATCAGTCCACCAATCAGCATTGGCTTTAAGGTATTTGATTATTTATGAACTGATCACTTTTCCCAGCCGAAATCGGTTTTCAACGGCGGAAACAGGATAAGATAAGAAACTGTTCGTATTTGTAAAATTAATAAGTATACAAAAGACTGCAAAATTAATAAGACTTACCTTACTTGGAAAAGCTTCTTTAATCGTCTTAATGATAATTTCGTAAAATAAAAATATTTTTCCTCAAAATGCGCCGAACAAATAATACTCTTATCTGACGGTATCCAATACTCAGGACGTGTTTTTTGAACGAGTTTTGTCCATTGTTCTCGTCTGAGTATGTCAGCAGGAAAGCTAAAATTTCACAAATATTTTTTCAAAATAACAAATGTAGCGCTCTATGATTAAAAATATCTATTGAAATACCTATGTCTAGTCACATAGTTACACTACACTGATGTGTAGTCACATAGAGATTAATATAAATTTTGTTGGGAAAAAAGTGTTGGTGTTGTTTGCAACATTATTGAATTGATGGTCATTTTTCTTTAAATTGATGATTCTTTATCAAATAGAGACTCAAATGTGATACTTACCGATGATATGTAATCCCATCTACTTTGTTTTTAGACCCAGGCCAATTTTTGCAAGTGGGAACCACACACGTCGGCATAATTGTATAAAAATATGTTTGGCATTGGAGGTGTCAATGGCCAGAGACTAAATGACACAAAGGCCTCCACTATGGTACACATTTATCCATGACAAGAAAATGGCTATACACTTCATCTGTACTTTCTATAATCTGTGATCTCGCTATATGAAAACGCAAATTAATAATACTTACGTACTAAAGTATTTTTTTCTAAAGCGCTTGTTTTTCTTCCCGCATTGTCCACTCTCGCGCAATGTGTAGCATTATGATAGCTCTCTCACGAATCCGTAGCGTAATGCCTACGCCGCGCCGCCGTCGGCCGCTCCGTAGCAGCCGTAGCCCGTAGGCAAGCAACCCCCTACGCGAAGTAGAGCTGGCTAGAAAGAAACAGTCTTATCTCTACTCCGCTGCACCGCATTTTCTTCATGTAGACGCTTTCAAAAATAATCCTTGTCTGTGATAAAAATAAGTTACATTTCATTTTGAAGTGAGGCGGATAATTTAGATCGAGATCTTTTTTTACTTTATCTAGGAATAAAGGTTGTTTTAACGTTTAGAATTAGGTAGTAGATAATTTTTGTAATGTAAAAACTTTTAAAAACCAAGTGTAACCTGAAACGACATGCGTACTACCTACCTTCCATTCTGCTTTCATGTGGAATTCTGATGCCTTGAAAGGTTGTGGTCCATTTGCATTGCAGATAGAATGGGAGGTACTTAGTTCTATGCAGATAGTCTAACACTCGACGTACAGGATTTAGCGCTACAAGATACTGTGCTAGGCTTTATCTACCTACTACATTAGCATTGCTATCTAAACATAGATGTCCAAAAAAGTCTAGAGTTTGACATTGAGAATTTCATATTTTATTATCATTTTGCTAAATTATTTTTAACTCTGTTGTCCCAGCACTTTTGTCCACCCCTGTACCCGCGTAAAATTACATTTGCAGTAAGAACTAAGTATCTCACCCACTTAACCTCAATGTTCACTCAGTAAAGACACTGTTTACTTCCTTGTACCTACCTAAACACTTTTGTATGTCGCTGGAAGTTCCGTGTCGCAGTGGGTGTGTGCCTAAATCTACAAGAACCAAAATGAACCAGTGTCACTGGTGTATTTTGGTCTGGTACTACTTATATTTAAGCCCGTACAGTCAGCAGCATTAGGATTATCTATAAATAAATAAATAATAAATATTCATGGACATGCCCCACAACTGCCCTCCAGTCCCATACTAAGCAAAGCATATGGCTGATAGAATACTTATATAATTTTTTTTGTAAATACATGTTTTGATAGCTGTATTTGTTTTGTTACTTTTGCAAGAGTTTAGGTATATCTTTACTAATTTCAATGATAGAAGTGATAGTACCTATACCTACTTATCTACCTATTCCTCTAGTTAAATGTAGATCAAAAATGACGACGTGACATGCTACGGCGTAGGTGTATTGCTACGCTGTCATAAGATTCTACAACGTGGTATTTTCGCGAAAAAAAATCGGGGAATTCCCGTATTTAGTAAGTACATTATTTAGGGATTTCTGATTGTTTCTGGAAATATCGAATGCTCTGAAAATCTATGCGAAGCTTTATTTCCAGTGGAAATCCTATAGGTGAAGTAGGTATGTAACATAAAAGTTTGATTTTATTCAAAAGGCATCTGAACTTTTCTAACAAATTGCTGACTGGATCCGACGACGTAGTCAGATGCCGTTGTGATATATAGGATGGACGGAAACTATTTTTAAATTGATTTTACGTTCGCTTCCAGAATAGCGACTCTCTAAACTTACTTTGATATTCGAATTGAGAATACTTGACAGAATGAGACTTTTTGAACAGATATTTTTAACAAAACTAAATATACTTAATCGCAGTTAAAAATACATTACTTACCTATCGTCCCCACCACCACTACCACTATATTATTATTTTCCAGCACTGTATCTGAAGGCAACCAGTGACCCTAACCATTTTCTTTTGTGTGCTCTGAGACTACACGCCACCCAACATTATTTGAACTACCCATCCTGAGAAAATTCACAGGATAGGTAGTTCAAATAATGTTGGGTCACCTGTAAATACAGGTCTCTGTTAACTGGTGTTTTTTTACCACTAAATGAACCTGGTTATGTAGAACTGCCAGTTTACTGCTGAACCGTAAAGTAGAGCAACCAGCTGGGCCGTAAATTACCACAACTGAAATGTATTGTCATAACTCTTGTAATAAAAAAATCCCTGCAAATATTCGCAAGTTAGATGTACGTGTACGTACTTACGTAGTTGATAACAGAGGTACTTTACCTATTAGTGTAGGTTACCGCCGCAATAGCAACTTTATTACTTTACTGTAGGTACGCTAAAGGGTAGCCAATTGTACCTACCTAATACTAGCTAGTGCCTCACCTCCTGTCTTGCCCAGAATGCACCAACACCTGCACCCGGAAGGATCTGTGTGACGCCACGGAAAATGCCATAGACGTGGCCCGTTTCTGGGCAAAACGAGATATTTAGTAGGTACCTAGGTACCTACTTACTAAATAATAAAAAATACATATGGGAGCCAATCGACTCGAAGAAGAAGAAGAAGTACTAGCTGACGAAGGCCCTACTTATATTGTTGATACAAATTTTATTATGTAGGTACCTCAATAATAAATGCTATCCTTTGCTATGCATCTTATGCTAGCTTTTCATTTTCATTTTCACAGTAAGTAAAACTTATTTTATTATTCCAAAATAAAGAAATGCTTATTATTTCAGCACAATTTGAATGTAAAGTGGAATTAAAAACAAGCCATTGCCCTCTATAACAACAAACAGCGCTTACTTTAAGTTATGAAGTCCTCGTAAAACTCTACATCGAGCATTATTCTTGGATAACAAGCGGAGTTGGAGCTTAGCTGGTAAACTCCAAGGATTAGGCTTGTAAAAAATATATCATGCAAAAAGTTATGACCCCGACGTGATTTGAACACGCAACCTTCTGATCTGGAGTCAGACGCGCTACCGTTGCGCCACGGAGTCGATGAGTAGAAATGCACATCGGCAGATAGGTTTCTTTTACCTTATTCTTTATGGAAATGATGGAGCTTTGACAGAGAAGGTAGAGTCCCAAATCCCTTACTCCTCCTAGGTGTACCTATTGTCAAGAATATAACATAGAGAATTCAAAGTCATGTAAAAGTGAAGAGCGGTAAATAGTCATAGCTCATTTTAGGTGCTTAGTTTGGGCTGAGCAATGCCTGTCGAGAAACTTTTTCTAGCTTAAAATTAGAATAGATGATCCAGGTGTTCATTACTCCCGCTATGGCGTAGGGCAGGTAGGTATCCCTCAGGAACTCGGAACTGGGAAGTTGGAGCAATTTGAAGAGTCGCTTCAACGAGTGCGCGCTAACTGGGGAAGTTTATGAATGGCTGTTTAGTACCCTTTCGGCAGGAAATTGATCCGGTAGGTAGGTACTTATGGAAAATAGGTACTCACCTACCTACCTAGGTTCTATGATAGGTACGTGACATATTATTTATTTATTTATTTATTAATAGGAACACCAACAGTGTTGTGCACGTTTTATGTCTAGTATAAACACCAAATTATAGGCTAACACAACATTCACAATGCAATAGTTAACTTAAAAATTAGGCTAAGTAAATTAAAACTAACATTGAGATCTAGATCTCATTAGAAGATTACGTAGGTACTTAGGTACCTACTAATTATGCCTACCTAGGTAGGTAATCTTGATCCTATACCGATATCAGTACGTAGTAGGTACCTACCTTACCTAGTAGTTTCATAATAAAATTAGGTAGTAATACCAATAGGTAGTATCTTGTAGGTGCCTCTCGTTCGAATAAGTACTTACCTACTGACAGATCCCAAACTTCCTCTCTCCTGCCCGAATCTAAGCTAAGTAAAACTGGTCATTATTATACAAATTAAATCTAAACTCAAATCCTGTGGAAGCCGTAATGACGGCACCCTGGGCTGATTTTGAGCCCCAGCCTTTGTTTTTGTCCCCACGATTAAGGGGTGATTAAAATAATGCGGATAGACAGTAGAAAAGCCCCACCTAGTACCTAAATACATTTAAATTAATGTTTATCTACTTACCTATTTATCTAAACCTACCGCTGTTTATGTATAAGGGTAAGCACCTACCTACTACCTTTGTATAAACCTACCTTGCAAGGTTTTACACACAAATTCACACAATAGGTGTAGGTCATCGATTAGGTAATAATACAAGATTAATTATTAATAATTTATTTTTTTGGTTCATGGTGTACGTAAACTTAATTAGATTAACTACCTATTTAAATGTAAGTAAATCAGGCTGTTCCATACAATATGCATTACCTACCTACTACGACGCTTCACGCTGAGGCTGTTGGTTCCATAGGAAGGAAGTGATTCCATAAAAAAAGGGGTTTCCGGCAAGGATTCAGGGTAGTTAGACAGGTAAACCTGACAGGTAAAACTTTATTTCCAGAAGTTTACTGTCCTAGCGTATAATGGGCCCTTAGTAACCTCTCTTCATTTCAATATCAATGTCAGTGTATTACCAAGTTGTCACAGTCAACTCTGTACTGTCATTTGATTGTCAGTCAACAAAGTAGAAAAATCATAATTCTTGTTATTATAGTGTTGTGATAGTTGAGTTTTTTCGAACTCGAGTTATTTGAGTTAAACTGTCTAATTAAATCGTGTTTTTTTGCGTCGTTGACTGAAATGCAACATGCGAGTATTTTACAATAATAAAAAGATTTGTATTTTACAATATAGAAAATGTTATGATATTTACAAAAATGCCACAACTAGTTACAACTACAACTAGAGTTAACTCAGTTTGTGGGCGACGTAAGCGGATGATAGTAAATTGATGATAGTTTTTAACTTTTTAATGTATAAGTATGAGATTTCTGATTTGTAATTGCAAACATTTATTTGATTAATCGATTCAAATCAAACTCAACTTAAAGCACAATTCTGTTGGTGATCCTATTTTAAATTTTTAATAAATAAATAAATGCTCAAGTTGAAGCGTACGAGCACCCAGATTGAAATTTCAACTCAAGTTGACTTATTTGCGATCTAACTCGAGTTATTTGAGTTGCAATGCAACACTTCTTGCAACTCTCACTTAGAAAAAAAATACTCGTTCGTTTGGTGTCTTTGGTGGTGTAGGTTGTTTGCTTTGTGGTTGTGGGTTTGTGGTTGTTTGCACTGTAGTTTGTGGTTGTTTCTGTACATAGTACCTAGGTAGGTACCTATTTATTTTTTGTTTTTTTGTTTCATGCAGGTTTCCTAGTTTCATATCACTGTGTTTGCTTCTGTAAAAAAATTATCCATTACATACAGCTGTAACAGTTTTCCAAAATTGGAAACTAGGTATTGCGCAGGAACTGTAGTGGAAAACAAAATAATTATCTTCTCCTGGTAACAAAATAGAAGTAAAAGACTCCTGAAATCCTGTAAAACTAACAAAAATGTTAAAATCTGGTAAGTTCTCGAGTGAAAAGATAGAAACAATATGTATATTTTATGTGGTTTAAACCTACGACAAAATATGACTGCAAGTAAAATAAGTGTAGTTGTAAAATTGTCTATTCTATGATATATATTTGTTTCAGGAGTACATAATATAACTTCAATGGAGCTTGATCTACCACAAGAACAAAGCCAACTCAATCAAAATTTAATTGAAAACGAAGACATAATCGGTAATAACAATGAACCTATATCAATCGGTTTATCACCTGTGCAAATACAACAAGAGTACTATGAAAACTTGGGAGATGGAGATTGGGTCAAGTAAGTGTTATCTATAGGTACCCATCTATAATATTTATCATTCATTATTGCCACATTCTGTTATGAAAAAAAAGTTGTAACCGGCATCTTTATGGTGCCTACTTAGGTACTAAATAAAGAATGAATGTACTTGTGGGAAAGCTTTACAAGATTCTCATAGGTGCAATAAACATAATAGGTAATTTGTGCTGAATTTCTTGTTGATTCATAAAATATCATGAAAATTAAGTATCAGCCCTTTCATGAAAAGTTTTCCGAACATTGGTAATATGACATAATAATGTCTGTGTTATTTGTATGAAAGGTGACTCATGCATGCATTTGTATCATACATACTTACTTCCACATTGATGATTGGATCATCAGTAGATGATAATATGCAAATCATTCCGGGTGTTACTATGCATTATAAGTAGGTAAGTATGTATTTACAAAACGCAGTATATAATTATTATATTAGCAACCTAGTTCCCATTCACAAGCTTTGCTTAGTTTGGGTTGAGAGAGTGTTGTGTGAAATGTCCATGAATATATATTTTTTTATTCTGCTGCAAGATTATACCTGTTTAATATGAAACTTACACATAGATCCTGGTTTTACAACTTCACTCAATCAAACATTCTTAAAAGCATAGAAGTTGGTGTATAGGATAAAAACCGGCTACATTTTACTAATTATTATAAGTATCCCTTCTTACTGTTTATTGTTTATTTAATTGAGTCGCCAACATTGTATACAATAATAAAACACAGAATAGAATAAAATTACAACATTACTACTATTATTACTTACATTAATTATATCTCTGAATGGTACTAATTTTGGCACTATTGTCGTGTCTTGTATTATTGTATCAAATTCACTCAAAACGGTTCGATAGGTGTTGTTTAGACTTTGTTTGTACTTGCAGATATGAGAAAAGCAATAGAAACTATTTAGTGCAAAACATTGCATTCGCGTTATATGGTAGTCCAAGTATGGAGGGCAATCTTACAGAAGTGATCGGTGATCAGAACGCACATCTCGAGGGTTATACATCACGGCAACAGGAGCAGGTCATGAAAGTGTATGAAAAGATTTGTGAGCAGAGTAAGTCACTTACCTAGATTATTTCATTCATATAGTAAGAATCAACCTACCTAGATGCTGAAGTATGATGGATGAAAGTAAACTAGAACAAGGTCTTAGTGGTCCCCACAAACTAGGTACCTACACTACCTACTTAAAGGTAATCTGACTATTAAAAAGAAATGCTAGGTAACTCAAGCTTCTCCATGTTGCAGGCTTGGTCACGAAGAACCAAACTATAAAATTAGGTCTAAAAACCACAATCTATCTACTTATAATTATTGTGTAATAATTAATAAATTCAGTTCTGTAAATCCCCTAACACAATAATTTGAATGTAGGTACTCATCAGCTGGTTGATAGGGTCTCCAACAATTTCCCTTTTAGAATGAAGAGTTTGGAATCTTTTAAATCATCTAACTAGAGTCTAGATGATCATAAATCTTCTGTACATTTCAAACATATTATTGCATCCACATTGATCTAGATAGCATGTATTTTTAAGTTTTATAATTATTTTCAATTTTCTTATAGGTACCTACTCTAAATGTATTTGTATACCTATCTTTAAATATATTAGATTTTTTTGTTTTTAATGATTATTCTCGATTCCCAGTTTTTTTTTAATTTTTATACTTGTTTTTTTCTTATTCTTAGTAATTTTGTTTCCTTGAATAATATTACTATTTTTCGTTCCTTCTTTCATAATAGATCATCCCATTACTGAGGAAAGACCAGATAGCATGCTTACCTTCACTTAATTTTCTTCAAAATTTTCAGGTAAATATTCTTACAATGATGATGATATTGTGATGTCAGTTCTACTAATAGTTTGCGCTCGTCCAACCCCACTTAAGTTCTACCAGCTCCAACCAGCTGACTATTGGGTGGATCTACATGAACGGAGCGATATTGATATCTGGTGTACTGCTGTGTTCAGAATACGTAAATGTATTCCGACTACAGTCGGTGGTAAGTATTTTCTGCTAGCTACCGCCTTCGACTTTGCTCGTCAGGCTCCTAAGTCCTATTAATCGCTGCTGGCTTTAATGCAGTGTAGTTGCGGTTCATTATTTAAGACATGCAAAAAACAGCAATGAGCTTTCTGGCGCATTTTGTTGCGGATATCAGCAGGTATACAGCATTCATAGCATGTCAAAACACAAATAAATTGGGATTCGTACATGTATTGAATTTTTGTTTTCCTTGCGCGCCAACACGCTAACCCTCTGCACTCGAGCTATAGTTACCGTGCAGTGTAAATCAAATAGCAATACCTAAGTTATGCCTGTTGCAAATAGCTACATCCCCATGCTAGTAGTTTAGTGAGCCTACTAGCTTATCTGTGGCATAAAAATAGATAAAAAAACGCAGTGTTTAAATAAGGTGGCACTTTCTTGTGCCTTGTCACTTGTCAGCTATCACATACTCATGACTATAGCATATGTGGACTGATAAAGAATACTCACGAGTTAATTGGTATTAGTATTGAGTATTGATGTAGTTAGTATTGATGATGTCTGAAGTAAACTTTGGAAATCGCATCAGTATCGCGATCTAGCTGCTAACCAGTCTTACTTGATCTACAAAATCATTGAATCTCTAAGAAATGGAAGCTCACGTTGTACTGGTTGATCAAACTTTACAATTTTCACTATAGCTCAAAATCTATCTAACCTAGAACAAAAGTAAAAACGGGTTTGGAATGTTTAAACGAAGCCCTATCATATGACACCCCATTTGATTTTTTGTGCGACTTTTTTCCTCTTTTGAACCCTTATATCTTTACAACCCCTTGGCCGATTCAGCTCATAATTCTACCAGTAAACTGTAGTAGTACTATCTGTTGACCTACCAAATTCTATGCTTATCGGATAATCGGTTCGAAAGTTATGCTCTGGAACAAACACAACACCCAAGTTGACACTAAGATCTTCGCTTGCTCGTTCAAATAAGCTAAAATACATAGATAGATAGTTAGACAATTGTTCTGAAGTAAAGAAACTCGTTTTGTTTCAGCGAAATCCTGCCGTGTATTCGTAGACGATAACGCAAGAGTATACCACAGTTGGAATTCATATTTGGAAAACAACACCTTATCTAAATGTGTTTTAATAGTGCCTCAGTATGGTGAATACAAAGGGACCATTCTTGAGGTGAATTCTCGCTTTGTTTTATCTTGAACCAGTTTACCAGTTTCCGTGTATTTTCTGAATACATACTTAGCTTCTGCTTCTGGCTTCACTCACAAGGTATCCGAATAAAAAGGTGTACTAGGTGTACATAGATGTTTGTTCTATGTCTGGTTACTATGTATTATAAGTATGTATTTACAAAAAAAAAAGTATATAAGTATTCTATCAGCAATCTGGTTCCCATATTACAAGCATTTCTTAGTTTGGGACTAGAGGGTGTTGTGTGAAATGCCCCTGAATAGTTATTTATTTATATTTATATTTTATTCAAGTTTCATCTAAATCGATCCATCTGTCACGGCGTGATTGAGATACAAAATCATTAGTCTTATCTGTGCTTCGGAGGGCACGTTAAACTGTCGGTCCCGGGTCAGTCGAAAATCAGAAAAAATCAGAAAATTTTTAGTAATCGTGTTTTCACATCATATGATGTATCACAAATATTCTCAACTGTAATATATATTTTTTTCAAAATGATTGATTCAATACTTTTAATGATATGCGGGATCAAAAATGAGAGATTGGGGTACTGTAAGCTCTTAAGCCACGACGGAGGTTTTAAGGCGGCCTAACAACTCCGTCACCAGAGTTGGTCACACTCATACGAACGAACGATTAGTCTTATATTACAATCTCTGGAGCCCATTGCTTCATTTACGTGGTCGGTACTTACCCGATGTTAAAGAAAAGTTTTAGTTTTTGTACTATTTTTAAACCCTGACGCAAAAACGACGGGGTGCTATAAGTTTGACGTGTCTGTGTGTGTATGTGTATGTGTGTGTGTGTGTCTGAGGCAACGTAGCTCCTGAACGGATGAACCGATTTTAATTTTGTTTTTTTTTTTTTCGTTTGAAAGGTGAATTAGTCGGGAGTGTTCTTAGCGATGTTTGATAAAAATCGGTCCAAAATTCTGGGGTTTTTTAAATTTTAAATTTAACTACCTACTTGTAGTATAATAATAACTGTATGGCCAAGTTGCATTCAATACGTCCAACCGTTTGCGATGTAATTGATTGAGGCACATCTAAAAAAATGTATTTCATTTTAAAAATATTTTTGTTAACAATGACAATGTAAATAAAGTACTAATTTACATGAAATTTCAGGGTGAAGATACATTCGCCGTCAAACTTTCCGTCGTACCTTCTCCGTCCTTAGGAGTGAAAGCAAGAGTACTAAGTACAGTGGACACGGCAAGCACAGTGGCTTCGATCGGTGCTATTGGCGTTATAGGTATGAATTCGTTTGTTTCATCAGACATAATGTTCACTTCTGAACATAGGCCTCTTTATATAATTCCAGAGCGACAGGTCTTGCGACAATCATGCTCATTGACAAGTGGGCGAATCAACTTTTAAGGCACTCCTTTGACAACATTGTGAATAGCTAAAAATAAAAATGAATTATCGAAATGTTAAGCAAATATAGTGTTAACATTTGCACTATTTATTCTATCTTTAGGTTTTGCTAAGTGGCATGACATCTCAGCTAGTTTAAACGAGTTTTTGTAGAAAACCTGATGAGTGTGCCTAATAAACATCGCAGCAGAGCGCTAATAAACGCACGCGCACCAGTTGAGAGCTTACTGCGGGCTCAGAGGCGGGTAAAGCGAGGTAGGCCTTGTCAGACCATACCAACGAAATATTAGATACTAATAGCCTCTGATGATACCAAGTTAGACGCCATTTCTTGATATTACTCAGAACTTTTATCGGTAACTCAGTATACCTGATGATTTAATCTACGTTTGGGACAAGAAGTTGAGGTGCATGTAATATACACTATTTAAGTCAAACTTTTGTTAATTTTTACTTAAAACGAAAGCCTTACCTTTTCTAAAGCGTAGTAATGTGTGAAAATGTAGTGTCTTCATATGTTTTTATTAAGTAACATCGTACTTTGTTACTTCACCTTCGTCAAAAGACACCTGTTTTTTGTATGGAGTTCCGCTGAGTTACCATAGGAAAAGCAAAAATTTTGCTATAAACTATAAAAAGTATGAAAATACCATATTAGCGGAGAATCTAAGTTTACGTTTACATTAAAACAATCTTATTTTAAACTGAAATACAGATTTTATCGTTATTTCCATGATAGGGACAAAAAAGGAGTGCCTTAAAAGTTGATTCACCCACGTAATTAAATTAAAAATTTAAAAAACCCCCGAATCTTGGACCGATTTTCATCAAACATAGCTAAGAACACTCCCGACTAATTTACTTTTCAAAAAAAACAAAATCAAAATCGGTTCATCCGTTCAGGAGCTACGTTGCCTCAGACACACACACACACACACACACACACACACGCACGTCAAACTTATAACACCCCGTCGTTTTTGCGTCAGGGTTAAAAATTAATCCAAGTCAACTTTCCAAGGTGAATTTTTTATAAAAATATTTGCGATGTTTTTTTGTCAGGGGTAGCGGCATTCACTCCCGTGGGGCCGGCAGTACTCGCAGGGGCCGCTGTAGCGACCGTCACCACAGGGCTGTACGGGCTAGTGCGCTCATCACTACACTTGCACGACAGAAGTGTTCATGAGCAGGTAACTAGTTGTAAACTGAAGAATTCGTTCATCATCATCAGCCTATATTGGTCCACTGCTGGACGCAGGTCTCTCCCAAGACGTCTTGATCTTCGGCTCTTCTCATCCAGTGTCTGCCAGCTACATTTCGCAGATAGTCGCCTCATCTCGCCGGAATTCTTCGTGAAAATCATCAAATACGAGTCCATTGCTGCTCATAAGCCTTCTAATAGATTTCCAGAAGTAACGATTTTGAGCCTTCTCTATCCATCAATTTCTCGCGATCGTCCGTCCATCGGGCGGGAAGCGATCCAACGCTTCACGTTCCGGTTCGTGACCATCGATTGTTAGTGCTGCGAGCCAAATAATATGTAACACTACGAGCATTCTACCAAAACAATTTATAGCAAATATCTTTTGTACTGTATTGCTAGATTCCAGAGTTTCATCTGGCTGCTGCGAGGTATAATGGCCCTGCCCATTGCCGCTTCAACCGGCTTACTCTGAGAGCTATATCAGTGCCCATGGAAATCGTATAATATAATTTTATTAGATAGATAAAAACTTTATTGCACACACAGAAAAAAGAAATTACAGGAAGAGAGAAACATAAAAATAGAGAGTACAATAAGAATAGAATTTATTTTGCAGAGTATAAGTCCAACGGACTCAGAAGCGCGGGGCAGTTGGTTGAACATAGCGGCGTCTAGCGTGGGACTGGCCGCGGGTGCAGCCAGCAGCTTACTGTCGCGTTCTGCGGCCGCGGGCACTAACCTTACTAAGGTAGGGCACGGCGTGACGTCATCACATTCATACTCAAATCCAAGATGGCGGCAACTTAGCAAATATTCGTTCGTTACTGCGGGTCCCACTAGTTGGGTCACACGGGCCTAGTATAAAACTAATATTTAGAGGATAAGCACGAAAAAATGTGACAATCGTAAATGCATCGTAACGACAGCGTACCGAGTTATTAAAACTAAGCACCTGCGCACGCGACTGCGCACGTTCGCTACAAATACAACCTGTCTAAAAGTGTATTTATCTATTTCTAGCTACAAGTGTGGCGTATGACAGCTTTATCTAGTATTTTCCTCGTTTTCGCATTCTCTATTTGACAGGCTTTGACAGGCGTCACAGCTCAGTCGGTAATAGCTGCCTTCCGTGCTGTGGGTCGTGGGTTCGATCCCCACTGAGAAAAAACATTTGTGCGTGAAAAACATAGATGTTTGTTCTATGTCTGGGTGTTACTATGTATTATAAGTATGTATTTACAAAAAAAAAAGTATATAATTATCCTATCAGCATCTAGTCTCTCATCCCATATTACAAGCTTTGCTTAGTTTGGGACTAGAGGGCGTTGTGTGAAATGTCCATGAATATTTATAGTAATTGACATGTAAGTAAGTACGTAAAATAATATTTGCGCAATTTTTGGTGCATCGATATAACCCGTCTATTGTCACTGAGATAAAATAAAGGATAAGTACATGTAAACAAAACTTGTCTTACTTTGCAGACGGGTCAAGCCTTAGCGGTTTCAGTGGAAGTTCTTCGTCACGCGAATATCGTGACAGGTGGCGCTGGTGTCGTCAACAGTCTTGTGCACATTATTCTAAAGGTAAGTGACGAATTAAAATCAATCATCATCATCAACCTATATCAGTCCACTGCTGGACGTAGGTCTCTCCCAAGACGCGCCATTGAGCTCGGTCTTCGGCTCTTCTCATCCAGTGTTTACCAGCTACATTTCGCAGATTGTCGCTCCATCTCGCCGGAGGGCGTTCTACACTACGCTTGCCTAAACGCTGACTTCGCTCAAGTATTCGTTTGCTCCAACGATTGTTTGTTCTACGGCAAACATGGCCGTCCCACTGACATTTCAGCTTGCTAATCCATCTGAGCTATGTCGACCACCTTACTTCTTTGTCGAATAACCTTTCCGGATTCTATCCTTAAAGAAACTCCGAGCATAGCTCAAACATAGCATAGACGCGTCGAACTAATTTAATTTCTTTTATTTTCAGTACCGCGATCACGGAGAAAAACCAACGAACTTAGAACTATTCCAGTTCACAGCCGCTACACTATTCTTCTGTAACGCAGTAATGGCGAATCGCACCGCTCAGAATATTATTGAAGACGCCCAGGCCAGAACTATTAACGAATACCGATCCACTTTGAGAAGCAATCGACATAGGTAAGCTTACATAGTAATAATAAAAATCGGAAAGGGTTAGTTTAAGTATTAGTAGATATAGTATATATGAAATTGTACTCCCTTACAGAAAAATGTTCGATAAAATCAGCGCCGAATCAAGAAGAGTCCAAGGCGCTGTTCAAGGCAACACAGAAGTGATCCGCGGCATTAAAAACATCGTCGACAAAGACCAATATTTCGCCGACGTCCTCAGAATAAACAAGGACATAAACCAACACAAGCTAAGGATATCTATGACGTCAGACGGCAAAGTCAACCTTAACGCCCAACACAAGTTTAACCCCTCAGAGCTTTACAGCATAGGTAAAGAAGGCCGGTCTCAACTTTTCAATTCACTGGGTCCGGCGGATTTAAACGCCCAAAATGTAACAACAAGAGTCGCGCCCACAACAGCAGTTGGGAGATACGTGGACACAGAAGAAGAAAGCAATGGAATGCTAGTCGGGATTCACCCAGGAGAAATCATTCGAATCGGGCAACTCCTTGTTAGGGTTAGCGCTTCGGGCGCTGAAAACGTAGCGCTCATGCTCGAAAATCTTAGCCAAGACATCTACGCGAATTTAATGACCGTTTCATTCAACACTCTATCCCAACTACTTCCTGACGAAATAGCGAGACTGCGACTACTCAGTCCGGACGAAGATCTCATAGTACAAATCGTGAAATTCGTCTTCAACTATATGAAACATGAGCGGCCTTTGGGCGATCCAAGTCGAGACACCGATAACGGAATCTCCGTGGTTTTAAAAGAGTTTTTCCAGGAAGGTGTGGTTCGGCAAGATACGATACTGCATTTGAAGGATCGATTGCTCGCTTGGATCGATAACGAGGTCGATCGCAGAAGGGAACAATTCCCGTATAAAAAGTTAGTAATCTGCGAGTCCTGTAGTGGTGTCAGATATGCTTAAAAAATTATAGAAATGTGATCGAAATGCACAATGGCTCGATTAGGAACAAAGAATGAATCACAGTCTTTCGAATTCTAAGACGATTATAAACGCACATAAATTGGGCAGTATAGTTTTTGATTGGTGTGTTTTGCTTTGAGATGAATATCACTTAGACTGTGGAATCTCAAACGCACAAAAAAAATGTACAAAAAATGTTTAGAAAGAACAGTTCGAGAGAAATATTCCTTAGTATTTGAAATATCTATATGTAAATTACTACGAGAACTTTATAACGCACTGATTTTTAAAACACTATTAAAACTTGTCTTTTTGTAATGTCATTTACAAGTAGATGTACTAAAGCACTGATAAAATCGAAATACATATCAATAATGTCGCCAAAATCTGGTATATTTGTAAAATGTCTAAAAGTAGGTATCAAAATTAGGTAAAAGCTGGATTGATGATTGTTAAGTACATTCGCGTACAATGGACGGTAAAGTTTAATTGTTTCACATTAATCTCCTAAACCTTATCCAGTTTTTTTATAGGACTGAATGATGAAACAAGGTGTACGGCCACCTGATGTTAAAATGACTAGAAAATCTTTTTTCATATACCTATATGATGAGACAAGCCGATGGCTCACCTGATGTTAAGCGGTAACCACTGCCTATAACAATACATTGCCTCACTAAGGACGTGCCCTGTAATGCACTGAACTGCGCCCATTACTCTGAGACAAAGGTGTTTAGTGTCATGTGCCTGTAATTACACCGGCACCCATACCCTTCAAACCGGAACACAGCAATGCGAGCATCTCTGCTTGGCGGCAGAATTAGGTACGTTGGTAGTAGGTACTTCCCCGGACGAGCTATTTCACAAGAAGCTCATCTCTTTTCGTTGTCATGTCAGTGACAATGAAAGAGCACTTTAAAAAGCCGAAGACACGAGATTATGAATAAAAGCAATTGAATTGAAGTTGATTTGTACGTGTGTGTACCAGTATGTGATACATAATGCACTGTGACAAAAAATATGTCACTTGCAAGATTACAAAGAGCTTCTTATAATGTCGGTGTGATACATAGCTTTGTGTATTAATCTGTATTATTGCAATGAAATTTATGTTATTTTAAATTAGATGCTATGTATTTTAGGGCGTCTTGCACCAGAATCACTAAACGTATTTTACAGCTAAATCGATTCAAATCTGACGTATTTGTATGACTTGACAACTCGTTAAATACTATTTAAGAGTTAAACGCGTTTAGCGATTCTAGTGCAAGCCGCCCTTATACAGGATGTAAGGGATGTAATAAGTCCACTTCCGTAAACATCGGGGGGTTAAACCATTCATTAGTATGACCAAGTTTTCTAATGTAACCAACAGTGCGAGAAAAAGAAATCGGCTGTTTCCAACGACATTTTATAAAACGGACTATGCATTAGCGCTCTGAAAATGAAACGATACAATTGTGCTCAGACGAGCGCGTGAGCACATTACTTAGGTTTAAATTAACGAACACTTAGAAGGGCTTGAGTGCAAATCTGCAATGCACAACAAACATACGACTGACAAGCGCCAAAACATGACATTTCCGAAGTGCCAAAATTCTGGCGTTTTCGTAATGAAATGCTGATTCCTTTGTATTGTAGTTCAATGGCTATTTCATATAGGAATGTGTGAAATACTTAGCAGATATTTTTCTTTGTTCCTTAAGAAAAGTTGGTCATTGAATATGTACCTACCTTAACCACCGGAGTTTACGGGAGTTTTACACCCGCACCCTTACCGCGAAACGAAATGGTAATAAAAATCAAAAACTTTAGTTGTGATTTTTACAATCTTAAAATAAGTTAATACTAGTCATCCCCTACTACAGTTTTAAAGATTTTGGGTAATGCTAAGGTTGTATTAAATGTAACAAAAGTTTTTGAACTCCATTACCATTGAGTAGAACCGATTTGACGGTGATATTTAGAATAGATACCTAACATGTTAGGCTAAGAAGTTGTTACTATTTATCCCTATTTATCCTGGTGTCAGGCACGAAAGGCCGCGGGCTGTAGTTAGGTTGAGTACACGATATAATTTAGTATATCCAATATTTTATGCTTTCACCAAAATACTATTCATGTAAAGTGTAATAAAGTTAATAATTTATTTATCTGTTTATTAAAATCCCTAGTAAATTGGTAGGTAGATAACACCCAACCCAAGACATTCATAGAATTGTAAAAATAGGTTTACTCTGTACCAACATCTTTTTTACCTTAGATGGGCTGATTAGGGATTAATTACTGATATCAAGGCTCTGCCGCCACCGCGGCCAACTTGTATCTTCCACCTAAACTAATTATTAAAGCAATGCAAATCACTTGTTAGAATACTTAAATGTAGGCATAGAAACCAATGACTCGAGATGGGGCGAATTAGGGTCATCCAGATGCATATTTGCATTTTATTTAAATGACCCACCATAAAAATTCTCTACACAATCACACACATTAGCACTTTTTTTTTTAATTAACCAATACTGTCCCACTGCTGGGCAAAGGTCTCCCCCCTCGTCTTCCACTTCCCGCGATCTTTGGCAAGTTCCGCCCATTTCCGCTCGAAGGAGTCCAGGTCGTCATGCCAGCGCTTCCTCGGGCGGCCGCGACGTCTTCTACCTCCTGGGGGTATCCAGCCTGTGACTACACACTAGCACTAGGTAACATTATTTTGCATTATGCGCATACGCAGCGCACACAGAGTCACAATCGTCATAAACACTCGGTCCATGCCAGCCTGCTCTATATGATAGAGCTAAACGTGTAGCATAGCAGCTCATGCGTCATCATACCTCAACTAACTGGCATCGTGTATCAGGCCTTTATATTGTTTATGGTCGGGGAACTCCCCGACACGTATCACCAAGCTGCACAAAACACATTGTGCGCCGCGTCACCATAGCACGGATTAACCTACTTGTTCGCAATATCACTGCTGATTACAATTTGAAACCCAGGTATATTTTAATGCATAGTCAGTAAGAAGCTGAAGAAAACGGAGCTAGATATTTAATTTTTGTACAAGACGTGTGTGTGATCTAAATAATTCACTTGCAAACATTGTTAAAACTTGTTTCAGATTCAGATCTTTATCGCAACTACCTAGACAAGTACTCAACTAAGTAGGTGAGTTTAATTAGTGCTCTAACACAAAAGTAATATTGTTTCTGTGTTGCGTTCCTTTCTACGGGTCAAGCAAGTAGTAGGTAAGTAGGTATCTTAGTATCTATACCTACCTACTACTTCACTATAGCGACGGATGTGTCTATCTATAAGTAAACATATCCGTCTCCTCTCAGAAAACAATCTATTACGCGCACGCGAAATGGATAGAGTCTATCTGTTAGTAAGTACCTAAACATAGACAATTAAAATATCAGTCATCTTTTTTTTTTGTCACGCGCCTGTTATGTAACGTACCTACCTATTTACCTTCATCATCATCATTGGCCTATGCGTCTTTTGCAGACGATTTAAGTAGTGCCTGCACCCGGTCGCGGCAAACATTTCCTTTGGTGGCTGTACAAGCCAATGCGTGAGCGCACTGCGCGGCCACAGTTGGCGCAGTTAAATTTTGCGACGGATGGATCAGTGTCGCTTGCGTGTCGTCTCGCTCTTCTATCTGCTAGGGAGGCAAACCAGGTCTGGTCATGATGTTTTTGACCATCCTTTAATGATTTCCTCCATCCAGGTCTGTCGTCAGCAAGCTCCTCCCAGTTACTGTGGGTTATGTTAAAAGATGTCATGTCCCTCTTGGCGCAGTCCTTAAAGCGAAGCAAAGGTCTCCCTATGGCTCTCTTTGCATTTGCTATTTCACCCAGCATGACTCGTCTAGGGAGGCGTGACTCCTCCATGCGGTGTACGTGACCCAGCCATCGTAATCGTCTCTCCTTCAATAAGGCCGTGAAACTGGGCATCTGAACAATATCCAGGACCCGCTCATTTGTCACTTTATCCTCCCAGGAAAGATGGAGGATGCTGCGCAGGCAGCGCATGTGGAATGCGTTTAGCCGACGCTCCTGTTTTGCATATGAAGTCCAACATTCAGCTCCGTACACTATTCTATTTACCTTAGTTACCTACTAACTTAGTAGGTACTGGCACAAGTTAAGTACAAAGTTAGTAGTACTAACTGTTATCATAGTGGTGTTATATAGTGCGTGTCTATGTCTTCGTTCTACCACGTTCAGGTAATTTAACAAACCAATTAAGTACCTGTTAGCATATACGGTATTTTTAATAATTTTAATAGTATTATTTTGTGCTTTATATGATCTGAGTTCTGTATTGAATGGTTATCTGGTTCGCACAGCGCTGAGTTTCTGTATTTGTTTGACAAGATGGCGCTGTGGTGTATGTTTTCACGCAATCCATTCGTTTTGATCACGTGACTCCTAATTTTGTTGAAGCGAGTCAAATCAGGTCAAGCTGTCAATCTCTGTAAAATGAATCGCGAGCATTATGCGCGCGCGTGCCGGGCCAGCCGGACATGCTAGAGTTGTTTTGTAACGAGATGTAATTGTAGGCATCATTTTGTACTAAAATCGTAATAAATATAGAAGTTTGCCTGAGATTACCACTGTGTTTATTCTACGAGATTGGATACGCTATTATATCAGAAGTTAGTATGTGAACTAGCCCACAATATGGTATGTACACTTATATTATTTTGATCAGTAAATGATGTGCTTTAGATGAATATTTGAAAAATAATAAGCTTTGTGATGTGAATCATTTTGTTTGTTTATTTGTTGGAAAATTTATAACATTTTGACTAGTAACTAAAACTAAGTAGGTAAGTATCTGTTCATCTAAAAACATTACGACAACGGTCAACGACCGTTGTACCTACCTATCTAACAAGTATTGAATGGTATTTGTTGTGTTTGTAGCGTATCATAATACGCACACATGTAGATGCTGAACAGTACCTACCTACCTACCCTTTGTCTTACCTATCTATTCGTTAAATACTTGTACTTGTACCCAAGTTGTACCTACCCAACAACTGTTAGGTACCTACATTGCAATTGCACAGGCACATTGCAAGGCTGATAAGAGTGAATCTGTATTCCCGAAGGACGAGTCACATTTTGGTAAAACAAGAGTAGGTATTTTTTTCGCTCAAGCATTTAGGTAAGAATACTTAGTCTATCTCGCTTTAGCATTTTTTTGATCCTACTATGATGTTAGGTACCGTTGATTGAATGTACTTGCTTGTCATGGCGTTGCGTTGGCGTTGCGTACCTATTCGAACTATATTGCGCGTCAACGCCAGCTCGACTGCTAAACATTATAGTGTTACCGCGCTTTGTATCTCGGATATGCAAGCGTTACGATAGGTACCTACGTTTACGATTTTCTTATTTTATTCGTGATCAAGGCACTAGTAGCATATGCAATGCATATACGACGAGCGTAATGCTGTAGCTGGCTTAAAAATTCCCACTAGTTACATCAATAGAACTAGCAATGTACAGTACGCACAACGGATCTCTCTCTCTGAAGTTAGGTAAAAAAAAAAAAACCGATTGTGCATTTATTGTTGTGCAGAAAAACGCGATAAGTACAAAGTTTTGTAAGTTCGATTCTTACAATTAATTTAATAGTCGTTCGTTTGTATAAGTTAGTGGCCAACTTTGGTGACGAAGTTGCTAGGTCACATTAAGGCCCCGTTGTGGTTACTAGAGCCGTGACCGACAGCTTGACGTGCCTTCCGAAGCACGGAAGCACTCACCTGTAAATGCCACTAGTGGTCACCCATCCAAATAGTGACCGCGTAGAATGTCGCTTAACTTAAATCATCACTAAAGATTGACAAAGCAAGCACCGCCACGGGTGTTTAGTAATAGTAAAACATGGATGGTTTATCTAGATAAGTAGATAATAAAAAAATATATAATATACATTATCTACAAATATAACCACGTTACGATTGTGGTAAATAAGTAGAACTACTGGAGTTCTAGGTTATTTCTTAAATACCTATTCATATTGCTTAGTGGCGAAGTTAAATCTACTTAGGTATTACTTTATTTGGTTCTTCAACCTGTTATAATGTGATAGTTACTAGATGACTTTTATCTAATAGAAAGTAAAAGTTATTTCAACTAGTCTCTGCATCGAAATATTGTCTGATACACAAATAAATAATATTGACAGGATATATCATTGTGATATATTGGTAATAATGTCACTATTTTGTTACATGGGTACATAATATTATCATCAATAAATATAATCTGTAGGTACGTAATAAAATATACCTAGGTACCTACTTTATGTTTAAGTATTGCTGGCTCAACCGTTCGCTACATTTATCTGGGATCTCGTGGTGGAAAAGGATGGTATTCACTGGCCAGGGATTGAGTAGGTACTTAGACAGAGACAGACGCTGCACAACCTGAGACTGTAGTAGGCATTAATGCGATTTAGGTCTTCTACGCATTGGGTACACCAGTCTCAAATGGCAGTAACGATGGCTTTGAAACTAACCTTGTTGACTTCATTATTTATAGAGTTGGTATAGTTCTGGTAGGTATACTGTGTTAGTTTGGTGTATCGTATAATATACAATAGGTATATTATGGATCGATATTTGATGTCATACTATACTGGATATTATTGCAATGAATTACGATTGATACAGTATGCTACAACTATAATATATTAATTTTGTGGATGTACTTATAGAACATGTAATAGGTATGATTATATATTACAATTATATATTTATACCAACTGCATATTGTGTACCCACATAACACGATTATGTATGGTGCATATAACCCATAAATAATATACTATTTTGAAAATGGCGAATCATGCCATTGATTACTAAGTGATGATGTTCAATAATAAATATTCTATTAATATTACCAAATGGCTTTTTCTCTCGAACTACGTTACTAAAAGTATAGTTTAGTTAGTATAGTATAGGAAGTAGGTATAGTAAAGCAATTTCAAATAAGTACTATGATTATCTATACCTTAAATTATACATATTACATGACAATACTTGTTCATATTGCGCGCAAGATATTGTCCTCGGTGAGCGTGCTCAGTGAGACAATGCACTGTTATAGGCAGTGGTTCCCATTTGGCATCGGATGAACCGTCGCCTTGTTCTATTATTTATTATTAGTATAAAAGAAATATAATAATTATAACGTGTAAGCGAATTCACTTTGTTTACAATAATTTGGAATAATAATGTGTTCAGGTTCACATTCACTTGACTAAAATATTAGTAGGTAATTTTGGGTACCTACCTGAGTAAATATTTACAATACATAATGATAGTTGAGTCTAAGTTGGATTCAAAACACCTATTAGTGATCCGTGGAGTTGTGTGCAACAAATGCTAAGTAAACTTCTGTCAGTATACATTAATTTGAATTTTAATCACTTTAAATAAATTATTATTAAAACAAATAATAAATTATTAAATTTTGCTAGTTTTAAAATGGGTAAATTGTCAAGCTGAATTATTATATCCAAGTTGTATACTGACCACGGTTAAATGTATAAAATTGGTTGTATAAATCGAATCCTTAACAAGGCGAAAATGGTGATTTAATATGCAATTTTGTAATATATATAAGACAGAAGAATACAATAAATTACCAACCAAGACTACCAACCTTCTTACCTACTTACATAATTATAGCTTAAGCTCATTATAAGTGGACTATAAAGTTCTTCGATGAGTAATAATAAAGTTCTTTAAACCGAAATTAATATAAAATATTTGATTAAATTATTGAGGGACGGAATCATTTAATCAAGATCCATTTATACCTGTACAGTATTGCACAGTCGTCAAAATCAAAATCAGTCAAGACACATGGGCATTATCATCAATAACAATTAATAGTGATGTGGCGGTGTTAAAATATTGAGTTGCTACTTTCAAATTATATTATTATTATGATGTGATAAGGTATTAAATTATTTATGCATTGTTTGTTAAAATGCAAATTATGGACAGGATAATAAAATAATGATATAACTCGATACAATAACTGCCTATGTCGTGTTTCGACGTTTTATGGTTTAAAAAAAAAACAATATTCCGCACATTAATGGAGTGTGAGGAATGATAAATTGCTATATCAAGGCAGATTGAAGGTTTATTGGTAATGTAAATGAAGGCGTTATATTCGTACCTAACTAATTTAATTTTAATGTTAATCAAGATGGTCGAACGGTGCTTGGGAATCCAATTAAAATATATATATATATATATATATAAATAATATATATATATTGTTTGAGGTTTGGTACCTAACTATTATTATTTTTCCGAAGTATAATATATTTTCTAATATATGTTTGGTAATATGTACTGACTGGTTCCGTACAGAAGGTATTTCGGATTATCAACTGGCTAAACCTTTGCTGCATTAAGATGATTACTGGCGAACTTTCGATACTAGAGGCTTGAACATAAGTATTGAATTGGGAAACATGCCACCGAATTGCGGTGCTCACTGTTTATTTTATTTATAGAATGTTTAGTTCTGAAAGTAAACAGTATTCATCCTTATAATATTTATTTAAACAACAAGGATATTATGTTTGGGATTTAGTGCCCAATTCACTTAATATTGATATTGTGTTCTAACAATTATTTAGATTTATTAAATATAATAATAATCTTATTTATTTAAATATATTCTTATATTTAAATAAATAAGATAAATAAGAATATATTTAAATATAAGAATATGAGAATATTCTTTATGAGAAATCATTTCCAGTCAAGTCCTGTATAAATAAATCTAAATGATATGAAGACAGATTAAATAAATTAGTCAAATTATTATTGCAGTCAATAAATATTGCTAGTATGAAGTTGTAATTTATAATATATAGTTGAGATTAAAACACTATAATAATAATAATAGGCCTTTACATCTATTGAAGATGATTTATACAGCGTCAGGAGGCAACCTATGCCTACACTTAACGGGACACTGTAGTGCCTGGGACAATGTTTAGATGGAGTAGGCTTGCCCAGCACCTATACCATCCTCTCAGCCTAGTCAGCCGTATCCACAGGAAAGACAAGGTCAATACGTGCGGAGCTGACTAAGCCAAGGGTTTCCTCACGATGTTTTCCTTCACTAAAACACTATATAATCATTGTAATATTGTTATTCAGAAGTTGATATTTTAAGCATTGTTAAATTATCAAGGTGCTTAAAAGCTAAATACTTCAAGTTACCGGTACCTATTTGATAAGTAGTTATGGAATCAATTATATTTTAGTATTTATTAGGTACCTATACCTATAAAAATCCGAAACTTATGATTATGATAATCTCTACAAAGCCTAGTAAATGAAATGTATTGCTATGTTACAGTAATCACTATGAAGAAAATGAAAGGTGCTGCTATATTGCGGTGATCACGCCATGTTGGTGAAAGTGAGACATTCTGCTATATTGCAGTGATCACTCTGAAGAAGATGTATAAGTGAAACATGCTGCTATAATGCAGTGATCACTATGAAAAAAAAGTATAAGCGAAACAGACTGCTATAATGCAGTGATCACTACTATATAGGTTTAGGTGAGACATTCCACTATATTGTGGTGATCGCCGCCTATAAGTTTATTATTACCTATTATAATTATAGTGCAGAGGTGAGACATTCCACTATATTGTGGTGATCGCCGTCTATAAGTTTATTATTACCTATTATAATTATAGTGCAGAGGTGAGACATTCCACTATATTGTGGTGATTGCCGTCTATAAGTTTATTATTACCTATTATAATTATAGTGCAGAGGTGAGACATTCCACTATATTGTGGTGATTGCCGTCTATAAGTTTATTATATCTATTGCTAATTATAGTGCGGAAGTGAGACATTCCACTATATTGTGGTGATCGAGTTTATAATTATCTACTGTTAATTATAGTGTGGTAGTTATGGTACCGATATTAGTGAGACTACAGTAACTACACTGAATAGTTCAATAATATTACCAGTTATTATTATCTACCAATATTTTTTTAAATCAATTATACCTACTAGACATTTTACCATCACTATTAATTGTGGTACGCGATTAGATCAATTAGTGAAATTTAATCAAATCACGACACAATATGAAATATAATAGAAACACTTTAAACGATGAAAGTTTATTACCTGTTTGAAAGACTACGTTAAATAAGTAGTCATATTTTTGAAGCAACTTTATTTAGTTTATTTCATTAAATAAATGTATTCATTATTAGAATACAAGTAATTAAAAAAAATCATTGAAAATTTTACAGCTTTATTCAAAGTAGCTGAAAAAGTTCATGTAATTTATATTTGATTTATATTTTCAGGTATTCCAGCTATTAGGTACTCACCATATTTTACAGTGGCAACGGTGATCTACTTATGACGTAAAATACTGAAATAATTTTAAATAAAATAAAATATGGGTATTATATTAAGTATATTTGCGACCAACTAAGAGAGTTATTTTTTTAAAAGTTTATTAATAATTTATTAATCTTCACAGATCGCATTCCGGTAACTCCCTGTATTTGGACAGCGGCAACTATAACTTACATTCTTTAGGATTGTGTTTCTTTTATTAACATAATTAGTTTTGAAAATGAATGCATCATTGTTTTAATTGCTTTATAATTGTTCATATTATAGTTAGTACTTTAGTAATTAAAATAGGCCTTTAAATGAAAATATGTAACTGTTACATCATAAAGAAATGAACTATACATATACTAACACAGTGTTAGTATAATTACGTTTAGCTAAAATAACAATTTTTGTATATATTTCATATATCATAATTTGTGAAGCTGTTGTAATAATTAGATAGCAAGTATACTATGTAAAATATAAATGCATAATAATATTACCTAACTATAAAATATTACTATGCATTTCGGTCCAAACCGTTTTTGTATTATTATTAAAATCTTTATTTATTATTAAACATTAAAAAGAGATAAAGTTTTAAATTAGTTAAGATTTTGTTATAAGAGTAATTTTGGAACTGATTAACCAATGTTTTGGGTATACTACTACTACATAGGACTACTTATTACAATAAAAATAGTTGATAGATAAATATAATGTAATCTGTAATGTAATGTTTTTGCACGCCCAGGAAGACTGGCAATGCTCTTGGCATTAAGTCCTCCTAGCACTACATATTTGTGTGAAATTTTCAAATAAATAAATAATCTCAATATTCAGTCTGATAAACTACAGGACAAGTCCAAGATAAACATTATTATTATTATTAATTTATATATTATTCTGCTATCGTGTTATAGGTATAACTAATCATAGATGTTTGATTTATATAAATATTTATATTTTGTTGTCTACTTAAGTACTTGAATAGATCTGGATCTCAATGTTAGTTTTAATTTACTTAGTCTAATTTTAAGTTAACTGTTGCATTGTGAATGTTGTGTTCGCCTATAATTGGTGTTTGCACTAGACATAAGACTACTACAATAAGAATATAATGTTGTTTCTGTGCACAACACTGTTGGTGATCTTATTAATAATAAATAAATAAAAAAAATAAAAAAAATATGTTCATACAGCTCATTCGTTATGAGTATAAACAGTTGTATGAAAGCTGTGGTTGCATATTTTGTAACTTCATTCTGAAGAGATTACATAAAGTCAAAATATTCTTAAGTTTCCTTTATCTTGTTGTTTACTAATTTTGTTTGGTTTATCGTTGAAGAAAGTACTTTATTATGATAATTTTATTATATTGATGGTAATCTTGTATAATTAATGTATGATTTGATTTGATATCGTAAATTAAGGTTTCATATTCTATTATTTATCCACCATGATTTGTACTGTATAGAGACATACACCTAGTGGAATGGCCGGGTCGGAATAGAGACATTCCGTTAATAGGACGGCCGACTGTTAGCATATACGGTATTTTTAATAATTTTAATAGTATTATTTTGTGCTTTATATGATCTGAGTTCTGTATTGAATGGTTATCTGGTTCGCACAGCGCTGAGTTTCTGTATTTGTTTGACAAGATGGCGCTGTGGTGTATGTTTTCACGCAATCCATTCGTTTTGATCACGTGACTCCTAATTTTGTTGAAGCGAGTCAAATCAGGTCAAGCTGTCAATCTCTGTAAAATGAATCGCGAGCATTATGCGCGCGCGTGCCGGGCCAGCCGGACATGCTAGAGTTGTTTTGTAACGAGATGTAATTGTAGGCATCATTTTGTACTAAAATCGTAATAAATATAGAAGTTTGCCTGAGATTACCACTGTGTTTATTCTACGAGATTGGATACGCTATTATACCTAAGTAGGTACTTTAAAACTAAACTCGGACTTAAGATATCTACATAACATAGATGTTTGTTCTAAGTCTGGGTGTTACTATATATTATAAGTATGTATTTACAAAAAAAAGTATATAAGTATTCTATCAGCCATCTAGTTCCCATATCACAAGCTTTGCTTAGGGACTAGAGGGCGATGTGTGTAAAGTCCATGAATATTTATTTATTTATTTATCTAAGAAACTTGTTGGAAAATTATCCAGTTACAACTTCGATCAACTATACCTCAGTTACAATGTGTGGTTTATCAAAATGTTCAATATCATTTATAAAAAGTTGAAATATAAAAACGCGATGAAATTGATGTTGATGATAATATCGCGCCTCTTTTTTAGGGTTCTGATTGTGGTTCCGATCCATAGGGCATTTTTTATAGGGGGTATAAGTGATCGAACAAGCAGATGACCCACCTGATGGTAAGTGGTAACCTCTGCCTATAGCAATGCATTGTCTCACTGAGCACGTATACGAAGGACGTGCAATATTGGCATTTAATTGTTTTTTAATTAGCCTTTTTTGTCCCCGGTTGGGCAAAGACTCCTCACTGCCCTCCACTCATATCATAGGTATCATAATCATTTATTCATAAATAATTTGTAGAAATGTATTTGAAATAAAACACTAAGGGCGGCTTGCACCAGAATCGCTAAACGAGTTTAACTGCGAGTTGTCAAGTCATACAAATACGTCAGATTTAAATCGATTTAACTGTTAAATACGTTTAGTGATTCTGGTGCAAGACGCCCTTAGGCACATCACTTGTCTTATGTCACAGAATATTAGCTAGTGTTATATTATTATCTGTGATATTAGTAAGTAGATACAAATACCTAGCTACCTACTTATATGCTTACAGATATGCAGCAGTCACGGGCTTCTAGTCCTGAGACTAGACCCTCGGCCAAAGAATTACAACAACAGTATTACGAGGCTATGGGCGACACAGATTGGGAATTGTAAGTAAATAATTTAGAAAGTTTTACCTTTTCATAATAGGTAACCTAACCTACCTAATCTGGTTTTGCGTCTTTTAAATAGACCATCACCACTAACTGTACACTGTACAAATATTTGACACATTTTAATAAGTAGGTAATTGACAGCAAAAATAGAAATGATAATTTAATGACTACTTACATACTTATGTGAAAAAAATAGAGCTCTAGCTCTAAAACAAAACTGTTTAAAAAACTGATTCTGTGCCCATGATGATAAGTAGGTAAATAAGTACTGGAAAAGGTACCTACAATTATTATAGTAACAATGATTTTTATTTTTGAAGGTACGATTTGAAGCAAAGAAAATATTTGTTGCAAAAAATTGCTGTGGCTCTCTGCGGGCCACCCACAGTGGAAGGGAATCTGTGCTTACCCGATAACGGTTTAAAACTGCAAGGGTATGGCGTAAGGGAAGAAGAAATCTGTATGACAGTGTTTAATAAGATATGCAAACAAGGTAGTTATTCCGTGCTGTGGGTCGTGGGTTCAATCCCCACAGAGAACAAACATTTGTGCGTGGAAAACATAGATGTTTGTTCTATGTCTGGGTGTTACTATGTATAATAAGTATGTATTTACAAAAAAAAAGTATATAAGTATTCTATCAGCTATCTAGTTCCCATATCACAAGCTTTGCTTAGTTTGGGACTAGAGGGCGTTGTGTGTAAAGTCCATGAATATTTATTTATTTATTTATTTGATAGTTACAAAACTTCAAAATAATTGAAAAAAATATGTCATCCAGATGAATGAAATTGCGTAGTTTGCTTTTCTGTGACTTAGCGGTGTTTAGGTATCATTGTTATAATAATCATCTATTGATGGAGCCGAAAGTTGGAAAATTGAATCGGTTTCTCTAGTTTTTTTAAGACATCAATTATTTTGGGTTGTGTTCATTAGATTAGGTTTATCTAGAACACCTACACTTAAGTAGGTAGATACGTATGTTTATAGATAAGTCCACACTGAACGCAAGAACGCATTTGATTTCTCTATATATTTTTCAGCTGGGCGCTCCTACAACGGCGAAAATGTATTGGTATCAACAATAAGAGTTGTATTGGTTACGCCAAAAGATGCCGGAATTTTCAAAAAAAACTCTAAAGACCACTGGGATAATTTGCATTTGAAAAAAGGAGATAATGTCACAATCGCTGTGTATCATATATTTTGTGTCAGGAAATGTGCTGCGGTAAAACCTGGAGGTGAGTAGGTAGATAGCCTACATGCTGACTCCTCCCACATTCCACATCCTACAGAGACTAAAAGCCAGAGAGCTTTAGAAAACTTAGCTAAGTCAGCATTTATCTTTTATATTTTAGCAAAAAGCTGCAGAATCTACATCGACTCTGATGGTAGGGTGTACCAAAACTGGCAAAGTTATTTGGAGAACAATTTATTACCAAAAGGTGTCATGGTTGTCCCAGAGAATGGAGAATACAGAGGCTCGATCATAATCACGGTAATAGCCAATTTTTTTATGAAAAGTAATGGTACAAGCTGATGGCCCACTTGATGTTAAGCGGTTACCTCTGCCTATGTTACAATGCACTAACTCACATCAAGCAAGTCCATTGAAGACGTGCTTGAGAATTATCTACTTTTACGCAGAGGTAGAGTTATTGCGAAGTGGACTCTACGGGGAGTGTTGTTTTTGAAATTAAATTACTTGCCAGTGGTATTCAATTGACGTTTGTTCACCAGGAGATCACAAAAGACAAGGATATTGATGAATCTGTAATGCCTGAAGTGAAACTGACCGTTCTATTATCACCAGCTATGGGCCTCGGAGCTAAAGTGCTGCATGCTACTGATATAACTTCGATAGGTAAGCCATTGCTATCGATTCTGTTGTTGCATTTTTCTAAACTAACCTAATTTGACAGCACTAACCTAATTTAGTGCTGTCAAATTAGGTTAGTTTATAAAAATGCGACAACAGAATCGATAGCATTGTTTGCTAACGATGGAAAACATCATAGCGATAGAGAAAGAAGACTGAATTTTACGAACATTTAACCCATCACCACTCACGGTCTGGTAGTGATTGGTACCTAGATTTTCTTCTAGTTGAAAAAAAACCTGTTGAAATTTGATCATTTTCTACACGGGTCTATTATGTAACTAAGTTATAACTGCATTTGTAGGTAAAGTTCATATTTTGATGTACCTATTTCAGTGGCAAATATTGGTGGTTTAGGTGCGCTGATCGGCGCTGCCTTTGCTACTCCCGTAGTCGCTCCAATATTGATAACAGGAGCGATAGGCACAGGCGTTGTCACTGGTATCTACGCCATAGTCCGTTCCTCCATAAACTTGGCGGATAGAGGAAAACATGATCAGGTAGGTTATGCAATTTGTCAGGAAGAGGGCAGAATCGATGAATCGACGACATTGTGAAGACTGCTTCAGGCTGATGATTTTGACATCGATGACCAATTTTCATACAAGTTTTTTCTAAGAAATTTCTACCAAGTACCTACTTGCCAATAAATTTAAAATCTTGAACATTTTCTTACAGAACATTGGCTTGGGTAGTTCCGAAGCACGCAACTGTTGGATCAACATTATAATGTCGGCTGTAGGCATTTCATTCAGTGCCGCTGCAAAACTAGTGGCCTGGGCAGCTTCTTCCGGCACTAATATCAAGGTGAATCCTGCTGAATAATATCTTCCAGGTCCGCATTTGGACGAAAAACGTGACCCAAATTTTTGAGTAGAAATTTTCATAAAAACTGTCCAAAAATCAGACTTGAGTATTTTGTATCTACCTACTAGATACTTTATAAAGCATTCGTTGGGAGCCTATTTACTTCGTAAAGCAGTTGTTATTCGTTCGTGTCGCGTATTGGTATGCTAAATGCCGCAATTTAAGTGGATTGGGTAGGTTTCCTTAGCGAAGGGTGGCACAGGTAGCTTGGTATTTCTCAAAAACTAGAAGCTCAAAACTCAATACCACAGGGATGCGTGTTAGGGTGCATCCTATTTCTAATATACATAAATGATTGACCACGAATAACAGATAAACAAGCATTCCTATATGAAGTTAACAAATACTCACAATCACATACGTACCTAATTTATGAAATAAACATTCATGAACACTGAATAGTAAAATACATTCCTAAATTCGAGTAGGTAATAGCCATAAGTATTTTTTTTCTCTTTCTTTCAGGTTCTTATGAACGCCTTCCAGTTTCTGAAGTATGCCAACATTGCGACTGGAGTCGTGGGCGTGGTGAATAGTTTGGGCGATATGATTTATGAGGTAAAAAATCTACCTAGATAAAAAAGTTTAGATGTGTGGATGTTCGTTCTCAATCACGTCGCAACGACTGGTCCTATGTAGGTGAAACCTAGAATGTTAAACGTATAATTCGTAACCTGGATTAATTTAAAGGCTAAGTACCTACTTTTTATTTCGAAAAACCAACAGAACCTACAGGACAAAGAATGAACGGGACGCGGACGGAAGCTAGTATGGTATACAATTTGTAATACTTTTTAGGTCACAACACGTGGTGCACGGTAGCTTAGGTATAATTTTACTTACCTATGCACTTTGTTCTCTGTTGTTTCAGTATAAGAAATACAATAAAAAACCTTCAGGTTTGGAGTTATTCCAGTTTACTACGTCCGCTTTGTTCCTTGGTATCGGAGTGATGTCGAATGCTACCGCTCAAGAAATAGTACAGGATGCTCAAGCCACGACTATTAACGAGGCAAGAGATGCTCTTTCCAGCAACGTAAAAAGGTAGGTAGCTCAGAACTTTACATTAAACTTTAGCAGCGTCAGTACGAAATCTGTATCGTACGTTGTAAAACTTGATTGTATTTGCAGAAAAGCTTTCGACAAATTAACTGCAGAGAACCGAAGAACTCTAGGCACTATCAATGGTAACGCTGAAACTATAAAAGCACTCCAAGTCATCACAGATAAAGATGACTTCTTTGCTAAAATAGCGCGAATGAATAAAGATATGAATAAGAATAAAGTTAGGGTATCCTTGAGTTCCGAAGGCAAACCTTTGATAAACAACCAGCATAAGGTGAGCCTTTCCGAGCTTCAAGCAATGGGAAAGGGAGCTCGAAACGAGCTATTCTCCAAACTTGGCCCCGCAGATACCTCGACTAAAAACGCACCAACTAGAATTTACGTATCCGCTAACAGTGGATCGTCTTCAAAGATTATCACGACAAAAAGTTTAGAAATCTGTGTAACTGCCGAAGGGTTATGCAAAGTGGCCAACTTCCTCAAAGGACTTAGCAAATTAGACCAAGAGTTCGTCGCAGAAGTATTATCTCAACTGTCTGCCGATATTCACGATGCTTTTATTTATGTGTGCGTCGATATTGCCTCTAATCTGTTTCCAGGTGATCCTCATTTTAATGGGCGCGTTGTATATTTGATTTTCGATTATATCAAATCGAAAATAAAGGAGTGCGACTATGAAAACGATTGCGGTTTCATAATAGTCATGAAATCTTGGATAAAAAACGGGAGGGTGGATAAAGAAGTAATTTTGATGCTGAAAGATAGATTCATGGCAAGTTTCCCTGCACAAGCCAATATCCACAGCGATCCTGAGAACTATGATTACATTTTTGAATTCCGGAAACGTTATAAAAGGTTCATGACATTGCGAGTCGGTGAAGAAATATCCATAGGCTGTCATAAAATTATTGTAAAATCCGCAACGGTTGAAAAGTTACAAAAGGGGTTGGAACAATATTCTCAAGAAAGCTGCGACTTGTTCGTAGAATTCACGTTCAAAGTTATATCAATGCTTACTGCCGAAGAGGTTTACGATGTTAACTTGTTGAACCCTGACGAGGACATTATTTTGCGAGTTGTCGATTTCCTGTTCCGTGAGGTGAAGATCATTGACCTTCTTAATGCAGAGCATGGAATAATTCCTGGGAAGGTTGTGGAAACCATGAAAAACGATTTGCTACGTTGGAGATCCTGGCAATATGTCAGAGAGCATAAAATATGTGCGTCTTGCTGTGGAATTTATTTCGAATAGAGAGAGCGGTTAGTTATGTAATCGTATTTTAATATTATGGAGATAAATCCATTAGATTATTGAATTATTTTAACAAAGCAATAGCAGAGCTATGTTTAGTTATGATAATGATTTTAACTAACGAATACCAGTGTGCCTACCAGTTTTATAATAGTTTTAAACACTATTATAATAATATTACCTACTTCGTAAATTGTACTGGTTACAGTATTTTTTATTTAATTTAAAATTAATATAAGTACTAACAAGTAAAACTAAAACATTTGATAGAATTAAACACATATAAAGTTAAGTACTGCTTTGTATTTTATATTAATGAAGTAAATTATTGAGGAAGATTTTTTAAAATGACGTTTTTGTCAGCCTCTTGTAATAATGGTGGATTGTGCTCAAAGAATTTCGCAATAAAATACCTGTAACGAATGAAAAGAAAAGTAGTTATTGTAAAAAAAAACTAGCTGCAAAATCATAGCGTCACTCACTGCAGAGGTAGATTCGCTATAACAAAAACAGCCAACTGGTTGTTCCTGTGAGCAAGTGTAGTCTAGTGACAACATCTGAATGGGTGTTAGTTAGTGCTTTGAAGCTTTGAAAGGTACGTTAAGTCGTAGCTCACGTCACGGTTCTATTTACAAGTTGATGAACCATTTTAATTAAGTTGTCTTCCAAAAGTTAACCAGGGAGGTGATTGTCTATCTTATATCACCAATGTCAGTTCACCGGTCGCTGATTCGCTGAAGATAAACAATTAGGAGCAAGTTATATCAGCCAGCTGATGAGAGTCGTATTAGCAAAATGGCGGATAACTCTACCCTTCTTTTCGTTGATGTGAAAGTGATGGATTGCTCTATGGATGCGTTTCCATCAGAGATGTGCCAGACTTTACGTGACGAATGAACACTGAAAAAATATCATTGTTGATTTTACTAAATTCGTGGTAATGTTTACAAAAGAAAAGGGTTGAAAACGGTCCTACACACTTGCGTTGTTGATTTTACTAAACACATAATGGTTGGCCAATTACAAAACTAATATAGTAAATAAATACGAAATATAAAACTGTATTATCAACATTATTAAATTGTAAAAATGTGCCTCTGGTAGGGACAATTTATTATCCTTATTATACAAAACCTAATTGGTAAATATTACCTAACTAGTTTTGCAAGAGTACAATAAATAAATTGTATATCCTTTTTATACAAAACCTAATTGGTAAATATTACCTAACTAGTTTTGCAAAAGTACAATAAGTAAACGAAACAAATGAGTAGTTTTTACGAAGCAATTTTGTATCATCTATGAAATTAATATAGTAGATTTGACCTAATTCGTTTCGTATTTTTTGCTAAAGGTTTATGTATAGTAATAACCATCAATACTGTATAATATACGAAACATGTTTTGTTATTTACTGATTACGTTTCGTGTTTTTTATGATACTAGTTTAGTAATATTTAATAAAATATTTAGTGAAATTGGCTATATGCGTTCAGTATTTTTTATCAAATTCGTTTTGTATATTATTTCAAAAATGAAGTAAAATTTACGATTATAGTCTTGTAATATTTACTGATTCTGTTTCGTTCATCTTAAGGTTTATGTTTAGTATTATTTACTGTTATCTGCTTCGTATATTCTACATACAAAATTTTGTATTATGTACTGAACCTAATATTGTAGTATTTAACTAATATGTTTCGTATAATTTAGGGTTAGTCTTTAGTATTTTTACCTATAGTCTGTTTGGTATATTTGACTAATGTATTTTGTAGAATATACGATACCTACTTCTGTAACATTCAATCAATTTGATTCGTATAATTTACGAGTCATATTTAGTATATTTTGCTATAGTCGGCTTTGTATATTTTATCATACTATTTATTCACTAGTTTTGTAATATTTAATAAATCTGTTTTGTATAATATACCTATGGCATATTGTATTTTTTGCTAAATTACTTTCATGTAAATTACCATTATTAATATTGTACATTCTACGAAATCGGTTTGTTTACTTACTCATTTGCTTTCGTATGTTTTACAGGTATTACTTTGGTATAATCTACTTTACAAATTCTGTAAATTTAACCCTATTAAGTTTGTACATACTGTTGTTTTACTTGGTCACTTTAGTATATTTCACCCATATTGTATTTATGACACGCGCCTGTTTTAGCTGCTTTATAAACCTCTTGGGTAATAGCAATCTTGTTCCGTCAGGTCAATGTTGCCAATTACCTAACAGATTTAAAGTAACTAAAACATGAAAACAGGTGTAAGTATCATAAAAAACAAATATTTGTAAATTATACACAAGTCAGCAAGTAAAAGTTGTAGGTACAAAACATTTTAGAATACTGTAAATCATAACAAGAGAGCACACACAACGTCCAAGTAGAACATACCAAAGTAAACGTTATATAAACAAACGAAAGAAAATGCATAAATCAATAACCAGTTCGTAATATGTACAAGAAAAAAAATCGGAGCAAAATACACACAGCATATAAACAAAAAGTACAATAATATACCTACTTAATTAAAAATTACATTATATTTACAAATGATTAAATGTTACAATTTAAAGAAATACCTATTTGATCAGGGTAGCGGGAAAGTAATAAATGATAGAAATTATGCTTATTAAGATTAGTTTATTAATTAAATCAAATAAAAAAAAATAACAATTTACCAATGATATTAATATGTATTTTTGAAAATTAATCTGTTAAATTATATTTACTTAACTAGTAGGTATGACACGATTAGGAATAAAAAACTGTTAGGCCGTTTGTTCACCAACGCCGGTTCCGGCGCGGCACCGGTAATGCACTACCAACGCATAGGTGCCGCCGTGCCGAAAGGAAAACGCCACTTTAACAGTGGGAGGCATTCTTGTACTTAAAACTTTCAGGAAGACATAGTCCCTGACATCTGTAAAAAAAATTAATGTTTATTTTTGCTACTCATAAAACATCTTCTATATACCTATGTACTAGTGGATAATATAAAACTGTAAAAAAGCCAAAAACTAAAATGAAATTATAGATAACGAAATATGCAGATCTACTAAATAAACGATACGCGGGTATCAGCTACAGCTGTAGTTTATAAATATTATTTTGAACACGACAGGCCAAGAGCGAGCTGCGGGGCTTTTGATAGAAAATGAGTCTGTCATAATCTGACAAATTGCAATGGTCATTTGAGATTTTAATTTGTCAAAAACTCATGGCATCCACTATCCACAGCCACAGAAAACTGGAATGTTAGCTTACCTGCAGTTGGATCGTCTTCTAGAATCTTCAGAGTTTCTTCACACGATTTAATTTTTTTGAAGACTGGTAATGATTTCTCCAAAAACGTTAGCCATTTTTTAAACAACTTTAAGTCGCAGTTTTGATGTACAACATCAAAATCGGATTCAATCTGAAAATAAATATATAGAAATCAAAAACTAAAAACTTCAGGGAGTATCCATCAATCAATATGAAACAACTTTTGTCATGGAACTTATTGTTAAAAAATAAAAACAGTAACAATACTTACGAGCTTGTAGCCTAGGCTGGCCTTCAGTGGAGGCCACTCGTTGCAGATGTCTTGAATAGTTTTTCCCTTAGCTGACAAATCCTGGCGTCGTAGGTTATATGACAGCCGCCATTTCTCAGTTATTTCAACCCATGGTTCTTTGTTAAATTTGAGCCACAGTTTTCTTTCTTCTTCATCCTCGACCGATGAATTAGGTAATGTAGGTGAATTAAGTGTTTCTAAAAATGAATCCAATCGTAATTACTGTTCTTGAATTTGAAGGTACTTAAAATTATTGCACAAACTTGAAGAATATCGGGTTACCTTCAACAATTACTGAAGCTCTGGGTGTACATTTTTTCAATACACGCCTTTGATTATGGTATCTGTCGACCAGTTTGCCTCTGGCCGGTATATAGGACTTTCTGCCATATTTTCGACTGGGAATATAATATGTCTCCTGAAATAGAAGCAAATCAATACAGAATTGGTATTAAAATCTATATCTATCTATATACTATTAACCATCAGCACAAGATTCAAAATGCCAAACATGCACAAGGTTTGGCGGTGGAAACGCAAATCGATATCTTCACAGAGTTGTGCCTGGTTTATTGTGAATGTTTTTAAGTTGGAAACTTACCTTGAAAAACTCTCTGAGTATCTTGAGAGATAGGTACCCCACGAATTCAGTAATAGCTCCATAACAAAATTGCTATCCAGCAAATTGTCGTCTCGTTCATCCATGACGGGACGCCTACGAAACGGATGGAAAATACGTTATGAATCAAGGAAATAGTTACCAACTTAAAATGGAGTCCGCGCATCCTTGGATTTTACACTCACCTATGAACATTTATTGTTATTTCAAATCAATGTTCACATCACACTGGTATAGGAAGGTACCTGCCTAGGTGGTCTGGATTACTACTACTGTGTAGGTACCTACTGTGTTCTGAAAACTAGTATTCGCGCGGGTTCAAAACTTGCGTGCGCCCAACTCGAGCATCGAACGGTGTGTGTGAAGCCGCGGCCGGTCGCGGGCTGATGCGCCAGCGCCCGCCCCCCACGCTAGGGCTGGCAGGTCAGACGGAGACGGATTTTGACATAAAATCCTGATTTTTATCAGATTTTTATCCGACAGGTATGCAATGCACGTAGGTAGGTACTTGAATGATTTTGGCCGGTATGTACCTATCTATTTAGGGCCATTGAATATAGCACCCACTGGAGGACACGAAATCACAAATTACAAAAACATTGATTAAGTACCTACCTACCAATTATAGTCCGGTCAATTTAGACATTCGAAGGTCCATAAAATCACAAGCTGGAAATTATTAAAATTGTTCTAAACATCGATTTGAAATAAGACCTCTTTGGTTTCAGTATCTATGCTAATTGCTAACAGATTTTCATAAAAAATTAAACTTAATAAAAAAAACGCGAGCAAAGCTGGGGGCTACTGTAATCGAATCTACTATTAAAACTACATAGCAAAAGTATACCTACCTAACTAGGTACTACCTACCTATTAAAAAAACATAATACATTTATTAAGTCATGGTAGCCCTACCTCACTTCAGAGCGAAACGCGGAAAAATACTGCCGCAGGTTCGATGACCGCACGCAGGCAACGCAGGCACAGACACGTTTTGCGTCGCGTTTCGAACCTTATCTACTAGACAAAATGGTATATTATATTAACACAAAAGTTTGATTTTACAAAATTAGTTTTGTAAAAAGTTTGCTATGACTGGTATGAGCTCGGAATGTAATCTATGATAAACCTATGAAGAATATAATATGGGGACCATATCAGTAGTGGTGTGTGGTGTGGCAGCACTGCTGAAGTTTGGAATCATACCCTAGCTACAGCTACAGACCTAGGGGACAGAACGCGGTCGCGCCTTCGAGCGTTTTCCATTGAACTATTGGACATAATTTTATTTACCTATGTTGTTTTACAACATAGGCAACAGTTTTACATCTATACTAGCGACTAAATCTATCTAGGCTCGGAGATACTACGCTGAGTGTCCAAATTCAAAATGAGAAAATCCGTAACTGAAGTTAAATAAGTAGGTAGGTAGATTAGGTACCTAACCTAGAGTACCTACCTAATCAAGTGCGGCTTCTTAAGGAACCTAGGTAGGTACCTAGGTTCCTTAAGAAGCCGCACTTGATTTTTTTACTCTCTTTTGCACCAATTATACCATCCCTTTGTCCGATTTAGGTAGGTAGGTACCTACGTAACCTACCTAGGTAGCATCATAACATAACCTAAGAAGTAGGTACCTACCTAAAACATTTAAAAGTAGGTAGGGTCATTAGTCATTACGCCAGATAGCGACCGATTAGCAGGGTACCCCCCAACTTTAGGCCATTTTATTAGTAGGTATGAAATATTTACTTGACATAAATTTATTGAAATGGGTTCTCAACGTTCCACATGTGTACCTATATGATCAAGATGTATTAAAAATATAAAAAAATAAAGATCAAAGACTTAATTTTAAATCAATTTTTATTGAGAAACAAGGCGATATGCTAGTTTGCGGCCGTTTTTTTCAGTATACGTCCAGACCCTACCTAGTTTACGACCACAAGGTCTGTAATGGACAATTCACTCTTATTTGATTAAAAATAATGCTTCAATCATGATTTATGGTTAATTGACCGAGCGAGCGAAGCGAGCGAAGCGTCTCAGTTTCCACATTGGCCAAAAATGCGTTTGTCCGGATGTCTGTCTGTCTGTCTGTCTGTCTTGTCTGTTCTCCTCTACAGGTCGCATTTTTCAACCGATCTGGACGAAACTTGGTACACAGGTTATGACTTATTAGAATTTTTTTGTCGTCGGGCATTTTTGATTGGAGGCGTACTTCCCCCAAAAAAGGGCAAAAAGGGGGCTATTTGATATACTGGATATCTCCACCAAATGAGATCCGATTTCGATTATTCTTTTTTTATTTGAAAGGTAGTACCTAACTATAAGTTGGTCTCATAAAAGTTTGGCGAAGATCTGATAAGGATCTTCAGCATGATGAACAGGATAGCTCATCAAACAATCGATGGTTTTCAATCAAATTTGAGAGAAACACAAAGAAAACTTCTTCTTTTTTTCTAAACTGGTTCAAAATGCTCACATTTTGACAGAACGACATGACAAATATCTCGCGGTGCGCATCTTAGGCCCGCTGGCAAGGTACCTACATCAAAATAAATCGTCGGTGCAAGTACCTATGTACCACAGATGATTGCTATAGGTAGAGTTTACCACTTAACATCAGATGAGCCATAAGCTGGTTCCATGTTCCATCACTTGTCTTATACTCTTATAAAGTAAACCTGCAAATAGCGTCGATGCCGTCGATACCACGATCTAGCTGGTTTCCTACCAGTCTTAAGTATCTACCTACTACGAACTAAATAAACAAAGAAACTTAAAAAAGAAATGGAAGATCACGAATCACAAATAGTATTTACCTACCTATCGAAAGTTATGCTCTAACAAACATACTGTAACGCTAAGTTGCCATTGGCACTACTATTGGCATTGACGGGATAAGTAGTTAGGTAGGTAGGTATGTAGGTTAGCTAGATAAATTGATAGATAGACATTTATTCCAAACCACCACAAATTTAACAGTGTAAAAGAAATAACAGCTTATAAAGTAAACTTAATAAATTAGGTAACTAACTTAACTGACGTAAACTTAAAAATTGCGGTAACAAAACATGCGCCATCTGACGGTGTTCGCGAGAACCTTCTTACAAAACTTGAAAGTAAGTTTTACTAATGTTCTTAGTTAATTTCACCAATGTTTTTCTGTAAATTCTACGTTTAAATTTGATTAGATTTACTAAACCGTCGACGTTAAAATTAACTTAGTAAAAACAACATTTGATATTGTAAATTTTACAAGAAATTGCGGTGACGAAACATGCGCCATCTAACGGTGTTCGCGAGAACCTTGTTACAAAACTTAAAGGTAAGTTTTACTGATGTTCTTAGTTAATTTCACCAATGTTTTTCTGTAAATTCTACGTTTTAATTTGATTGGATTTACTAAAACGTCGACGTTAAAATTAACTTAGTAAAATCAAGATTTGATATTGTAAATTTTACAAGAAATTGCGGTAACGAAACATGCGCCATCTAACGGTGTTCGCGAGAACCTTGTTACAAAACTTAAAGGTAAGTTTTACTGATGTTCTTAGTTAATTTCACCAATGTTTTTCTGTAAATTCTACGTTTTAATTTGATTGGATTTAGTAAACCGTCGACGTTAAAATTAACTTAGTAAAATCAACATTTGATATTGTAAATTTTACAAGAAATTGCGGTATTGAAACATGCGCCATCTAACGGTGTTCGCGAGAACCTTGTTACAAAACTTAAAGGTAAGTTTTACTGATGTTCTTAGTTAATTTCACCAATGTTTTTCTGTAAATTCTACGTTTTAATTTGATTGGATTTAGTAAACCGTCGACGTTAAAATTAACTTAGTAAAATCAACATTTGATATTGTAAATTTTACAAGAAATTGCGGTATTGAAACATGCGCCATCTGACGGTGTTCGCGAGAACCTTGTTACAAAACTTAAAGGTAAGTTTTACTGATGTTCTTAGTTAATTTCACCAATGTTTTTCTGTAAATTCTACGTTTTAATTTGATTGGATTTAGTAAACTGTCGACGTTAAAATTAACTTAGTAAAATCAACATTTGATATTGTAAATTTTACAAGAAATTGCGGTAACGAAACATGCGCCATCTAACGGTGTTCGCGAGAACCTTGTTACAAAACTTAAAGGTAAGTTTTACTGATGTTCTTAGTTAATTTCACCAATGTTTTTCTGTAAACTCTACGTTTTAATTTGATTGGATTTAGTAAACCGTCGACGTTAAAATTAACTTAGTAAAATCAACATTTGATATTGTAAATTTTACAAGAAATTGTGGTATTGAAACATGCGCCATCTAACGGTGTTCGCGAGAACCTTGTTACAAAACTTAAAGGTAAGTTTTACTGATGTTCTTAGTTAATTTCACCAATGTTTTTCTGTAAATTCTACGTTTTAATTTGATTGGATTTACTAAAACGTCGACGTTAAAATTAACTTAGTAAAATCAACATTTGATATTGTAAATTTTACAAGAAATTGCGGTAACGAAACATGCGCCATCTAACGGTGTTCGCGAGAACCTTGTTACAAAACTTAAAGGTAAGTTTTACTGATGTTCTTAGTTAATTTCACCAATGTTTTTCTGTAAATTCTACGTTTTAATTTGATTGGATTTAGTAAACCGTCGACGTTAAAATTAACTTAGTAAAATCAACATTTGATATTGTAAATTTTACAAGAAATTGCGGTATTGAAACATGCGCCATCTAACGGTGTTCGCGAGAACCTTGTTACAAAACTTAAAGGTAAGTTTTACTGATGTTCTTAGTTAATTTCACCAATGTTTTTCTGTAAATTCTACGTTTTAATTTGATTGGATTTAGTAAACCGTCGGCGTTAAAATTAACTTAGTAAAATCAACATTTGATATTGTAAATTTTACAAGAAATTGCGGTATTGAAACATGCGCCATCTGACGGTGTTCGCGAGAACCTTCTTACAAAACTTGAAAGTAAGTTTTACCAATGTTCTTGGTTAATTTTAAAAATGTTTTTCTGTAAATTCTACGTTTAAATTTGGTTGGATTTACTAAACCGTCGACGTTAAAATTAACTTAGTAAAATCAACATTTGATATTGTAAATTTTACAAGAAATTGTGGTAACGAAACATGCGCCATCTGACGGTGTTTGCGAGAACCTTGTTACAAAACTTAAAGGTAAGTTTTACTGATGTTCTTAGTTAATTTAATCAATGTTTTTCTGTAAATTCTACGTTTAAATACGATTGGATTTACTAAACCATGGGCGTTGAATTGTGTTTAGTGAAATCAACGTATAATATTGTCAATTTTACAAAAATCCTCTGATAGCTAAGCATGTTCTGTCTCGGGATTCTTATTACAGAACTGACTTCAGTATATTCAACATTAAGGTTTCGTAATTTTTGCTAAACATTGACAGGGTAATTTTCAACCTTTACAGGTATTGTATAATTAACAATGGGCGGTTGTAAAACCAACTAAGAATTTGATTGAATTTACTAGCTGAAGCGTCAACCAACTCTTGTTTAGTAAATTCAACAATTACGTTTTTTCAGTGAAGTGGTAGGTACTTATTGGTTGATTTTTTCATGCACACCGTACATTTTCCTCTCACATCTGTAGTGGAAAAACGGTTTACGTATGGGGGATTGTATTATATACGAGCGTAAAGCTCTATGATCATATATACCAGACGAGTATCTCCACGGTGACCAGAAGGCCGGCCGCAGCAGTTTGTGCGGCCACCCGCGTCGGTTCGACGGTACCGCGCAGAGCCGCGGCTAGCATCGCATCACCCGCGTCGGAGGCGGCTTCTAAAGCAGCCACGAGGAGCGCTGGTGCAGCCAGCCAACGAGCACCGCGACGCCACCAAGATTGCTTTCAGAGACAAAACGGTGAGTTCAATTATAACCCATGACTTGACCAGTATTTTTTAGTTGTAAAGTACTTACCTATAGGCAGTTATAAAACTAATAAATTCTAATTGTAGGTGACATGGGCGACACGACGTGAGCGCAGTCCAATATACTCAGTAGAATAAGAATAGAATAAAAAGCATTTATTACGACACGAATGTTAAAAACTAAACAAAAAACTTATACTAAATAGAGTTACATAGGTGCCGTAACTCGTACCCTGGCTCAGCATAGGTTGGTTGACTAGCAACCAACGCTGGTCTTACGCCAGGGCCGTTCGGTGATTCCCCAGAAAATCTAACTAACCATATACCTACATGGAAATTCGGGAAAAAAGCAAGAAAATTAACAGAAAAAGTGTACCCAAAAACAACAACAATAAATAAACAACAGGCAATGTGCACTACAACGCAAGATCCGTAAGTACTTATAATTTATTAGCACAAGAACTAATAAACAATACAAACAGTACTAGGTACCCAATTCAATTTAAGCTTAGAGTACGCCTTCGAAAGACATTGTGAAAGCAAAATCTTCGGAACAACTTCAAAGGATTTGAACGCTGGCAACTTGCGGCTTGTGATGGTCAATGTGACCGTGTGAGGCTAGTTAGATGATGATCTGATGATGACAGGAACAGGACAGATGCTTTACCTTTGACATAACAGCGATGAGTAAGAGAAGGGAGCTGGCAGCAGTAATGAAAGCACTAAGTTTTCCATAGCCCATCACTAGACGAATTGTTGGTTTTGTTATTCTGAAAGGAATACTCCTGTATGTTTCAAGTACGTTTGCTGCTAAAACCTTGGTTAGTATGTAGGTTCTAAAATGATGGTTTGGCAGATTCTGCATCCAAGCATTTTTACTCTACTTATGAATGTATCATCATAATTATCATCATTCTGCAAGCTGGCTTGCAAGGCCACTACTGGATATAGGCCTCTGGTAGGCTTCTATAAAACTAATTTTGCAGCCTTCTCATCAATAGACTTCACGCAAAATGATGGTGAAGTATTTCAAAGTGAAGTAAACAAACAGGAGTACCAACCGTCTAGCAAAGCTGACATTATTCAGCTTCTGTGCGACATGTTCGTCGTCCAACTCCAGCTCTACCGGTTGCGAGGCGAAGGCGCAAGCTGACATGGACACTCCTAGAAGAGCCACTAGCAGTGCACGGAGTTTCACCCTAACGCCCTCCGAGTTCTCAGCGCTGACATCTTGAAGCTGGATGATCAACGTAAGGTACGTTGTGTTACTTATAGCATTTGAAAATAAAATAGTTTTGCATTTTCATCTCTTTTCACCTTTTATGAGATGATAATGACGGCTGACAAAAATAAAACAAAAAGGTACCTAGGTAGGTATTACGTGTGGATATTTCGCAAGGTGAATTATATGGGAAAGGAGGGGAAATCTTGACCTATACGAGGGCACCAGGTGTTGATATGTCTATGTTTCGAGAGGTTCCGAGTAAGTTGGTACTACTTGGGTAGTTAATTTGATCAGTCATAGCTTTGCCTCAAAGTTTGGTTACAACTTAGTTGCTTACCGCATTAGCGTGAGTCTCATGCTTCAGTCGGAGTTGGTTCAGCAATGTGGTGCTTTCAGTTTCCATGTTGATTTTAGTTCAGACACGAGTAACACATTGTAGTGGAACAAAGTAAACTATTCCATGAGCATTATACGTAATACTTTACACAAAATTACTTGGTTTCACATTGTATTGATATTATGACCGGAAGAATGACATTACAACAGATTTGGCTGTTGTCATTAGTTGGTTTTTAAAGTGTCAGGCTAAAAAGGTTTTATTGAAAATTTGTTCCAACTTACAGACCTCTTTTCTGGCAAAGGGACCATGTGAACGACTCGAAGCGTCGTGACTTGCGCGTGGGATTGATTCCCATTTAGAAGAATGGAAACTCAAGGTATTTGTAGACTTTGTACTTCTTCTTACCATTTGCTCATAATCACAGGGACCTACTATCTTCTACCTGCTATGCCTTCTCTTTGATAAAGCACCACAAAAGTCAATAAAAATATGTTATACTTTTGTCGTTTATTTCACAAGTCACAGATACATAGAAATCGTCGAAAAACACAAAACTCTTGGCACCAGTTGAAGGCCATAAGAAGTATAGCCAATATCTTATTTCCCAGCTGCATAAATGTCTTGATGTTGATGTGAGCCAGTAGAAAGAACACGTTGAGTACTTTCACGAGAACGACCAACAGTTGAGCACCTAAATGAGGCAGAAACAGTGCTGGGTTTTCCTGAAAATAGATTAATATTGTAGGACCCTTACTAGGTAGGTAAATGGAATGAAGACCTAATAAAGTTAGCTGTGCGTCTTATGCAGGCTGCACGAGATCGGTCGCTCTGAAAATAGAGGAATACATGAAAAGTACTTACAGTAAAACACCCTACCAGAAGGCAGGCATATTGCACCACTCCCATAGAAGTGGCTATTATCTTCAGATCGTGTAACACCATCAATTCATTGCTTGTGTTACTGTTGTCACCTGGAAGCTCGCCCAAATGTTTCCTTAGATGGTTCACATTTATGAACTGTAAATATAATTGATGGAGTCAACCAACAGCATATTACAGTGGTCTCCAAAGAACCAGTTAATAAAAAAATTGGTACAAAATTAAACTTAGAACATTGATGAGCGTGTATCTGAAAAATTTATGAACTCTGATTTATATTTGGTCCATTATAAAACTAAAGAAATACGTACAAATGAAGCAGGTAAGTAAAGAATACTTACGAAGCCTATTGTCCCATAGCAGTACGTATAGAAAATGCTTATAGCAAAGGTTGGGTGCTGGCACAGCAATCTAGATTCTCCGAAATATGGTTTTATCATTGGGGTCAGTAACTTGTTGAACGGCAATTTCATCTCACTGTTGTGAGTAGAAAAGCTCTACTCTTTTATGAATATTTGGTAGCATTTGGGATGCATTTGGGTTTACCTAATACTGTTTTATGTTTAATAGTAGTTATTAGGTAGGTATGTAATTATTCTTTAAAATGGAAAGAGTAAAAGTATAGTAAGATCTTTGAAGTGCGGTAATGTTTTTGGAAAATACAAAAATACAGGAAAAATGACAAACACAGATAAAGCAAGCAAACTATGAAAAATGGTTACACATCTTGGTTTAAAAGTTGAAAACTCTTTCAATATTTTACTGGACTTCGGCTTAATAGGTACAGGATGTTTCATAACCTTCGAAAACGCACCTAAAATACAAAAATATAGTTATGTGTCAGGATAAAGATTACTTCGTTTCTCATGTTGAAACTCATTGATTCATTAATAATTTTGTGCACGCTCGCATAAATTCACTTTCAGACAAACCACGCAGTCATCATAATTTAACAATAACGTAAAAGTAATGCGTGAATACGTGAGTCTCACTGAGACAAATTACTGTTTATTCAACAATATTAAGTGTATCGTAAAATATAAACGTGCAAACGGCACATAATAAGTACCTACAGAAGTCGCATGCAATTACAGATATAAGTGTTTTATTTTACACCATAAAAGGCTGCGGCACACAATAGTCATTTGGTGCTCTATATAAATAGGGTAACAGAAATTCAAGTTAAAAAAGAAAAAAAAGTTATCTAGTGTTTTATAAATTCGAAAACTGAATGTTTTGGTGAAAATGAAATAAAACTGTGAGTATATTAATCACAACAGATTTTTGTCCCTCAGTATCTGCGCAGAACCCGTTGTTGTGTCTAAATTGTAAGCGATTTTTTCAGCACAACAGTACAATCGTTTATTGCACCTAATTTCAGAGGAATGAAGATCGTTTTGTTCTGCGTAACAATAATGCTACTTCAATGTTGAATGTGTCAAATTGGAAAAGATCCATGGATCACATGTACCTCGAAACCTGAGGATTCCTAGCCAACTATGGTAGGTATCTCTTCAGATTTCAGAGGTATAAGTAATTAGGTACCTACTCAAAACGAAGAATCCATTATTCCAGCTGTAAAAAAAAATATAATAAACTGTAAACATCTCCTATAAACCCTTGTGGTTGTTTCTATCTATCTTGTTGGACCCACTGCAGTAGGTACTACTTGGGTCACTTAGGCACTTAGTTTAGAACCTCATCGTTTTAGATTAAATACTCTTTGTTGATATTTTTCAATAAATTGACATAACAGCTATCTATCCATCATTGTCATTGTGTCATTCAGAGGTGTCATTATACTCGCATTGTATTGTTGTTATTTCTCTTTGTTGTTGTATATTGTCGATTTTACAGGTGTTCAAACTTATTATTCAATTATTTTATACGTTATAAGTACTTAACAAAGTTGAATTACTTATATGATCAATATTTACTTACCTAAAGGAATACATTTTGCTTTTTATGATTAGTGACTATTCTGATCGTCATGTTACGACCAACTTACTTATGTTTTAATATTAGGACCTTTATATCTAATCTAGTAACGTTTCTGTAACACTCATTACAGAGTAAAGGTTCATTTTATTCATTATCATCATACTAGTTCTTGTGGTCTGCCAGATCTACTATTCCTATTAGAACTGCCATCACAATGTCATCTGATTATTTTACCTTGCCGCTTCTCTAATACATTCCTAGCATTTTAGCAGCTCGCTTTATATGTTTTCAGTGACGTCAATGGCCAGTAATGAGTGAGCAATACCCATTGCTGTGTGAGGATTTCTCTGATGAGGACAAATTTAGTCTTCGGTTTCAACGTCGGCAGCCTATGAACCTTAGAGGGCGCGCCAAAAATCACTTGAAGGGCGCTGCAGTTATTATGACACGCTGGCCAGGTGAATAAAACATACAATTAGGTATATGTAAGAAGTTCGATAGGTATTGTATAGTAGTCACAACGGATCTTTGCCCCTCTGAAGTTGGGTAATAAGAGGTAGGTAAGCTAATTTTTCCGCACAACAGTACAACGACATGCGCAATCGTTTGTTGCACCTAACTTCAGAAAGATAAAGATAGATAAAGATAAAGAGAAAGATAAAGATCGTTGTGCGTAGCTGCTGTTCTTAATTTAAAAAAAAACTGACAGAATCTACGAGATGGGAACTCGTAGTAACTTACCACTCACCAGAATTTTTTGCGTAAGTAGGAATCGAACCCGTGTTCTTCATGTTTCTTGCGTTTACCCATTTCACCACAAAGATTAGATAAGGTACCATCATAAATATCCTATTCGCAGTTAAGCCATGAAAAATTTATCCAAAACAAAAATTATTAAAACATTCATCGCTAAGAAAAATGTTTACGAGATGTAGGTACTTTTAAACCGAAACGAAACTCTGCATAAAGCGTTACAGAATAAATTATTGTCTGTAATACTACCAAAGACTTCGATGTGAGCACTCGGTTTTTGTGTGTTTTAAAATAATAAATCTAAACTTTATGATAAACCTATAAGTTGGTGTAATTATATAGTATTCATACATAATAACTCCACTAGAACAAGAAGAACTAGGAACAGTAGGAACTGTTCTAGGCTGTAGAACATAGGATCATATCGGCGTAAAATTAACAAAAAAAAATGTTTTAATTTCAGAACACTGGACATCTATTTTGGTCTACTGGTGGATCGGCCTCGGTATGATTGCTTTAACTACTTTCATTATTTACAACACCCTATTTTCAATAGCTGTGCTACAACCAACGGACACAAGGCCCACTAAAAATGGCAGTTTTAAAACCATTATTATCGACACAACTGAGCCACCATCACCACCAGGTATATTTATGCATGTGTTTGTAAATGATAAAGAAGAAGATTGGAATAAGTATATCCCATACATAGAAGTTTTTGCGAATAAATACAAAGACTTCACGTATGATCTCATTATAGTCACAAACGATACCAATCGGAAAGCAAACAATGTATCGGACGAAAAAAATAACAATATTGCTCTAAATTCGTTATGGGCTAATGATGTACATTATGGTAACTTAGTTTCAAGCTCCAGTAATATAAAATTAAAATATGTAACTTTAACAAAATTCTTGAATGAATCTCCGATAAAGAAATACTGGAACCATTTGCCACATCAATTCATTCAGTTTCTAGTGCGTGCTATATCAGTTTGGGAAAAAGGAGGAATAGCTGTTAATCCCATTATCCTGACACCACAGTCTCCCCATACTTCTTATGTAGAAAAATTGATATCAGTCATTAAACAATTCAAAAAAAGTCATGCTAAAATGGTAAATAAACAAGATCAAGAACAACCATATAGTAAACATAATAAAATATCACCAGAAGTTAATAATATACGTGATATTATAAACGCTTTAGAAAGTGGTCAGAGTTCAGACGAGCCTGATAAAGAAATACTTCACTCAGTAGAGTCAAAAAATAGTGTTGTGGTGGCTACTTTAAATAATAAGCTAATTTCGGTTGCAAGACAAGACAGCAAAGCGGAAAAGCAAACAGATTCCATTAGCGCAAAAGTACAATACCCAGAATTTTTTTCTGACTCTAACAGTGTGACCACAGAGGCAGTGAACCAAGTCAAGAACACATCTAACGAAGAAAATAAAAGTAATTCATCTAACTCTCTGCCATTGTTTCTGGAGTATCTCTTTCATAATAAGAAACCAAAAGATTCCTATGACACAACACATTCAATGAAAAAGCGAAGAAGTTCTAAAGTTACAGAATTGGTTAATGTGAAAGATGACAAGGACTCTGAGATGCGCAACTTTTGGAATACTATTAAAAGCACTGACAATTACAAATCGATGATAGTAAGTGCCAACGGCATTTCAAATAACACAGCCACAAACTACTCCAAACCAACTCATCAAGATAATGAAATGTTAGTCGAACTAACAGTAGATTTGAAAGGAAATATGATTGCAACTAGGACACCATGCCATGCATTTATTGGAAATGTGTTTACTAACGCAATACATCATGATGTGTCTGAAAGTTTGACCGATTTTATCATAAAAGAGCTTTCCATTTTTTGTAAAGGACTTTTATCATCGTGCGTAGGAATAGATGTTATTTTAGTTTAGCTTTTGTTAGTTGTTGTAATGCTTTATTATAAATCTCCTGATTAAAATATACTTAATTTTATTTATTTCCATTTCTTTAAATAATTTTCATCTTTATTTTGGGATGCTACCATGAGTTTGCATGAGAAATGAATCAAAATTATTGCATGATATATTTCGTTTATTTTACTATAAATTACCTACCAAAAGTCGTGTTCCAAATACTATTAAAAATAATATTTTGTTCACAAGTTTTCCCCATAGTCATTATGGCAAACTTTATTTTAACAAGCATGTTTCAGTTCAAAACGACTAGATAGTTAATTCATCTTTTAGCTGATGCTTCCTCTTCAGTATTGCGTTATTCAAATTCTAAAGTATTGTAAAATTTTTTTTTTGTTTCGAAACACTGCCGTTAAAATAGTTCTCACTACTACTATACCTATCTGTACCTAATAAACAAGCACTAGTTCTGAAATACCTAAACATCAAAAACTGTCCCGCGCTATCACATAATCAGCACTCAACTCTTTATCTTAAAACGCCACGTTTTTTCTATCAACTGGTATGTTCCATCTTTCTTCCCAGTCGTTACTAGATCGGTTACAGCCTCTTATGTTGACAGCAAGTTCACATCGTTTGCTGATTGCCCAGAAAAGGTATCCTTCAGGGCATTGATTAACATAGCCTCTGATTTTTCCAGATTTATGTTTTTCACACTTCAAGAAACCTCTTGAACATTCAATATTTTTCTCAAATGTGTGGTATCCTGCTGATGTGCAGGATTTCTTTTCAGTGTCAACCATTATCTGAAAAAAATTTGTAGAGAATATTAGTAAATTATTCAATATTGCTAGTTTCATGATATCAGATTGATGTCTTGAAAATTAAACACTCATCCGTATAAAAATATTTTTACGGTTGAATCATTCGATATAAAAAAAAATGTAAACAATATTGATTTCAAATATTTTACTCGATAATATTTAAAATCGTATCGATTTTAAATCTATATCGATATGACCCCCATTTCGCTTAGTAAATAGGTAAATAACTTACAGGTTCTTTGGAGTCCCGATTTAGTCTTTTAAATCTATGTTTTCTAGCCATTTCACCATTGCATTTTTTCTCAGCTTTGTCTTCTTCGACACACTGTGTTAGACTTTCATCATAAATCGTATTATTTGGGCATTTAAACGTAGCAATCTTTACTTCGTGTGTATCATCGTCTTCCGTGCACTGATAGAACATGTTACAGTATTTAGGATGTCTTTTAAATGAGGTGGGACAAACGAAAAGATATTGATCGTCTTCAGTCTCCGGGCATTCTTTTTCGGATGATGACTGCGTGGTGGATTCTTGTTCACCTTCTGTCGTACTTGACTGTTCCGTAGTTGAACTATTTTCTGCTTCTGTAGTGGAACTTTCGGTGGTTCCCTCAGTTGAAGATTCAGTTTGCTCACTATTTTTGTCTGTTGTTTCCTCAGTTGTTGTTTGTTCAGTGGTCTGTTCTCTTGTCGTTGATTCTTGGGTTGTTTGTTCACTTGTCGCGGATTCTTGAGTGGTTTGTTCACTTGTGGTCGATTCCTGAGTTGTTGTTTGTTCACTTGTTGTAGATTCTTGAGTCGTAGTTCCTTCACTGGTTGTGGATTGTTGAGTTGTGGTCTGTTCACTAGTTGTAGATCGTTGCGTAGTAGTTTGTTCACTGGTTGTTGATTCTTGTGTAGTTGTTTGTTCACTGGTTGTAGATTGTTGAGTTGTGGTCTGTTCACTGGTTGTTGATTGTTGGGTTGTGGTCTGTTCACTGGTTGTTGGTTGTTGGGTTGTAGTCTGTTCACTTGTAGATTGTTGAGTAGTGGTTTGATCACTTGTGGTAGACTGTTGTGTTGTAGTTTTTTCACTTGTCGTCGATTGCTGAGTTGTGGTTTGTTCCTGTTTTGTGGTAGTCTTTTCACTGCTCGCAGATTCTTTTGCCGTGGTTTCTTCTTGTTTTTCTGTGGTAGTTCCTTCTGCAGAAGATTCAGTTTGTGACTGAGCTTGACTACAATCACGTGGTGGGTAGACAGATTCTTCATGGTTGCAAGTATCTAAGGCCGGATCCCATATAGTACCTTCGCCACATTCAAAGTGATAAACTGAGAAACGTTTTCCGTCACCATCCCAGTCAACACACCTATAAAATTTCTTACAATCATTTGGATTGGGATAATAACCCGCTTCCTCACAAGATATGTCTCTGTTGCTTGCAGGTTTTTTAGATGATTCTTCTTGGGTACCGTTAGATGAAGATTGAGTGCTAGTATCTGAAGAGCTTGACGATGTTGTTGATTGTAGTGAACTAGCAGTTGAGCTTGTTGATGACGGCTGGCTTTCTCCGTCAGTTCCTCCTTGACTTGATTTACAAGACGGGTTAGTAACATCTTGAGGATGATTGCAGTTAGTAATATCTTGGTCCCATATTGTTCCTTCTCCGCAAATAAAATCATGTTTTGTAAGTCCTCCTTTTCCATCATCGACACACCTGTAAAACTTCTTGCAATCTTTGCTATCTCCATAATAACCTTCTGATTCGCATCTATCATTACTTTCAGTTGCAGTTCCAGATTCTGTTTTTTCGGTTTGTTGAGATGATGAAGTACTTTGTGTCGTGCTAGACATAGCTTCTGTAGTTTGAGATACTTCTTCTTCTTTCATTGTTTGTTGTGTATGACTTTCCTCTTTATTATTTTCTGTACAACTTGCTACTTCATTGATATGATTACAATTTCCAATGTTTGAATCCCATGCTGTACCTTCTCCACAAACAAAATCATACTTTGTATAGCCACCATCTCCATTATCTACGCATCGATAAAACTTCCTACAATCGTCTTTATTAGCAAAGTAGCCTTCTGATGTGCATTCATTAGAATTTGTATTTGAAGGTGGCTGCGTAGCTGGATACTCATCGTCTTCTTTACTTTGTGTCTGACTTTCAGTGTTTGAAGAATATGCAGAGTCAGTTGTAGAAGAGCTTCCGTGTTCATGTTTTTCGGTAGTCGATTCAGTATGCTTTCTACAACTTTTATCACCATTATCATGATCACACGCTTGTATTTCTTGAACCCAAACTGTGCCTTCACCGCAAGAAAACTCATATCTAGTATATTCTCCATCACCATTGCTAACGCATCGAACAAATTTTTTGCAGTCATGAGAGTGAGCAAAGAACCCGTCAGATGTACATTTATCATTGGAGGTAGAAGCTGGTGAATCAGTTTTATCTGTTTCTTGGCCACTGGTAGAAGTAGGAGAAGTGCTTGTACTCTCTGACTGAGGTCCAGTAGTTGCGTTTTGTGATTGTGATGCACCCGTTGCAGTTGGTTTTACTCCGCTACTTAAACATGAATTATCATCAGATTCATGATCACAAGCTAGTATTTCTTGGTTCCATACAGTTCCGTCACCGCAACTAAAATCATATTTTGTGTATCCACCTTTACCATCATCTACACACCTGTGAAATTTCTTACAGTCAGAAGGATCTCCATAAAAGCCTTCTGTTTCACATGCACTCGATGATGACTGTGGTTTTTGTGTAACTTGAGACTCTTCTTTATCTGTAGTTGATGTTGTAGATGTCATTTTTGGTGTGGTTTCCGCAATTAGCTCATCGTTGATATGACTCTCTTTCGTCGTCGTTTGATGATAGTCCTGACCACATGGTCGCTCTGGTGATGGGTGATCACATGCTTGTATGTTTTGATTCCAAGTTGTACCTTCACCACACGTAAATTCATATTTAGTGAAACCACCTTTACCATCATCGACACATCTAATAAATTTCTTGCAATCAGTCATGCTTCCGAAAAATCCTTCTTTTTGACAATCTCCGTCATATATTTCATTTTCAGAAGGGTTTCCGGTAGTTGATGTACTTTTTTCTGTAGTATATTGAGTAGTCTCATGGTTTTCTGTCTCTGTTGAGCTAATAGTACTTTGCGATGTGCTTTCATGGCCACTTTGATTGGTACCGCTGCCATTTGCACCGCATTCTTTTACAGCCCAAGCATGGTTACAAGCAGAAATACTTTCATCCCAAACCGTTCCTTCTCCACACGAAAACTCATAGCGATCATATCCACCATTTCCGTTTTCTACGCATCTGTAAAACTTTTTACAGTCATTTTTGTCACCAACAAAACCATTTCCAGTACATGCTTGATCTGTAGTGGAAATGTCGTTACCAACTGTTGTGGATGAACTTTGATTAGTAGAGCTACTCTCGTGCCTTGGTGTAGTAGTGGGTTCATTTTCATTGGTTTCGTCTTGCAATGTAGGTTGTTGTGAAGTTGATGAGTAGGTAAGTGTTGTAGATTCACTATTGCTACCACAAGATTCTACCGCCCATTCGTGGTTACATGCTTCTATTTTAGAATCCCATACAGTTCCTTCACCACATATAAATTCATATTGTGTATAAGTTCCATCGCCATTGTCTACACACCTGTAAAATTTCTTACAGTTTTTATTATCTCCCATGAAGCCATTACTTCTGCACTTGTTATTATCATTGGGTTCTATACTTGTTGAGCTGCTTACTGTTGTAGAAATAGGTTCATTGGTATTTTTATCAACATGTGTTGTCGTACTAGTAATAGTGGTTTCACTACTAGTTTCAACCGTCGTTTGCTCAGGCGTTTGGCTGCTTTCACTATTATCCACACTTCCTCCACATTTTTCTACAGCCCAAGCATGGTTGCATGCTTCTATACTAGGATCCCAAACCGTACCTTCCCCACAAGTGAATTCATGCTGAGTATATCCTCCGCTTCCATTATCAACGCACCTGTAAAACTTTTTACAACTGTTTGAATCACCCATAAACCCACTAGTTTTGCACTCATTATTAATGTTTGGTTCTTTGGTAGTTTCATGATGTGGTCCCTTACTTGTTGTAGTTTTTGAAGAAGTTGTTGACCCAAATGTAGTAGTCTCCGTTTGACCTTGATTTTCATTATTTACATCGTTATCAACAGCATCAGGTTGTGGCGGTTCTGAATAGCTTTGAGTTGTCGTCGTCGTATCTACATAGTAAGTAGTTGATTTTGCAGTACTTGATTGTGTTTGAGAATGGCTTTGACTGCCGCATTCTTTTACAGCCCATGCGTGATTGCATGCTTCTATACTTTGATCCCAAACAGTTCCTTCTCCACATAGATATTCATACTTTGTGAACGTTCCTCTGCCGCTATCAACACATCTATAAAATTTCTTGCAATCGTTAGAATCTCCGATGAACCCAATTTCAGAGCATTGATTGGTGTTACCTTGATTGGAATCCTGCTTAGGTGTTGTAGCTTGCGATGTTGTTGATTCATGAATTTGTGTTTGAGATTGGCTGGAATCTTTTGAGTGATCTATTTGCAGTTGTGTTTGCATTCCTTTATCTCCATAATCAAATTGTGTCTGCGTTTGGCTAACTGCAGAACCATGGGCTATTTGTGTTTGATTTTGTTTAGTGTCTGAGTTTTTACTTTCGATTATACGATCGCCATAGTTTATTTGCGTCTGGTTCTGTTTGACTTGATCGCTATGACTGATCTGTGTTTGAGTTTGAGTTACTTTAGAACCGTGGCTGATTTGTAGCTGCTGTTGGATTGTTTCTTTTGTTTTTTGTCCGTATTGGGCAGTATTGGATCTTGGTTTTTGAGTAGTAGATTTTTCTACTGTGCTAATTCCTGCAGCCGTTTCTGATTTATCAACAAATTCCATGCTTCTTCCACATTTACTTCTCTTGACAGCCCACGGGTGGTTACAGCTCTGTATTGCTTCATCCCAAACTGTTGACTCACTACAAAAGAACTCATATTTTAAGAAGCCACCTCTCTGGTTACCGACACACCTGTAAAACTTTCTACAGTTTTCAGCATCTCCTGTGAATCCATCATCACTACAGATATCATCATTCTGTGGTGCTGATGTTGCTTTAGGAAATGATGTAGTTTTCGTCTCGTATTCTTGTTTATTAGAAATCCATGGTTGGTTGGTAGACATTACATAGTTATTGTATCCTAAATCATACTTTGTTGTTTCTGTATATGCAACAGGTGTGCTTGACGTTTGAAAAAGCGTAGTTTCTATAGGATTTTTTGTTGATGTACTTTCACTTGCGATCCATGGAGATCTAGTCGACTCTGTGGTCGTAATTTCCTTTATAAATGGTATTTCATTTGTGTTTGTTGGTCTTGGAAGCTCTTTCTGTGAATCTATTTGATTAGCAAGAGTAAAATCTATGGTTTCGGTCGGTTTTATTATACCACCACATTCAGTTCGTCTTGTACTTCTTGGATGGTTGCATGTCTCCAAGTCGGGGTCATATACGGTTCCTGGTGCACATTGATACTGAAATTAGACAAAGATTCCATTAGAGAAAATCTTTTGAACTCACATCTAACAAACCTCCATAAGATACACAAATTAGTATTTAGTAGTAGTAGAACTTATTGAAGCACGCCAAGCAGGGCTGTTTTCCGGTTTGAAGGGTATCTACCCTTCTGGGTGCTGAAGTAATTACAGGCATATAAAAATATTTGATTCAACTTGTTATTAATCAACATTATCAACTTACCCTGAAAACGTTGAATTTCCCATTTCTTTCTTTCACGCAGCGATAGAAAGAGGCACAGTTATATGGGTCAGATTTGTACCCTTCACTGCCGCATATAAAAGGCTCTGGACGGTTTCCGGAATATACTTTTACTATTCTCCCGCTGACTCTAGGTACTCGGTGCTGTTCTACTGATGCATCTGTAAATACCATAGTGACGTCATTCTTATTTTATTGAGATCGTATAGGTACCTCGATTTTGCCTATACACGATGTAATAATATCACTCCGGAAAACGGCGGGGGATTAAAGTAAGTACCAATTTATATGAACAACTTTTTTTCTTTGCAAACAATAACGTGAAAAACACCCTCTATGAGACATATCGCACGCAAAAAAGTGTAGTGAGCACTTATTCCGTTTGTATAATATAATTTTTTTGTAAGAATACACACCATTATTTGTGTCTGCTCCGATTGAAGACGTAAGGAGGAGCAGAGATAAGCAGTATTTTGTAAAGCAGTCCATGATTGCAAAGGTTGATGATTGCAGATTACAAAATCATTATGTCTCCTGAAACAAAAAGAAAATGAAAGATTTTCATATAGTTAGTTAGAAACTACTTTTTATCTCTTTCACCTATGTACTAAGTGCCTATTTATTTATTATTTATTTATTTATTTATTATTATTATTAATTACCACGGCTAACGCCAATTACAATAATTAATTAAATAAAAACATGCACAAAAAGTCAATTAAATACTGAATTAAATACATCTAATGATTTAAAATAATGTCAAAATTACCAAATAATAAGCAAAGTCAGTAACACGCATTCATATTCAGTAGTTCCTTTCAGTATATCGCAAGCATTCCGACAGGATCACTCTCCATTCATCCGCAAACACGTCCAAGGCAGGCTGTTCGGCCAGGAGAGCATTGAGCGCGACTAGCGACCGCGGGATGGGGGATTTAGAACGAGCAACAGTGCGGCTCGTTGGTAGAGCAAAAAGTTTATGCTTTCCTATGAGACACGTTATGGATTTAGAAGACAAAGGCTTGCCCGACATCTGTTTAAATCTTTAGGGCCTGTAGGCAGAGGCTAAAACTTGGCTAAAGCTAACAGCAAGAATAAAACAAATACGTGAGAAAGAAAAATACCCGATTGAAAACCACGAGCCACGAGTGCTTAATCATTTTCTACGTGTATGTGTTTCCGTAAAACTCGTGAATGAAATTTTATTGTGTAGGTCAAGTTTATATTCGCATGTTATCGAACCCAGACCGGTTATGATTACATTAGTAATATCGATGTCTTACAAAATATTCGCATGTGTATTTTATCAATGGAAATATGATTCAAGTAGAATCAGCAAATTCGGTTTACAGGAAATGCACCCTTAAGGTGGTAAGATAGAATTTTTGCTGATACTTAGTACAATCGAATTTGTGTTGGGAGCTTTTGACTACCTATTTGTTTTGTTTCTTTTTCAATTACGACTACTGTTTTGTTTTTTATTTGCAATAAAAATGGCTTTTTGAAACTCAAGGACGACAATCTGCAAAATGTATCAGCCAAACAATGGATAAAAAAGGAACCAAAGACTCTGCTCTGTGGTATATCTAAGAAGAGAATAGCATTGGACTCATACAGGTTGATAATTATGGGGATTTCAAAGCCCAGGGTTTTCCAATTAATACTTAATACCTACTAAGAATTTTTGTGCATGATTCTTCTGACTTACTGATTTAATTTTAATGTTTCATCGATCACAATATGGCCACTTTGTAGATTTTGAAATGTCTGTCTGCCATTACCACTTATTACAATTCTGTGTTGTTACTAAGAATGTTATGACGCTAGCGTATTTTATTTTATCGCTACCATTACCATTACACTTGGCGGTAAGGCGGTTGGTCCAAACCATTTATTAATGTTGTGTCATTACTCCACTGCGACAGTTTATAAAAAGGAAAAATTACAGGCACCCCGCTTGCTCATTCCCTAAGAATTCTTGACTACGGACAATTTTCTAAAGGTCAGACGTGAACAACCGCATAACCCCAAGGCCGCACCTAGCTTAGTTGATAACCGAACCACCTTTGACTGAAAAATCTTTAAAAGCATGTTGTATCTCAAAAGTAAAAAAAAACTGTAAAGACCTCCTTTCTCATAATTTTAACTGCGTCCTCAACGAAACCTTCATACAGATCAACTCTTTAGTTCTCTGGTTCATTGGCACGGATAATTACATGAAGATGTTGCAAACAAACTAAAACAGCAAAGGCTCAGTTTCTTTTTATATCGGGAATGAAGCCTGTTATTATAGTACCAGTTGTATTACGTACCTACGACTAGTATTATGCTATGTGAACGCACGAGATGACTTAAAAAATATTATGTAGTTTTTGTATATTACATTATCTCAGGCATTTCATGAAATTTTTGTAGCTTTTTTAAATGCTCTGAAGGTTTAGTTAGCCATGCTATAAAAGCGATGTTTTCAACAGCCTATAAGTCTGCATCTGATATTTTCAGTCAAATATCATAATAAGTATTTTTTCTTGCTCTTGACTTGACTCACAAAGTGCTTAGCGCAAAGTGAAGCGATTTTAAAGAAAACAGTTCTATTAACCGACCTCAAAAAAAAAAGAAGTACCTAAGTTCAACTACTAGCCTACGAAAAGGCAAGCTATAAAAGGACCATTTGGATACCACACAAGATTAGTCGCTCTTTAAATCTATAAGAGAGGCTTATACCAACAGTGGACGCCCAACGGCTGAAATGATGGTTATTTTCTTGCCTCATATTGCATAACCCGCTCCAATCGATTGTTTATTACAAACGCAATGGAACAAACGGCGACTGGTTCTCCACGAAGATTCCCTTTCCAGCTGATGTGGTCCGGTTGCATTCTTGTGGTTGACGATTGACTCCCGATAATGTCTAGGAATAAATTGGCTGCGTTTCAATGTACACTTGCACAGTACCTACTCTCTCGGTAACGAGTCGTAGAATATTGTAATGGTATTGAAATTGAATAACAAATTAAAGGTACCATACCAATTCAAAAGAAGCCGGCCCAGCTTTCAATATTTCAAAGGTTTTAGCCATAGCTTTAATTGGCCTCAGAACTGTTCCCTAAATTCTGTCTATTTGTTGCAAGATTTCTGAATAGAGAAAATTTACATGCAGAAAGGGCAATTTATTTGGAGATTTTGGTTATTAAACGCGTTGATGTCTTTTGTATGCAAAACTCGACATCATTTTGATATTATGAAACATTTTTTATTGATACCGTCACTAAAAATATCATCAGGTCACATTGCGGTCAAACCTTTGTCTATAATGTATAAAAAATACCTATCTACGCTGTAGGACTCATTCACAACTGTGGTGTTACATAGGTATTTATTGGTTGACACCCTACAACCCCAACGAAAGCACTTTACGGGATTGCTTGTTACAAACCAAAATTAAAACCAAAAACTTGCATAAACCTAATTATTTCAGTAACCACATCCAACTAGGCCTATATACTCCCGGTAACCTATAAAATCAAAGTGTGAAATAATTCAGAAGTCTTAAACCGTGTTAGAATAAAACGGACACGATTCGTTCTTATCTATTTCGCTAGTAACATGTTTCTGCATTTTACAGGGTCGCTATGAGAATTTTATCAAGCCCCTCGTTTATGCCTTTTTAGGAAACATGGAGTAATTCTTAGGTCGAAGAGCTTCATATAACTTGTTCTTGTTTCTTTTCTTTAACCAGTCAAAGTATTTTTTTTTTGTTGTAAGTATTTCGGTGTGCCGTGGGATTTTTTTTTAAATACATTTTTTAAATTACTCTTTTTGCATGTAACTACGTAGGTATTTGTATTTGCTATGGAGGTGAAACTTCAGTAACTCTTCAAGCAAAAATTTTTTTTCTTTCAAGAATTGCTGTCGATTCTGTTGTTGCATTTTTCTAAAGTAACCTAATTTGACAGCACTAAAAATGTTGCCGTCCCTTTCTCATAAACTGAAACAACGAAGACGGCTATAATCTTAGCGCTGTCAAATTAGGTTAGTTTAGAAAAATGGAACAACAGAATCGACTCCAATGTGTCGGTCTCAAGTATCACTTGTCTTAAGTTATAAAAATACCTTTTAGATATATCATTGTGGTAGTGCTGTTTGCTACTCCTTGGAGTTTGTACCGAGATGTATTTGTAATGCTCCCGTTTTTCACAAACCACAAGTTATCAAGTAATCTGCGGTCGGCGGTAAAAAACGTATCGTGCATCGCAGATTTTCTTGATTATTTCCGCGTTAATATCCTGTGACGGACAGACGGACACAAGTCATCACTACTAACACATTGTTTTATAATTTGCATGTAAATGACGTAACTAGGTGTGAAATTAGCGATTTTATGCACTTACAGTATCATTTTTGTAATAGGGAAAAAAATACGTTTAGTTTTTCTCAGTCGAGTCTCAGTTAAATTAAAAAAAAATTATATTTCGTCACGATAAGCGCCCGTAGCGATCGAACCAGAACTTTCCTTCATACAAAAATCCCGAATTAAATTCTTGATTTTTGATAATGAAACCAAGTAAAATTCCGATTCAGCCTGTAGTCTATTTTGTTTTGTTGATTTGCGAAAAGTGAGTCGCAAAGTATTGTGAAAAGTCGGTTTTGTTTCACCAAACAATTTTTGTATATAATACATTTCAAATCGAGCCTCAGAGATACGATATCGAGAAGTAAATGAGTGTCAGCGAACTGATGAGCTCGTTACCTCGCTAGGCGAGTCTCGTATTAAGTTCACGGCCAAGGCTACAACTGCGGCGTTGAGTTGGCCGCTGGCTACACTTAGTCGAATCAGTAAATTGCTTTCTCGCAGTGTTCTATAAAAAAATAGATATATTTTATGCCGCTCCATTTTATGTTATAAAAATACTTCAGTCGTCTCGTCTGGAAAGGCATGGGAAGATGTTTGGACGAAACTACAAGTGGAGGGTAGCCCGTACGGAAAAAAGTGTTTTTTAAAAATTTTAAAAACTTGAATCTTGGACCTATTTTTATCAAACATAGTGAGCACTCCGACTAATTCACCTTTCAAACATAAAAAACAAAGTCGAAATCGGTTCATCCGTTCAGGAGCTACGTTGCTTCAGACACACACACACACAGACATGTCAAACTTATAACGCCCCGTCGTTTTTGCGTCTGGGATTAACAACAGTGATGTTTTCAATGAATCTTGTTTTTTTGCGGTTCTACATAATAACAAGGCTTGGCATAATGACTATAAATTAAAGATGTATGAACTATAATAAAATAACTGGTGTAATTGTACCGGATGTGACCTATTTGTGATCAAAAGGATTACTTTATTACATTACACAGAAGTGATTTAATTTGTATTCATCTTGTGCAACTTGATACTAGGTAGTGGTTGTAACTTTTAACACGCGATCGCACTTTGTAAATACTGGACTTGCACCTGTGTCCAGCTGTAGATTTTTATACGGATTGATGATGATGACGTTAGAGATTTGATTTTCACGTATATTTCACGCGACAGGCGTCACAGCTCAGTCGGTACGTGCTGTGTGTCGTGGGTTCGATCCCCACCAAGAACAAACACTTGTGTGTGACAAACATAGATGTTTGTTCTATGTCTGGGTGTTACTATGTATTATAAGTATATATTTATAAAAAAAGTATATAAGTATTCTATCAGCATCTAAATCCCATATTACAAGCTTTGCTTAGTTTGGGACTAGAGGGCGTCGAGTGAAATGTCCATAAGTATTTATTATTATTTATTTGTTTTATATCGTTTATGTAAACCCTGTCTAGATAAATAAAACTGGCACAAATTCTTTAGGCTACTCAAGATTCTTGAGGATATAGTCATGTGGAGTTAGTCAAGTTCCACATTAATTATCATGTAAGTACTTATGTGCTATGCATAATGTCAATGTAATAAGTAGATACCGTACCTTCTTTTGCCGCCAAGCAGTGATGCTCGCATTGCTGTGTTCCGGTTTGAAGGGTACGGGTCCCGGTAAAATTACAGCCACATGAGACTTAACACTTTTATGTCTTAGTACTGGGCGCCGTGTATTGCATTACATACACGGCATGTCTTTAATGGATGTGGTCAGTGAGGCAACGCATCGTTATAGACAGTGATTACTACTTAACATCAGGTGGACCATAGACTTGTTCCATCATTTAGTTGTGCCTAATAAGGTAATTTGAACCTTCTTAAATCTATGTTAGTTATAGTTTAGTGTTTTCCCACATTGCATACAAAATCATTTATCTCGCTGACATCCAATTACACAATAACACTACTATTAAAACAACTCTTAAATTATGCAGACATTTGCACCATTAGACCACAATTTACTTTAATTATAAATTGCTAGTTGAAATCACATTGATGTAAATGTCTATTAAATATACCACAAAAGATTTGTAATTATTTAGGCATCCTTAAACAATTTAAAACTATAAAAAAACAGGCTAAGATTTTATGAATACTTTAAAAAAGTTTCCTGTTATAAGAGCTTTATTACTAACGTTAGCATTACTAAACAGTTTTTTTATAAATGGAGCTGAAACAGAACAATGAGATGAAATAAACTCAAGACTGTTTCGATCAAATTATGAACGAGTATGAACAAGTTACTTAGTAAGTGCCTGATTTCAAGATCAACATAATTTTATAAGAAATGTTTCTCTAAAATTGACTCTACTTTTATAGAGTCCTATAAAAACATTTCCAAAAAAAAATATTTGCAACAGTTTTATGAAACCCAGTAGAAACAGTAAGTTGTTTTTTTTTTAAATTTTAATACAACTAAATTACAGAATAAGCTTATACTCATAATAAAAAGTACTCGTTTGTAGGTAGTATGTGTGGGACATGAAAGCAGTTTGTAAAGAACAGAAAAATAAATTCTGTTGGTAGGGCTTTACTTAGGTTCTAAGCAATCATTTGAAGAACTTATTAAATAATATATTCAATAACAAGATGTAAATTCATATTTTCTGACAATGAGCGCCTTGCCTTGACCGGTAAATTGACTGCCCATCTACCAATGTGCAAGTCAATCTTCCCATCAGATCATGACTGCAAGGCACGCCGGAGCAATCAGATGACTTCACTGACTAAAAGATAATTTGAAATGCGTAATGCTTATTATGTTACAGATTATTCAGGATACCTAAATCATTGGGAAGTTTAGATTTTCCTCTTTAGGAAATTCGCCTTATTGAGGCTCGTAGGTATTCATTGAGATTCAAGTATTGATTTATCGAACTATTATTATTATTTTTTATGGGTTCTTTTTTTCTCGAAATATAAATATTTCGGTATTAATGAAGCTCACGGGCCTAAGCCAAGTGCGAATCATAATTTGTTTACACATTTGTGTCTTCTTGCAGAAATTTTCTGACAATCCGACATGTATTTAGAATAGCAGCCTTTTATTTTTTTATTTTTTTTTATTGTGGATGTTAGTTAAATTTTGGAATACCTATTAAGACGACTGGTCTATGTTACATATTACGTCGTAGTTACATGTAGATTATACATATACCTACTATTTAAAAAGAGTTAAAATTTATTGTAGCAAAAAATATTCTTAAATATTCAAAAAGTATTATTATGATTCATCCATCGCTCATACGATGTTATGATATTATAATCATAAGTTGGTTATAAAATTAAAACTCGCAGGTTGTTTAAAGAACCTGGAATTTTACATTCATAATATAATTTTGTTATGGTAAAATCCCTAGGATTACATAAAAAGAACAATAGCTCTATCGTGCCGAGTAATAATTAAATGTGTATAGAGAAAGAAAGAAAGAAAAAACATTTATTCTGAAACTGTATCATTATCATTCCTACCAAGAAAATACTATTCGAGAATCTATTTTTGAAATCTTTTGCGAAATCTATAAGATGCTGCGATGTAGCCTGTAGGAATTTTGTGATTTTTTCATAATATCTCACATAATTTAATTGGTATTTATTTCCAATAGCGGTTTAGACACATTATCTTTTCTGTTTTGTATGAATGCAATACAAAGCCTTCATCACGCCTAGAAAAGCCCAATAAATCAATCCTAGTAAACATAGCAATTGCTGTTTAGACCACTTTAGATGATATCTAACCATCCGGTGATTCAGTAGGTTGTGCAATATCGCTATCTGGCTACTTTCTTATTGTTTCGTCTTAATTACGTAGGATGTGACTTCTGATTCTGAATTTGGTTCAATGGCATGTTGTTTGGTGTGAAGGTCTGATATAGTCTACTACACTTGCTTGCACTTGTCGCTGCCACATCGGGCCAAAAATAAAATGAAAGAACTACTTACATGTATAATATACTGCATAAAGTACCGAACCCAAAAACGGCTTTTTTAACTCACAAATCCTGAGTGACTAAGTTTTAGCATACTACCCCCAGCGTAACAGGAGTTAGTTTTGGATATTTTCCTCATAATAATTCCTTCAAAAATTACACCCAAGTAGTATGGTGTATATTTCGTCTGTACTTAAGTATTCCAAGTACAAACAATAAAAAACCCAAATATAAAAAAAAAGTATAAATGGTTTCTAATGATAGATAAGGTAGGAACCGGTAAAGCGCAGACAGACTTCTGCCCTGCTAATTGTACTTGCAGTAATCGACATTTTTGTGATTTTCACTTTTTTGCAAAAATGACATCCCAAGGAGATAATCTATACGTAAAAAATATATTTACACGTTGTTTCTTATTAAAAACATGTTTTTTATTTAACATGAAACGCAGTACTTGCACCTAAATGTCGCTTTTGCTAAAGAGATCTGCAGCATTAAGCATGTGCTAGAAGATTATGCAGTACTTGCTACGTTTACTGTACAGTACTGCATTTTCATCAAGTTTCTGGGCTTGCGGGCATTACAGTATCACTAAGATTAAATGCAGTACTAGTGTTTATTACTGCAAAATCACCTAGCACGTGCTCAATTCTGCCTTAGTAGAAAGCAATTTTTTTCTATTTTCATGCCTGGTACTAGTTAAAATTACCTACATTTTAACTTCTGTCAAATATTTAAGCGACTAGGAGACGAAATAAAGCAGAATTTAGGTAGGTATTACAAAAAACATTTTAACTTTTTTATTATTCTTCTTATCACAATCAAATTTTTGTTTTTTTATTCATATTTAGACTTAGTCTATAAAACAAGTTTCAAAAACATTTTTAGGTATTATAATCTTTAAACGTATCTTTGCTCATCAAGTTATCATTCTTTTGAAATATACAATAACTTATGTTATGGCACTTAATATCAAATCTAGGTAGGTACTAAATATAGCAATTCTTCTTATAACAAACTCTTAGAAATAAAAAGATGTAACACTTAAATATTACCTCTTTTTATTTATGTATTTTTATTTATTTATGTACGTCCTTTCATCATGTTTTTATTAATATATATTGAGATGAATGATCTTCATACTTGTAAAAGTCTGGAACATCCATGGACTTTTACAAGTATGAAGATCATTCATCTCAATATAAAGAAAGGACGTACATAAATAAATAAAAATACATAAATAAAATGAGGTAATATTTAGGTGTTATAACAAAAGAAATTGTTATAAGAAAAATTGCTATTTTTAGTACCTACCTAGATTTGATTTTAAGTGCCATAACATAAGTTATTGTATATTTCAAAAGAATGATAACTTTATGAGTAAAGGTAGGTACGTTTAAAGACTATAATAACAAAAATATAATAATAAAAATGTTTTTGAAACTAGTTTTATAGACTGAGTATAAATATGAATAAAAAAACAAAAATTTGATTGTGTTAAGAAGATAAATAAAAAAACTAAAATTATTTTTTGAATACCTACCTAAATTCTGTTTTATTTCGTCTCCTAGTCGCTTAAATAATTGACAGAAGTTAAAATGTAGGTAATTTTAACTAGTACCAGGCATGAAAATAGAAAATAATTGCTTACTACTAACGCAGAATTGGGCACGTACTAGGTGATTTTGCAGTAATAAACACTAATACTGCGTTTAATCTTAGTAATACTGTAATGCCCGCAAGCCCAGAAAGTTGATGAAAATGCAGTACTAAGCATTTTATCTAAACAAGGCAATAAAGTAAAGATAAAAATATGTCAATAGAAAGCTTGATTTTTTTACTATATTTAGGTTACACTTTAAAAGTTATATAACGGAGATTACTTGCTTAGATATCAAGAAATATGTTTCGCGCGTTTATCTCGAAACCGCCATTTTGCAAGTACTGCGTTTGCAATAAGGAGGGCAGACTTATTCTAAGCAAGAGATAATGCCGTTAGATTGATGAATGTTTTTATAATTAGTATTTAGATAATTGCAAATCATTTATAATAGGTATTTTGATGATAAATTGCACTAATAGCGCATAAACAGTTTTAATAGCCGGTCAATGAACTAGATTCACAATTTTGGCTGTTAATATAAACCCTGTTTGGATCTACCAAATTATTGGTCATTATTTTGATTAAATCATCAAATATTAAAATAATTTTATGAGGAAAATTGCAGTGGTCGGCGAAGATCATTGAAAAATAAAATTAAGACGTGTTTTTGTACAAATCTGTTTATATATAGGCTGTACGAGTACGCACCTACTTAGTCTGTAAATAAAACGTTCAGAATATTTTCCGAAATTACCTGCTTAGAAATATGTAAGTACCTAGTTGATAAGTGTGCTCTAAAAGATTAGTGTATTTATTCATGTTTTAGGTATTTATATCAGTAAGTACATAATTTGATTCTGTTCTTTGGCGTCGGTTTGACTCTTATGAAAATTTGCATAAAACGTTAGGCCCATGCACCCAACCGTAAAATTATGATATCACTGATGATAATGATACTCAAAACACTTTTATGATAGATTTGCGGAAAAACATAATTATTTTAAGTAATTATTAATTAAGTACTTAGGTAATTAAGTAGGTAAGTACCTACTTACCTAACTGTTGATAAACAAATTTTTAAATGACTTTTTTTTTATAAATATTTTTTTATATAACTATTTCATTTGTTATATTATCAGTCTCCATATTTTTTCCGAGAACTTGTATTTTCAGCTGACACAATTAAAATTTTCTTTTGGCGCCATCGGGGTACAGAACCCTAAACTTTACTCAATAAAGTTTCCTAAAAAAATCACAAGCAAAACGTATATAAATGAAACTTTGTAAAGGTACCGCGAAATCTAACCCAGTTAATTTAGAAAAACTAAAGCCATTTCTTTGAATATTAGCAAATCTATGTTTTATTACTATATAATTTCGGTTCAAAAGAATTCAAGCAAATATTGTTACAAATATCATACAAAATTTATTGTATATTCATCTATACAACTTCACGACAAGAGTGTAGCTTCTACAAAAGACAAAAAATGTTGAAAAGCACGTCCATCGAGTCATCACATACTTCGTGGGTACGATGAGTACTTACGTAGCACATTTGAAACAAAACATCCTCATTACAAACGTGTGCCGTGTGGTCTGATACCAATCTGTGTAATTATCTTTCTGGATTACATTAGGTAGAGTTCATTGACTTAGAGCATTCAAAAGGTTCCGTTTTTTTTGTAATTATAACTTGGTCCTAGAATATTAATATCAAACTCATCTGATATCATAGAAATAAGCCTCATCCATATTAATAAACTCGATGTTACCGTGTTTTGTGTCTTTCGATCGAATTTGAAACTGCTGGTCAGCAAAAGACAAAACACGGTGTAATTATTCCAAGTTTCCATCGAGTTTATCAGGACATAAGTTTACCTTCGTCTGCACCTTTTTCTAGTAAAAAGATATATATATCTTTGGTTTTTTAACATGGCTTCTTGTAGATTTTTTTTCTAGATGATTATCTAGATGTAAATAACACAACTCGTCGCCATCTGCCGTCTTATCGCAAAACAAAACTTCAAAAAGAGAACTTTTTTTTCAAGACAGTATAAATCACAAAAAAAGCATACTTCCCAGTTATTGTTCCTACAAATCATCGAAGAATGTTATTGTATCGGCATGATAGTGAGTGATGATCTCCACCTTGTAATAAGTAGGTGTGTAGAGGTTAAACCTACCACGCCTTCGACATTGTCTCAGGCATGAACTGTTGTTTACTGTTAGAATAAAGTCCCTTTACTGTAGACAGCTCACAATTATCTAAAACCTATTTTATGGAGGTAAAATATTAGGTGAAAAATAATCGTTATTTTTCCACGTATCAAAGTCCACTGATTGCATATTTACTACCAACATAATTGATATCATTTAAAAATGGAACTTCCACCAACAAACGCTAAATAGAGCTTTTGAAAGTCGAATGCCTAAGCTTTGTTAGTAAAATTATTAAATAATTTTATTATGAATTGAATGCATTCTTGAACATAATAAACATAATTGTACAAAAACTGAAATGTCGGTTTTTAAATACTAATCTGAATTATAGTTATTTTAGGAAACATAAATTCTTTGTTAAGTTTTTTTAACTCTACCTTTTTATAAGACGTAAGTAGGTACTTTAATAAGTGATGCGCATTTTTCACAAATGTTGGTCAAATTAGTTCCTCACAGAAAACATGAATTTGTTATTCCTGAGTAATAGATAGATAGATAAACACTTTATTGTACACAAAGAAGAAACAGGACATAAGAGAAAACAATCAATGTTAAAAAGTTATTCGTAACTCTCTAAAAATGTGCTTTTAAGAAAAATTACATGTCTTTGAATGAATGAATGAATGTAAAACACTTTGTTACAAAAAATAGCGTTGCTGACGCAATTTTGATAAACGACGACTTATCGTTGTTGATATCGCAATAGGCTAATAAAATTCAAATTAGGTATCAAAATAAGTACTTCATTAGATACCATCGGTAGGTATGTCTGAGTGCTTTTGGCGATACTGCCAAGTAGGACTTCTCGTCTCAAGTTCAATGCCAAGAATTCGCTTCTGGTTTTCAAGAACTAAAACTTTCCATACACGTGACAATACAATTCAGGTTACCTGTTTGGCACGGGCTAAGTAGATTATCTTAATTTTCTATTGTTTGTCGCCTAAGGTCCAAATCCATTCTAGTTAAGGTTACTTCAGATTCTGCACTGATACCATTATCTAGATGAGTAAAAGTGTATTCACGTTGATAATGTTTTTATTATTTTCTTCATTTAGGCGTTAAGAAATTACCACGCGAATGTAGCGTGCAAATAGAAGTTTAAAATAAACCCTTTCACGAATAAAATAATTACAAAATGCAGGTTCTTTGACCACCCAGTCAATGCGATTTATCATAGACAAGTACTTTGTTTTTATTTTGAGCTTCGAGTCGTCTCAAGAGCCGTAGTAATTCAAAATTGAACTGGTTTTCAGGTACTCTAGCCGTGTTCAATAATATTAGTATTTTATGCGTGTGGGATGCACGCATTTTACTTTACAAGAGGACGTAATGCAGGGTAGTTCAATAGAACAGGGGGTACAAGTGATACTGGTTCCATTAGCAAAAAAATCTGTAAAAAAAACCTATGCAATTTTTTATTTATGTGCGATAATTCATTGTGCAATATTTTACCTCAAATCAAAGTACATATTATACCAAAATCATTAAGGTTTATTGCTAAAATATGCTTATTTGCCACCGCATCCTTCTTCCCACAGAGCATTTACTTACTTCCGCTAAAAACTAAAAAAAAAATAACAGGCTCTGATTTCACAGACTAAGTTCACTCCTTTTTGAGGCTCCCTCAGTACGTCCACATTCTTTATCCTTTACTTGCCAATAGGTTCCAGTCAGGAATAAATGGGACAAAAAGTATCTCGTAATACGTGTTGCAACTTTTGCACCTGGCCCGTCTGGAATATGTTAATCAAGCTGTTGAAAAATATAGATTGCAGTAGATTTTTATATTCAAACCTGATAAAATATGGAGGTAATAAATTTATCGGTGAAGAACATTTTTTCCTCACAATTCCTACTCGTAAGTAATTTTGCGATATAAGTAGGTTCACTAATGAGTGGGTGTGTGTAGTAATATTGTTGTCATCATATAAATAATGTTATCCACAACAGCAATAATAAAGAAAAAGTGATAGATAAGATTACAATAGCAACTTCAACGCTGAATTGTAATTTCGGTTATATATCAAAATATACTCACTAGTATTTAGAAGCATTTGAGATGTGGTGTTGGAGGAGAATGGAAAGGATTAGGTGGACAGAAAAAGTAACAAACATAGAAGTACTAAGTAGAGTAAACGAGGAGAGAGCCCTTATAAAAGTTGTTGAGAACAGGAGAGGAAAGATGATTGGACACCTTATACGACATGACAGCTTCATCGGAAATATAATTGAAGGGAAGGTAGAAGGAAAGAGAGGTAGAAGAAGACCGCGTATTAGCTATATGAGCCAAGTGAAGGGGAAGATCGATGTCATGTCGTATAAGGACGTCAAGGAAGCTGCCCTGAAAAGAAGAACCTGGCGGGAAATGCATATGTTACGCCGACAAGAGCTTAGCTCTTAAATTAGAAGAAGAAGATCAAAATATAAGTAGGCCAGATACAAAGATACGAACTGTCTTCTCAGGATACAGTAATCCCGTGTTACATTGTTACGTAAAGGCGTTTAGATTTGCATCACAAATGACCGCGAAGCTGATATGAACGCTAACATGGTAAGTGACACGAGTGCAAATTTTAATGAAGAGCACGTTCATCGTATTCCAATCGACAGATAATAGTAGCTAGTTTAGACATTATAAAAGCACTGGTTACTGTTGACCCCAGCTTTCAGTATTTTTTACTAATAAGACTGTTCTTTACGAAAATGCACTTACAAGTAGGGAGTAACCGGGAGACAACAAGTCAACAACAACAACAACAGAGGCTGCTTGTTCCTAAGATGTCTTGAATTAAAAATACTTATTCTTAAGAGAGTCTTAAGAAAGCACGATTGTAGTAACGCTCATTAAAAAGGTATCTAAGTGCACAAAATTTTAACTTTTTTTATAAAAAATATTTTCTACTGCGATTTACGAGCTCGTGCGGAGGATTTAACCAATTTATGCACGCCATTGGACAGTTCGCTTCAGAAATTGATCATTAGATAGGAATTTCGTAACCACAGCTGGTTTCTTTTTCAAAAACAATACTCTACAATTTCGAAAAACATTTTTTTATCTGCGTCTAAAATTGCTTTATCCGCGCGTTACCCGTGGTCCCTCTAACTTAGTCATGTTGACCGTACCACCAATATTAAATTTTGACGTTGACTGTCCTTAGCACAGCCAGTCTCACTATCGATCGGATTAACATGAGCCGTGTGGTCGTGCGCGTATCGGATCTTTGCGAATCCGAACACGACTCGATCTGCCCTGCGATTCTTCTCGTGTACGAGATAGGAGATAAAGCTCACGTCATTAGAGAACTGTGTGGTGTTTTAGAAGTTTTATTGTGCTCATGCCTTTAGGTTCCTTGTTACCGTTATCCGTATTTGGTATGGCAGAGTAGAGGATTTGATTTTATGAATGTTGTAAAACTTAGTACCTATTAGTATATTTTAATTTAAATAATTTTAAAACATAGATGTTTTAGATTATGTTTTAGATGTTAGAGGCTAGGAAAAAATCTAGCAAAAAAAAAAAGGTTAAAGGTAAGTCATAGAACAAACGTGATACAGTTCACACCGATGATGAGGTGAATAAACCCCGTTCCGGATACCCATTATATTTACTTTTTGAAAACAACGAGTATGCAACTGATATTTGGATAGTAGGTAGCTATAATATGGTTTCTTTTTACAGGAGCATGACGTCTACTTAGCGGAACCCTCGAGTGACCAACAAAGCCCAGCATCACGACTTGCATTATGCATTAATGGACTAAGCTTACATGACGAGTTTTGTCGTGAAATTGATATCGATTGTGTTTTTACTTGCAAAACGTGCGATACCTACATTCACAGCTAAAGTGGTGTTAAAAGTTGAGCAAGTAAGCCCTAAGGTTTTTTGTAAAAATTTTATAAAATTATCCTAGAACGAAGAATTTTCTTTGACAAATATGATGGAATAAGCATATGGCCCACCTGATGTAAAGCGGTTACCTCTATAATAATGATACCGCACAGAGTAGGTCCACCGAGGATCTATACCTTGTGAAGCAATGCACTGTATCCATCATGCACTCTGAGACATAAAGGAAGTCAAACAAAAAATCTATTTTTTATGACATAGTTCTTTTAAAATAAATCTTGTAATTTAGCAAAATAATAATGTTCAATCACGGATTTGTTATAGTGAATTTTTAAACATAACTTTTGTCTCGAACAAAAGACTTCAACGCGCTCTTGCTGAAGTTGAGATAATATAAGTACTCTACTATAAGTTTACATAATAAAGAAGGTCTATAGAACGTATTTTCGTTGTTATACATAAGAGAAACGATTGATCATTTTCTGTAAAAATCACTTACCTTCGACTTGTATATAGCACCGTTAATTTAATTTTTCAGGAGTTCGTAGCACTTTTCACGAGTTATAATTTTTTATTACAAGATAACAGGATGAATGCATAAAATTTCAGCAGCCAAACTGCTGAAAACTATTCAATCTTTTAAAAATAAAACATTTCAAAAAGAGAACATTCCCGCGGGCGCGTTCGTTCGAAAATGGCGGGCGGTTTTTCGTAGGGGCTGTGGATGATGCGTCCTTGCGTTGCGGGCAAGGTCTTGGCGCTCGCTGTGCGCGGTTCGCTCATTCGCCTTTATACCTAGTCAACGTAACGTTTAGCACAGATCCTTACAGCTGCAGGTTAACGAAACATAGTACTCACAGCTATAAATAAATCCTTCGTCCTCACTGCCTGGACAATTACAGGTCCGCATTTTTTATAAAACTAAATGATGGGACAAGCTCTCAGGTTTTTCTCGATTCGAAAGCAAATAAACACTGAATATTATGTAAATGCTAATTAAATTCTTATTAGTTGTATGTAGGTAATGTAACGCGATGCAATGCGGACAGGATAGGAACGTCCGTGCTCTGTGAGGCTTGTATCGTTATAGGAAGAGGTAACCACTTAACATCAGGTGGGCCAACAGGGCCCGATATTATCTGTGCCTGTGTATATCTTAGATAAATAGAAATAGCAATAGGTATACCTTTTTACAATAAGGAAAACCCTTTGACCCGATTTGTTATCAAAAAGTTGCAGACCATAAAACAAACAAAAGGTAGAACTGACCCACATTCAGGTATTATGAGCTGCCGAAAGGCTACAGGTTATAAACATTTCGGATGCACGACCTGTCACCATTTAGAAATACACAACTCAAAACACAGCCCCTACTTTTCTATAATCTGTGACAGCCCCCCTATTCCAATCTTTTGCTGTCAAGTTATATTTCATTGCCCAGTTAATTTCTTCAGGTCACGTGGTACAATTTTGTACCACGTGATAATTCTTTTTAGACACTTGACAGCAAAATATGCGCGACAACAAATAAAATGACATCATAATGTCACTATTTAGTCACAGAATAACTATGAGTTAGTATGAACTGACCATGATTTAAAACTTTGCAGTTCAACTTTGAGATTGGAATTGCCCCCGATACTTACGCTAAGTACTTACAGCCGTATTCATAATCAACACAGTGAATAACAGAAATAAAACCTCTGTTTAAGAATACCTTGATTTTTTATTTTATTGAACAATTTCTTACAAACTGTACCTACTTAATACATTATCTAAAAATCCGAAGTCTTCTGATTTGAGGTCTTTTTGAATAATAATTACGGCGAATACGTAGTACAAAATTGTACCACGTGACCTGAAGAAATTACACTGGGCAGTGAAATATAACTTGACAGCAAAAGATTGGCATACGGGGGCTGTTTGATTTTTATGACTGACTTTACAGTAATTTGTAGGTAAGTAGGTAGGTACATGCCTACCTCTAGAGTGTTGCCGGTTATTTTATTCGCCGTAATTTCTTTTTAGACACTTGACAGCAAAATATGCGCGAAAACACATCAAATGACGTCATAATGTCACTATTTAGTCACAGAATAACTATGAGTTAGTATGAACTGACCATGATTTAAAACTTTGCAGTTCAACTTTGATTGGCATACCCCTGCAGGCACCTTTTGCAGCTAGCAAAACCATACTTTAAAGTAATCTAGGTAGGTATAGGTACTTTTTTTATTCAACTAAGGGCGGCTTGCACCAGAATCGCTAAACGCGTTTAACTCTTAAATAGTATTTAGCGAGTTGTCAAGTCATACAAATACGTCAGATTTAAATCGATTTAGCTGTTAAATACGTTTAGTGATTCTGGTGCAAGACGCCCTTAGTATTGTGCCGTGTGTTCTACTGCAAGGCAAAGGTCTACCCCAAAATTTTCTACTCATCCCGATATTTGGCAGAAGTATATATAGGTTGACTTTTATTTATCCAATTTAAAGTGTTTATGAATACGGAGATTACGACGATATATGAAGGATCGTGTTCATACCTTACCGTTATACCCATTTTGATACCAAAAGGAGATCCGAAATCACACGTTTTAATAATTGCAGAATTTTTCACATCCTTCGTTATTTATTGCTTTATCTTCAAAAATCTGTTTTGATAGGTTCATTGCAGTCCTCGGTTCTTGGTGAGGCACATCGTCAAGTTGAGAGCTGTGATGAAATCTATACAAAGTGGAAATTAGAGTGGTGTCTCCACATCAGTTTAATGGATTCAGGAATCATAATCAAAAATTATTAACACAGATGTGCAAGTTTTCAAACTACTCTACCCTACCCAGCTAGATCATGCCTATCGGAATTTTAGCTACGATGTGCCAAGTATCAAGAACATAACTGCAAAAAATGTTGCTCCCTGTGGTTTGTAATCAAAGGTGACAAATCGAGTTAATAAAATCGATTTTTCACGCCATTAGTTATTTTACAAACACCGTAAATTCATAAATAAGTATGATCAAATAAGAAAAAGCTAAGCTATGTAGGTACATGCAGGTAGGTAGGTACCTCTCGTATTTAAAAAAAAATGTTTACTTATTTCGAAACAACTTCAGTGGTACAAATATACATAGAGAAAACGATGATAGCTGCAGAAAATAACAATTAAATTACAATTTTAAAAAACCTATGAATCTTGGACCGATTTTCATCAAACATAGCTAAGAGCACTCCCGACTTATTCACCTTTCAATCAAAAAAAACAAAATCAAAATCGGTTCATCCGTTTGGGAGTTACGTTGCCTCAGACAGACACACACACACAGACACGTCAAACTTATAACACCCCGTCGTTTTTGCGTCGGGGTTAAAAACTACGCTAAATCCAAAGTCCCAGTTGCAACGAGGCTCTTACTATGCCCAAAGATTAATCAAGCATAGGTAGATTTTTAACAGATTTTTCACAAAAGCTTGAGTCAAACTTGAGCAAAGTATTGAAATACGAGCTTAATGAGGGGTTCATATAACTTAATGCTCACCTTTAGAGGACGAAAATTCGGATCCCGTTTTTTTAATGTTTGATAATTAGGCACTTTATACCCGAAGTATTTTAGTTATTACTGCAAATAATCGGAGTGTAATGTTGACATAATGATGTGGTGCAGAAGAATGACTGAGGCGCTACCTCAAACCACTCTGACTTCTTTATTTGTGTACTTGCACTGATAGTACATTGCATTATATTATGTAGGTACCAACCAACTATAAAATAAAATAGGTAAGTACCTACTCGGTGTATGGCAATAAAATCGGGGATTTTTCTCTATACAAAAACTGCGAATTTTAAGATTCTCACATTCCGAAAATCAACAAAATTTAATTTAGACTAAGTAGGTACGGGCAGAGTTAAGTAAATCAAATTGATGATACCATAGCGATAAAGTTGGGTTGCAAATATCTGCATAAGTGAAATCGAGTAAAATTTTACTCAGTCGACGCGCACACGCACATTCTCGGTGCTTTGTAGTAGTATAATGTATGTAGGTAGTACTTGGGGTTGGTGATTTATTTCATTGCGTACTTAGCTTTGTCAGACTATACGCAGCAAGAGAGGCCTTGGGAGACCAACAGACAGATGGGTGGATGACATGGTGGCCGTACAGGGGAAGACCTGGTTGCAAAAGGCCCAAAATAGACACGTGTGGCGTTTGAGGGAGGAGGCTTTATGTCCAGCAGTGGGTTACTACTAGCTGCCTACAATGATGATGATGATACAGCAGCTAGGAATTGCAGTACAGACCTACACTTATGTTCTGCTGGGTCAGCGTAAGCTCGAAGACAGTCGAGTACGTGTAAACTATGATCGAGTAGGTAGACCCTTACTATCGTATAATGATCATCATAATTATTATCCGGCCGTTGTTTTGTGTTTTGAAATGGCACAGCCACGTTGCGCTACGCGCTCCATTTGGTTTTTTAGCCTGTGTTCCGTCCGTCAGTTTGTTTTGGCAGTCAATGTCAGTTGCGTTGCGATTGCGACACAAAAATTAAAATTAACGTCACGTCGCCAATCTGTCAATCCAACCAATAAGGGATGGGATGGTTAAACATCGATATACTGTGAAAGTGAGTGATATATATGGAACGATTCATTCATTTGATTTTCATGAACACAAAAAGTAAATGGCCGTATTCAAACATAAATTTACTTGGATAGAAATTTTCATAAAAGGCTGTGAGAAGTTCTATGCTTGAGTCACAGTTCAGACGTGTGTACCTATTTTGAAAGCATACAAGCCTTCCAATGTTATTTCCTTGTTGTCATTTCAGGGTTTTTTTCTTAAAATAGGTAAAAATTATAATATTCGGTCTTCGGTCTATGGTCATGAATGCCTCATAGCCTTACTTCACAAAATATAGAAGGTGGGTAAGTAGATATCATTGTTGTGTGATCTCAGTGTCAATCGATATTTTATTTACGTGTAGGTACCTACATACAAATCGTTTACATAATAAATAAATAAATATTCATGAACATTTCACACAACGCCTTCTAATCCCAAACTAAGCAAAGCTTGAAATATGGGAACTAGATTGCTGATAGAATATTTAGATATTTTTTTCGATGACTTCATTTCATTAGTATCGAATATAATCGAAATCATCGAACCGAAAATCGATGAATTTCGGTATCCTTTACTTTACTTACCTACTTCTCTTCCCTTCCCTAAACACAATACAGTACGTCAACCGCGTCAACGCTAAATTTAACAAATTTCGTTTTGCCGTGCTTAGTAATTTTCCTAAAGTTATTTACTGTGTAGTAAATAACCCTTAAAACCCAAACCCCTATTCATCAGCATCAAAAATGCCACGAGGTAAGAAATTCCTTTCTTCGTAGTTTTTTTTCAATGTCGTCCAATGATAGAGGTGGAAGGTGTCTGATTCTGACTCAACTATTTTATAGAAACGTGTTTTCCTATGCTTTGTTCTTGAAGAGGTGCCTGTTGATTCATGTCAATGAATTAATCGCAGAGTTAAATTGTTGTTCATATCATAACCTCTTGTTTTCAGGCAAATACACCAATCACAAAGGTCGTAACCGCAAATTCACCAGTCCTGAGGAGTTGGAAGAGCAGCGTAAACAAGAGGAGCTAAAACAGAAGTAAGTAGGTACCTACAATAGTGTAAGTGCAACTACATGATGCAATCACTCGAAACTCCCCCGCTGTTAATTAGAATCCACCCACTGATATTGCACCTGGTCACACCTTTTCTTTTATTTATTAGGAAAGCGAAATACAATCTTGGTTTGGTGGTACAATGTCTTCAGATGATCTTTATACTGCATCTGATAAAATATATTTAGTGAAACAATTTAAATTCATGAAGTACCTACCTAATTCATTGCAAAATGTGAATTTCAGATGGAGAAAAGAGCACGGAGGTGAAAGCCCTAGCGAGGAAGAGTCTGAGGACAACAAATCAGGCTCCGGAAGCAGCGATGAAAGTGATTCTGATGAAGATGTGAGTACAGTGCAATCAGCGGATCTAGGCAATCCTGAAAGTAACTGTCAGGGTTTTAATGTTAGCCCAAAAACAATTCAAAGAATCTCCATTGCTTCATGACTTCATGGTTGCCAAAATCTGCTGATCAAATTGAAACTCTCATTTTGATATTTCATTTTCAAAGTTCATTGACCTCTTCTCTATATTATTCCACTACGTTTTTGGCACCTCGCCTGTCAACTGTTGATAAAACAGATTATTCAAATTACTGGATTGACTCAATTTATCAAGCCAATAAAACAAAAGCCTTTTTTTATAGTTAATATATCTGTTTTTTAATTTTCAATTTATTCATATTACAGAACATATTTATGCACTAATAAGCATGTGGAGGAGACAAATCTAGTTACTGTTAATATAATGTAGCTGAATGAGTTATGACATTGAGTTATACTGACTGTATAGGATTTTGATCTGATATTTATTTATTCGAATGTTTTATTTTTCATTTCCAGCATCCCACCAAGGCAAAGGGTGTTTCAGGCCTTATCGAGGTTGAAAATCCTAACCGTGTAGTAAAGAAAAACAAGAAATTGACTAATTTGGATACCTTGGGTGATGCAGAAAAACCACAACTTTCAAGGTATGTTTATTGAACAGCTTTTGCCCACAATGTCACCTAGTATTAGCCAAGTAAAACGGTCAGCAAATAAAAATTCAACTAATTGGGATTTTTAACAAGTAGAGAAAGAACGTGGAAGATATGTTGGTATTTTAATATTGCACATTTCTTACCCTTAATTTAAGTTGAGACTAGCAACTGTGAAAGACAAAACAGTGGGTTCCCAATTTGATGCACACATATACACACAAATGGTTCGATATCTGTAACTATGATCAGTAAATAATCATGGGTTCCATTAGAGTTGTGCATAGAAAGATAGCTTCTCAGATTGTTCGAATTTAATTATTGTTGATACTAAAATTCCCACATCACACCCATTAGCAAAAGGTCTGTATTTACAAGTTTTTGTACCTAAGATTTAACAAGACTATAAGATACTTTTGCCAAAATTCAAGTCACTCCTGAATTTATTAACTATTATTGTATTGTCTCATTCAATTGTAATATGTATATTACAGGCGTGAACGCGAAGAGATCGAAAGACAACGCGCCGCGGCGGCTTACCAAAAAGCGCACGCTGAGGGTAAAACAGATCAAGCGCGCGCCGACCTCGCCAGACTCGCAATCATCCGTCAACAGCGGGAGGAGGCAGCCAAGCGCAGAGAGGCTGAGAAGAAAACTAAGGACGAAACTCCTAAAAAGAGGTAAAAACATTATTTTGTTTGCTAGAGGGAGATCAAAAGCACGCCTACCTTGGGAGACTCATAATCCAATCACAGCAGAAAATCTTCTATTTGGTAGCTTCATCTTCTTTGAAGATCCTTGCACACACTATAATAATTGTATCTTCCAGTACCTATCTACGCTTTAAAAAATTGTAAAAAATGGGTCACGTAGTATGGGTGCATTCACTAACATACAATAATATAAAAATCTGCTTTCCACTGAACATTGACCTCTGCCATAGACTTCCATAGTGAACCAGTGTCTGTATGGTTTGCACTAGATCTACATACTAGATCTTCTTTTCATCTAGTGACAGACGACACTGTGCTTTCTTGCACACCATCTACACTTGAGAACCTCTGCTTACTGCCACTGCCATTTTAATATTATCCTCTGTGCCACGTCGCAAATCTCATTTCTGATACGTTCTTGTTGAGATATAAGGACAGACCAAGCAAAGTTTTCTCCGTAGGTTGTTGGAACGAAATGGAGAGCATTTCCTAAAAGGCATGTGTGAGCGAGTTAGGTATAGCAGACAGTAGTCGCACTCAATCTTGTATGACTCCCTGAACTTAGCTGCAGGTAACTCCGTGGACCACACTTGGCTCTGATTGGAAGAAAGCGAGGGGTTTTGGGTGTAGTGCCTAACCGTACAGACAAAAAACGGCTGCGACTATTGTATCTAGGTTTACTAAATCTATTTATGTTTTGTTTCAGGTAGATGACCAACAAAACAATAGGCTCTCGCGGGATTATTTAGACTTTTGCTGTTTGCATGCACACTGTGTAAGGCCAAGGCTTACAAAATCTCAGTTTATTACTAAAGTGATCTTTTACAATACAATTTTATGCTGTGGAATTGTCGTCAATATTTTATAATGCATAATAGATACCTACCATAACATATTATCGTACTATAACATTTTATCAATCATCTTCAATATATTCTATCTACAACTTAGGATCAAAATTAATCAAAATTTCCCGCGACGAATATTGAACTTGTCATCTTATAGCACTTATTGTGTTGTACAATAAGGTCTAATATGCAATGCGCAATTTGACAAATGTCTACAGAAGTGCAATATTTGTGTCGCGGCTTACATTTATATTTTTATGTGGATTATTGAAAATGACCATAGGTACTTCCTGTGACAGCTTCATAACCATCATGTTTGTCCGATTCTAGAGATATTATGTTAGAGTACAAAAAGGTAAAGTTCGAGCCTATGCACAAACAAATTGTAGGCAAATTAAACACCTGCCCATACAGACTATAAACTTGTCTTGAGTATAAAGGGACTGCCTGCGATTTGAAACAAGGGCCGTCATATGCGATCTATTGTTATTATCTACAATTAACTTGAATAAATTGACATAAATTATTTCAGTAGATATTGTTATAACGATTATGATACTCTTGTTTAGTACCTACTTAAATGTTATAATCAATGTATATGAATGTCAGTTAAAGATAAGCCACTTCATGTTGTTGTTGTTGGATTGTGTAGGTACTTTTAATTAGTAAAATTTACGTAATCTGCCACTGAATGACTGTTAGTCATTGTTGTTTTTATGAACTCTCTGTATCTCAATAAAATATATGTATCTCTAAATAATTTTCATAGTGAAAGTATATTGTTGTACTAAATAATATTCTACATATTAGCAATGAGAAGTCATACTACGATGTAAACTAAATATTATATATTATTATTAAAAAGTTATGAAGGCTATTAATATTATTACTTATTCTACCTTATTTTACCTACACTCAGATTCTATTTTTATATTCCGAATGGTGCAAGTTGGAATTGCCAGGATATTTTCAGGTAAATATATTTATTTTTATTCTAAACGTCTGTTTTTCTTAGATAAATAATACCATGCATTTTTCAACAGAAAAATCCAGACTAATTGAAATTTTTCATCTCCCTAAAGCAGAGATAGCACAGCAGAAAGTTACTATGCAATCGACCAGAAAGACCACGGCATTCTATGGATACTCCGTAAGTACTTTTTCTTTTTTTGACTGAAAAGCTGAAAATAACATTTGTTTTGCAAATTAACAATTACACCAACTTTTTTTTTATAACTAAATGATGGAACAAGCCAACAAATACAAATACAACAAAATAGCCCACCTGATGTTAAGTGGTTACCTCAGCCTATAACAACTAACTTTACTAACTTACTTTTTGTTGTTTTTTTTAACTTTGGTAGTTATACTAACTTGGGTTGATATTTATACCTAAAACTTATTTCCACATTCCACGAAGCCACAAAATAGTAGTGTGCGATACCTATACCTTGATACTTTTTGCGTGAATTTTTTTTTCGTGTGTATGAAAATCGAGGAGGTTGTGTCAAACGCCTCTAGCCGATGAGAAGGGAACTATTCTTCATACAAAAACGTCGAACTAGATTTTCGACCTCAATTTTCAGGTAAGAAAGACTGGTACTCTAGCGTCGATCTCCAGCGAAACAATCCATATTTCCCCAGCCTCAATTTCGAAAAGTGAGAAGAAGCATTATCGTTACATTTGCCTACCGAGGCTACCGCGGGTTCATACTTTACGCATCATTATGCTATGGCGGGGTAATGGGCCGTTCTACCGCTGAGATACGAACGAGTTTGTTGACTTTATTTTCTTTTAAAGTTACGCTTGCGAATTTCGTTTGTGCTATCACATAAAGAGTTGTTTAAATTTTTTAATGCCGAATTATTTAATTGCACATATTAAATGTCTACAGATTTTTTTTTCGGGGATTTATAACAAATATTTTAGGCTTGTTGGTGTTACAGAAATGTTCAATAATAAACTAGGTTTCTTACTCTAAGCTTTTTCGCAAATTATGCTCGTTTTGATGTTTTATTAGGTAGACCTATGTAAAATACTTTGGTATGTTTATTTTTATCCATTCAGACTCCATAAATATTCCAAAACAGGCCGTAAATTATAATACACTTAAACTCAGGAACATACACAGCTCATCAGTAACATACCAGATTATTAACAACATAAATTCAGGTTTTCAGCTTCCCAGATTTCAGCTTGACTCTCGGATACAACGGCATTTATTTTATATGCGCATGCATGAAACACTGAAGACGTTCGCGGGGGAAAAATGTTTTATTTTATGGCTCACCTATATTTTAGTTTAGCCTCTCCTGCATTTCGCGTTTAGTTTGAACAAGTATCAAAAATAGTCAGTCAAAGTTCGCAATATTCATATTTGGAGCATAATTTCGGTTCTATTTGTTTTGCCTTAATGAGTTTTCGGTTGGGTCCAGCCAGCCAGAGCTAATAAATACTTTATTGATCTGTGGTCCAGAGCTTTGTCAGGCGGGAATTAAATAAAAGGAATACTTGGGGTGGTTTTTGTGTTATCGGAAACACAAAGCCAAAACGAATGTTGAGTGTATATCACAATATTCTCACTTCGTGAAACTTTTACTTTCATGGTAACATCAGATGATAGATCGTAAAAAGTATTTTAGATAGGTACCTACCTCCCTAAAGGTACTATTTCTGGCGAAGTTCGTTTCTACTAAACTTGTAAGCAAAGAAAGTTGGACCAGTCGGTTTATGCGAAAATATAAAAAAATGACAAGTTTTGTTTTAAATATTATACCTTACGTTTTCACATCCATTCTCTGTAGATCTAAATTCTTGGTTCCTCGCGAGGGCTTACCCTACAGATAAGCGCAAGGGATAGGGTCGGACAAAGGCTGATAGATGTAAACGCTAATGTAAGATGCTATCGCCTAACCGTTATCTATCGACGAGTCTTCAAACGAGGACAGATTCCCTACCCGACGGATCAGATCAGCAATCCATATAGAATTGATCACCTATTTATGCGGACGTTAATCTGAAGTGATTTTGACTAAGTACCAAAGTTATTATTTAGTGAACATCTTTAAAACAGTGTCGTGATAAAATTGGAATTTCCTTGAAGTTTTTAGTCGAAAAGTCGAATGCTGTTTTTTTTGTATGTAGAATACGTAATATGTAGAATACGTAATTTCGCGTGTCACATCTATGTGCATGTTTCGGTGAATATTTAAAATGTCTTGAAATTTAATTTCCCAGTACTTTCGTTAAAATATCAGAATGCAGTAACATCCGTAAAAGCTATAAAGTCTCATTACCCAAGCCGGGTGGTCGAGGACCGAGCTGTCAAACTATGCTAATTTAACCTACATCTCCCCCGCCGACTATGCACCACGACTTTACCTATTATGCCAGCAGTGTATTCCGCTGGAAAAACATTTCAGCTGAATAGGTACACTGCTGGCTTTATTTTTCATAATATTCAGGAAAGTGCAGAAACTAGATATATTCTATTGCATCTATCTCGGGTAGAATGTATAGATGCACTAAGTAGATTAGATGCATGGAGACATCTTTCACGAAAGCACGTTACAGTAAGCACAACGGATCTTTATCCCTCTGGAGTTAGGTACAAAAAACGATTGCGCATGTATAGGTGCGGAAAAATTAGCTTATCTCTTATTCGTCCTAAAAATGTTTTCTGCGCAGATAGTTCAGACGGACAAAGGTCCGTTGTGACTGCTAATACCTTGTTCTTTTTGGAAGAGTTCAATACTTAAATAACTTCCTGTATCATTTTATTAAAATAAATGTTTATTGCTGCAAACCTAAAAGAAAATTAATATCCGGAGTAAAGAAATATTTCGTTATTTCAAACTCCATTTTGGCTCTTCTACCTACTAAGTATGTCTATGTGGACGTCTTTCATTCATGTTGTCTTATAGCTGGAGGAAATTTCAGAGATTTTAACTTTAATAAAAGGGAGATATAAAGCTACAGAATTAATATTTCGTTACAAGTATCTACTTATATAGAGAAGGCTACGCTTGTATAAAGCCAAAATGATCGATTTAGTAATGTGGTCTGTAAAAATGTTGCTCTACAACACATTACAAAATCGAAACTAAAATATTATGAGGTTGAAGCCTAGGGGAACGAAAATGAGGGTAGCCTAAAAATAAGCGGCATATTTCATGCAACAAAGTTCACCACGTTTTGCGGTCCGCTTCAAGCGCACAAAGTGTAAGCTAAAACTAATTACATTTCCTGAATGTAAGCGATTGTTGGAACTACTTCTAATCAATGCTTGGACTACGTTTTCAATTGGCTAAATAGACAAACAAAATACTACTAGTCGGTTCAGTAGTAGGTATATCTTGCACCTACTTGTATAACGCCTACTGAGCTGAGTAAGTATATACCTACTGCGTATAGGTACTTAGATACCTGCTTATTGGGAGCTTCGGCTTAGGTCAAACCATCGTGGTAACTCATCATAATTACTAATAATGTAAATATTTACAAAAAAAAAGTATATAAGTAAGCTTTGCTTAGTTTCGGACTAGAGGGCGTTGTGTATAAAGTCCATGAATATTTATTTATTTGTTTAATAATTCACAGCTTCTGAATTTACCGTAAACAATCTAATTAAGCCCAGACATATATTTTGTAAAAGCTGAAAACACGAATAAACATTTCGAATGAAAATTGTTTCATCAAATTAGCTCTGAAACTGAAATTAAAACTTGCTTTCGAATTAGCAAAGTTGCGCTAAGGTATCACCTAACTAAACTAATTGAATAGCTAATAAACGGAAGTGTCTAAGTTGGCCGGTGCGCTATAAATAATAGATAAATTAAACGAAGAGCTGGGTACAGAAAAACATGCCAAATACTGCTAACATTTTCCCCGAAGAATCATGCGTAAATGTTTTGTATGTATTTTTATGAAATTTCAAAGTCAACACATATCTTTAACTTTGAAAGCACGCAATCATAGTTTTTGGTACAAGTTGAAACATAAAGTTGCTCAATTGCATGAAGGCGGTTTGGCTATGTTTCTGTGTGAAAACTTCGGAGCACTCAATATGCCGAGATAAAAAGAGAGCGTACGGTTAATTGTATACTGTGCAGTACATTTGACTGTGCAAGCACAATCACAAACATAACCAAACGGACTTCTTGAGATAGAACAACTAACTGTACTACCTATATTACTATCTTTTCAAAATAGCTCAAATATCGTATTTAAAAAAAAATATACCGCGCTAGTCTGTGCGCTCTCAAGTTTTTCATAAATAAACTAATATCTTCGGCGTATAGTGAAGATCAGTTGAATTGAACTTTTCAGGACGAAGAAAAAAATCTGGTTTACAATTTAGTTAGGACTTCCTTCCTGGTATTATGTGCTTTGTGGAACTATAAATAACTAGTTTAAAGGCATCTTGGTTCTGTACAGTTTACTCTGTGACTGAGCCAAACAGGATTAAAACTTTCTGCGAGATTTCACCTAAATCACTGCTAGGTGATTTATATTTCACGCACCTTCCGCATACCCGGGTTCGCCGTGGTTTATGTTTTCGTGGATCATGATCTTTTCATATTAATATTGCAAGGGGTTATAACTGACCATTTATTACCATGGGAAAACGTGGAGAATGGAATCCCAGGAGTAAAAAATAGATTATAATCAAGGGATGAGTTTCAAAAACCTGAACATAATATTTCATTAAATAAATCACTGAAAATAGCATGGTGAATAAGTAGTTGATCTTAATTTGTAGTAGTAGTAAAGAAATACTTTTTACAAGAAACAAACGCTCTTTTGCGAAGCGACTTAAAACTTTATTTGTTTTCTTCAAAATATATATGAGACGACCTAACAAATTAAAACTAAGTTTGAGTTTTGCTCGTCTTGTTTGGATTACCTAATTGTTGTATCAAAACGAAAAGTTGCAAGATATCTCGTTTGTCTAAAAACTCTAAGATATAACTTTCTTGATAAAGTTATCATGTATTTAATTATTATACGAGTAATAATGTTCTTTCAGAAATCATATTATTATTTCAAATACAATTGGTAGGTACAGCTCTCCCTTTACTCTGTATTTTAGTTTCTAGACTAGAACGTTTTGTAAAAAAAAAAGCTTATTTTGTATATCAAGATGCTGTTCGAGAAATATGAATACGTTTAGATAGTTTGAAACAAAGTTACATCTCCTAAAAGTTACTATACAAAGATGATTGTGGATTCATTTCTATCTCGACTCTCAAACTAAGCTTTGCGGTACTAGCGGATCAAGGGGGGGGGGGGCTAGGTCGGGCTCAAGCCCTCTTGCCCCCTTGGTCCACTAGTGCTGCAAAGCTAGACCCGAAGCTTTTGGACCCCAAAAATCTCCGGCTCTAGCTTTGGATCATCTTCGGGTCTACCCAGGATTTGTCAGTGAAAACCCTAAATAGCTGGGTACCCCCTCCTAAACCGGAATCCTGGATCCGCCAGTGCTTGGTGGTATATCAAACAGTTTCGGAACTTTCCCCATTTACATAAGTGACTTAACCTTCATTCATTTTATATTCAAACCCTGCACATTGCCGGGAATGTTCCCTCCACTCTGAAATATTACGACTATCCAATTGCTGATCTACTTTTGCCAGCATTTACTTTCATAGAATGAAAATAATGAAACTATAAAGATATTGCTCTGTCTGGATCATCACAGCTGTATTTTATACGGGCTGTAGCTTCAAGATTTATTTTAAAATCAATCTCACGGACTTCGAGATCAATTTTCAATATCGACACTAACCTTAACCATTTAAGTAGCTATGTAAGTAACCTTATTTCGATACGTTTTTTGACCGATATTCACTGGAGTATTTCTTTATATCTACGTACAGCATCAAATATTCAATCTAAAAACGTCATGTCGGTGAATGTCTGAGTATTCCGTTCATAAAAGTTCTAACGTAAGAAATAATTGGTTCCTCCCTGCAATACTCTACCTAGATCAAATATTTATTTAGTACTGAGTGGTCTTACTAGTGATGTTAAATTCAAAAAGGCAACAACAAGGTCTGAAAAACTTTGACGGACGGTTTTCAGAACATCATCAAGATAACAAGATTATAATTCACGTTGGTTCTTGTTTGCCGCAATCATACTTTGACTGAATAATTTAGTTTAAACTTACCCTAGAGACAACGCTTTGGTAGAGTCGTGGCTCTATTAGTTTGCTCATTATTAGACATGAAAATTGGACTCACTTGCTTAGAGCACAAGGCTAATTTTCAATATTCCTGTGATTTTAGGTAACGCGTGTAAAATTCATGTAAAAGATAGAACAATATTGTACTTATCAAGAAAAAGATTGAAAACATCCATGGGTCTGTTACCGCAGAATTTGTAAAACTGACTTACAATAATAGTTATTATGTAGTTTGCTCAAATATTTTGTACATAATAATAAAAAATAGAGAATGCAGTCGATTAAAAAACTCAAGGTATTTTCACATTCACCTCTACGAACCTTCAATGATTCAATCCCATGAAAAAACCTTTCAAAACATACTCCACAAGAAAAATTTCCAATAAACACGGGACTTATCCATTGGCTGCATTTGCCGCTTTCCTTTTCTGATTGCATAATTTTCTTTTATTTATCGAAATCGAAGAAAAAAAAACCTGGCCAGCAAAGGCGAGCTTATTCAGCCACCATTAGGAGAATCTGAGGCTGCGGGCCGAGTTAATAAATCATCTTGGCATCGGCATCTTATCGATTCTATTCAATAGAGATTTACTCGCTTGATAAGTAATCGCCGCTTTTTGAACACGAGCAGGCTTTCAGTTTAATACGCATGTACCTACTACGGAAATGAAATCGCTTGTAATCTTGTCGCGTATTGTATTTGTATCGATAAAGCCGTTCTTGATGCCTTTTTGATACGTGGGAGTTTTGTAGATCCACCAGACTGCCACTAAGACGAAAAGGTAGCTACTAGGTAGACAAGGTATTAATTTTTAAGATAGATAAGATACCTGGGTACCTAATCTTTTTACCTTCTTTAAGGCTGGGATCGACCAACTCCGAATAACGTTATTGTAAAATACTATCCGTCTCAACTTTAAACTTGTCAAAAACAAGGACGGTAATATTTTAATCTAAAGAATAATGTTATTCGGAGTTGGTCGCATCCAGGCTTTAGTCTGAACTACATAAATGGTTGAGTAATAATAGACAGAACACAAATAATTTATAGTGGTGCTTCATTTCTGTAAATAATAAAAAAGCTTACTTTTACCCGCGACTTTGTTCGCGTAGCGTAGAATATGTTAAGTGTCCCGTGAATACGACTTGTAACTTGAGTTTTTGGGCCTTGTTTTAAAATCACCGGTTACCACCGTATAAACGTAACAGACATACCTGCTTTCATAATAATATATGTAATAGTCCCTTGGGGGCAGGAATGTTCAGCATCAGAACTAAGTTTCTTTATACGTTTGAATAACATTAGCTTTTCCCTATTCTATATAGACTTCTATATGTGTTGTCGTTTTTATCTTAGTAGGTACATATTGGTCGGGGACTACAAATTACTATTTACAATAAAAATGCAAACATTCGCAGACAATACTTACAGACGTTTTGTCTCATGTGTATGTAGGTCCCAAATCCGAACCGTTATGGTTACGTCTCAGAGTGCTGGACGCAGTGCGATATCTCATAGGACACGTGCTCAATGAGGCAATCTATTGTTAGGGGTTACCATTTAAAATCTCGTAGACCATCTGGTTGCTCCATTACCTACTTATTCTCTAAAAAAACGTCTTTTTACTCTTCTGCCGGTATAGCATAGCTGTTTCTGTCCACACTACGATAAAATTTGAAATCTTACATGTTATGTATGTATTATATTGTTGTATGGCTTTGCGCCATGCCATAAAATTGTTCATTTTCCTGAATTCATGTTAAATCCTCGAAGCTATGTTTTAATTAAAATGTCATACCATTATGAGTTCCGATAGCCATTTTAAGTTTAAATGCAGTCATAATTTATGCATTACGTTCATTGCTTTCGCCAATTATGCCGTTTTATGAAACCTTTTACCAATTTTCATTTCCTCGCGGGGCGATGCGACAGAATTACTTTACAATATAATTACTGTCCGCCATTGTGCTCGTAGAGCTTCGATTTACATGAATTGGAATGGATTCAGCATGGGTTTCCAAGTGTTTAATTGCTGGGTATCACATTTTTTAAACCACTATACATTGTCCATTACATTTTGCACTTACTACTAGTTTTTTTTTTCAATAAGGTCTAACTTTAATACTCATACCTACGAGTAATAATGGAAAGGAGTAGGTATTCCGTTGGTCGTAGAAAAACGCTGATAAAAAAATTTGATTCTTGAATCAATTATTTAGTGATTTTAGTGAGAATAAAACTGTATAAATTCGAAAACAATCTGATGTTTGTGAGCGATTTTCATAAACTATCAAATAAAAAAAAAATCGGAAAATATCTTTGGTTTTGTTTGTATTTCAATATCATGCGTATATATTGTTAGACCCTGTAAACAAGAATAAAATATATTAATAAATATATTATTATTATATTTATAGTAAAATATATTTTATAACACAGTTTTTCTAACTTTGATCTTCTGTTTTGTTTGTTTCGTTTGAACATTTTTAGTAAGTTTTTATGAAATCTACATTTATATTATCTCTTCGGATAAGGATTAGGAATGTGGTATGCTGGAGAAGGTCAGATAAAAACAAATATTAAAATTGATTTCACTAAAGATTTAAGTATTTATTTCAATACAAATAAGTAACATTATGTACAACAAAGTTTTATTCATTAAAATTATTATTATTAGAATCTTACTAATACAGGTACTTACAATAATAGTACATTTAATAAAAGTATAGACAGTGTCGGTTAAAATTTAGTTGAAAATAAAATTTAAACACGACATACCTTCTCTTATGTCTATAGAATTTATTACTTTTCAGAATTAATAAATGTAGTTTGAGTTTTAAATGTAGTTAAAATACATTGTTTTTGTTTATGGATCTATTTATGGTTTAGCCGAAAAACACTATGAATGTGCCGGTACGAACACGGTACTCACATTTTATAACAAACTCCAGTTAGCTTTTAAAATAATAATATCTAAAATAACAGATAGAGCTATTTACAATAATTAACAATCATTGGCACTAAATGTAATTAATTAACAAGTTTAATATGTTTGTTGTACATTAGGGTAATGATTTGGTTTAATATCATAACATTAATGATCATCATCATTTTAATCTATTATAATAATATCGTTATTATATTTTGTATTCAATTTAATTCCTATATTGGTAGGTACACGGCACATTTGTTAAATTAACACTAAAATATATTTTTAAAACGAAAAAGTTATTTTGTCAGTGCTCTTTAAATATTTACACATAACTCTTAATTTAATTAAATTTAGGTACATACATTAGGGGTGTCGTGGGAGGTTAGCGGCCTGTTTTGCCAGCCGTCCTGTCTGACAGGAGGTAGAATGGGATTTAAATTCGCTGACAACCCACAAACTCTCACCAGTGGCTCCCAGCAGCTGCCTTGCATGCAGCGGCCACACCCTGGTAACCACATCGGCTTGTGGGCTAAACCTGGTGAGGGGGGACTTACTGCCTTGGCACTAAGTCCTGACGGACGGCTGACCCCCGTCTAGTGCAATGAACCTCGGCCTTTGGCAATCCACCCACGGTGGCGAGGCAAGTCGACGACAGGGCCTTAGCGATCGTCGACTACCATTTTAACAAGTATGCCCAAGGAGGGTTGACGTCAGGCAGGCGGCCGGTCATAAAACTACTACTAGCCACAACTTAAACAACATGGATTTGAACAGATATGGAATGCGCGATAATGTTAGGGCGTACCCCCGAGGCGACGCGCAGGTGCAGCACCCGGTGCCTGTGGGAAATGGACAAGGGTTGTCGTACCAAGGACGGGTGCGACGTAAGAAGCTAGTCCGGGAAGTAAGAATGAGGATGGCAAGTTGGAATATAGGAACGATGACTGGAAGAGGAAGAGAGCTAGCGGATGTTTTAGAAAGAAGACGGATAAATGTTGCATGTTTACAAGAGACGAGATGGAAGGGTACGAGAGCTAGGGAAATTGGAGTGGGTTATAAGTTCTTTTATTGTGGAGGTGATGGTAAGAATAATGGAGTGGGAGTGGTTCTAGATAAAGACTTAAAAAAGTGTGTGACGGATGTTAAAAGAGTGAATGATCGAATTATAGTAGTTACAGTAATGTTAAATAATTTAATAGTGAACATAATGAGTGTGTATGCGCCGCAGGCTGGATGTAAAGATGTAGTGAAAGAGAAGTTTTGGGAGGACTTTGATGCTGTCTTGATGGGTATCCCACAGAATGAGGATATCTATATTGGAGGAGATTTTAACGGGCATGTAGGAAGAATGAAAGGAGGATTTGAGAATGTACATGGGGGATGGGGTTTTGGGAATCGAAACCCGGAGGGCGAAACACTGCTGCAAGCTGCCACCGCTTTTGATTTAGCGATCGCTAACACCTACTTCAAAAAAAGGGACGAACATCTTATAACCTACAAAAGTGGCAACCACAACACCCAAATTGACTACTTCCTTCTCCGAAAAAGTAAAATTTGCGCAGTAAAGGACTGTAAAGTCATTCCGGGTGAACCACTAGCATCACAACATCGACTGCTTTTAATGGAAGTGAAGATGACCTCACAAACAACCACATTTAAACCTAAACCCCCACCAAAAGTTAGATGGTATATGTTAGAGAAAGAGAACTGCGCAGAAGAATTTCGAAAGAGTGTGGTTGATAAAATGATTGAGATGGATGATAAAATTGAAGGAATGTCGGTGAATGAATGCTGGAATCAAATGGCTTTGTGTATAAGGAGTGTGGCGAAAAACGTTTTTGGTGAGACAAAAGGCAAGGGTAAGATTGATAAGGATACATGGTGGTGGAATGAGGATGTGCAAAAGGTTTTGAAAGAAAAGAAGAATGCTTTTAAAGACTGGAAAGGTGTGAATGGTAGTGACTCTAGGTTGAAAGAACAAAAAAGACAGGTATATGATGAATGTAAGAAGAGAGCTAAGAGAGAGGTAGCTATCGCAAGAGGTAAGGTCCAAGACAAGCTGTACAAAAATCTTGAAAGCCCCCAAGGACAGAAGGACCTTTATCGCTTAGCGAAAACGAGAGAGAAGAATGCTAGAGACATTATACATATGAAATGCATAAAAGATGAGGATGGAAGGGTTTTAATGCAAGATGAAGAAATCAAAAATCGTTGGAAGGGATATTTTGAAAGGTTGATGAATGAAGAAAATGTTTGGAGTGGAAAACTAGAAGACGTATCAATGAATTTGGGTTTGGTAGAAGAGATAAGTATGAATGAAGTTAAAATGGCTATACAGAGCATGAAAAGTGGCAGAGCGATTGGTCCAGACGGTATACCAGTTGAAGTATGGAAGTTTTTGAAAGCGGATGGATGGAAGTGGCTTACTTTATTCTTCAACAAGTTGTTACATGAGGAGGCGATCCCGGACGAGTGGTGCAGCAGTTCACTGGTGCCTATTTTCAAAAACAAGGGTGATGTACAGGACTGTAACAACTACCGAGGAATAAAGCTTATGTCACATAGTATGAAAGTCTGGGAGAAAGTAATAGATAGAAGAATGAGAGAAGAGTGCACGATTACCCAAAACCAATTTGGTTTTATGCCAGGACGGGGGACAACGGATGCAATATTTGCTTTACGCCAACTCTGCGAAAAATATCGCCGTGCACATGAGAACCTGCACTTGGTGTTCATTGATCTAGAGAAGGCGTACGACCGAGTCCCCCGGAAAGTCCTGTGGTGGGCTTTGAAAGAAAAGGGAGTGCCAGGTAAGTATGTTAGGCTTGTGAATGCGATGTATGCAGGAGCACGAACGAACGTCCGGTCCGAAGCTGGCGTCACTGACGAGTTCAATGTGGCAGTAGGTTTGCACCAGGGATCGGCTTTAAGCCCTTATTTGTTCCTCCTCGTTATGGATGCTTTGACATTAGACATACAGGAGGAGGCACCCTGGTGCATGCTGTTCGCCGATGACATCGTTCTCGTCGGAGAGCAAGCAGTTGAGGTACAGAGCCGACTGGGAAAATGGCAAGAGAAATTGGAGAGAGTTGGCCTTAAGATCAGCCGCACTAAAACCGAACATTTGTTCTGCGACTTTGGTGGCTCCTCCAATTTCTCACCAATTGCCTTAGATGGTGTAACCCTACCAGTATGCTCCGACTTTAAGTACCTTGGCTCGCTTCTCCAAAACGACGGTAATATTGACCGAGACGTTAACAATAGGATGAATGCGGGATGGATGAAGTGGCGACAGGACTCAGGGACGATATGCGATCCGCGAATGCCCCTTAAGCTTAAGGGGAAAATTTACAAGACGGTAATTAGACCTGTCGCGATGTATGGATCAGAGTGTTGGGCAACGAAGAAGACGGATGAAAGGAGAGTGCATGCTACGGAGATGCGAATGTTAAGATGGATGTGTGGGGTAACGAGGTTAGATAAGATAAGGAATGAGTATATCAGGGGAAGTTTGAAAGTGGCGCCTGTTGTTGAAAAAGTGAAGAGTGCTAGATTAGCATGGTATGGACACGTAATGAGGAGGGATGAAAGTCATATCACAAAAAAAGTTATGAACATGAGTGTGACTGGGTACGCAGGTAGAGGAAGGCCGAAGAAGAAGTGGTTGGATTGTGTGAAAGAGGATATGAATGTGAGAGGAGTAGATTCTGAGTTGACGAATGATAGGAGCGAGTGGAAGAAAAAGACATGTTGTGCCGACCCCGCCTAGCGCGGGATAAGGGCAGGGAAATGATGAAATGATGATTAGGTACATACATTAAATGAAAATTTAAAAGAACGATGTGGTCAATTTAAATCTTCAGAAACTTACGTACACACTTACACACTTTCCAACAGAACTGGACTATGTAGGTATTATAACGCGAGTGCAGACTGATAAAATTGCCATGTCCATTTCATTGTAATACCAATATTTTATAGAGATCCTAAACAAAGCAAAGACCACTTTTCGCTTTCTGCTTTTGACGGTTGAAATTGTATTGTTTTATGAGTATTCAATTCTACTATTGTAGTTTGTAGTTGTTAGCTTTTGTAGTTATCAACATTTTTATATTTCTTTATTTATTTACATTTTTATTTTATTCTCGTAGTTTAACGTACAATTTGTGATGTTTAGTAGATTCAAGAACACGACACGTCTCGACGATAAAGATAATATACTAGTTTTACTTGTACATCAAACTTACACAAAACGATATCATCTACAATCAAATGCGATTTCACATAAATTACTATTGTATTACGGTTATACCTACTTCTCTTGTAAAATATGAAACCGCATATAGAGATAATTGAAATGTTTATGTTTTTGGTCATTTTACTCTACCAATGATCTATTTTGGGGCTATAAACAATGATCACTAATTGCACAATATCAATTCAAAGTGAAGTACCGATGCCTAATAAATTAACCCTATATAACATTCCATTTGTTATAAGTGCGCTAAAATATCGATTTCTGAAGGCGGTGGCATGTGCGTCTCATTCAGGGCTGTGGTGCCTGAGACTGTGACTATCACAGGCTGGGAGTCAGTATGTACGATCGTGACAAGGTGTTCGTCCGGGTCCTTCTCTTGTTCGGTTGGTGATGGTTCGATGTCGGTGTACTTGAGTTCGTGTGTGATGGGCACATCGGAGACTGTGACGGGAGGGTCAGCTCGGGGCGCCCGGTAGGATGGTGGACCGCTGTATTCAGAGCCGCACCAGGTTGCGCCAGTTGTTCCTCTGAGGGACAAAATAAATGGTGAAATTCAATTAATTACAACACAAGGCAAATGGAATCAGTTTCGTTTAATGGTCGTCTCTTCTTATTTACTCTGTGGCTATAGTTACGCATTCATCTAGTGACTACTTCTCCACATCATTCTGGAGATGAAAATTCTAGATTAGTGTATGGTGTTATAAAACTAAATGAAGACTATATTATATGTCACTATCTAGTGAGAACGTTGCTTTTACTGGGTTTATCTGTGTAAGAATCGATTAAAGAAACTCTTATTTTTTAGGTAGGCATGCACGTATAGAAAGTAGCCAAGAAATCCGAGCGATTTGATGTACTTTTCAGAAATAACTTGTGTATCAACATGAACTCATCTTTCATGCTCAACTTATCCAGACAACAATAAACAAAGTTGAATGTGAGCATTGAATCTCAAACGCAATTTACTCGGTATCCGAGCTTATCCCTACAGTTAAATTAAAGCATAAAGTCGTGCAATCTCGTGCAAATAAGATTGCAGTGGTGTAATACCGTACCTGACTAGACTGGCTGAGTTTGATCTGTATGTGGGAGGCGGGGACACCGCTGGCGCACTTCTATCTAAGAGAAGCAACCTGGAATAGAAACAGCGCAATGTAATAAGAGTATTCAATTGTTATCGTTAGTGCAAGCTGAAATCTTTCAGTGCTCGACGATATGTTTTGGCGCAGTAGTAGTTTTTTTGCATGTTACCTGAGTCTGTACTCTTGCATAGATGCCTGATAGGTAGGTGGCGGCGGCCTATAGTGAAACTCTGGATACAGCATCGCCGCATACGGATGATGAGGCCTTGCGTAGCTTGGAGGTAAGCGAGGAACCAGCCGTCTGCAGGACGAGCGGCGAAGGCCTAGGAGTGCGCACGGAGCGTCTCTCGCTCCGAGCCGCCATGCGAGACCTGCTGCTGTCACTAGCACCACTCCTATACCTGGAAACAATAGAATTTTATCAGCCATGTGTTGATATTTGATATCTGACTTGTTTATAGCAAATCTGTCTGTATTGCTTTCCAGGGTCTGGTGTAAATACCGGTCTTCATTAACCCTAAATAAAGTTTTACTAAACGATATAAAGATGGCGTCCGTGTGGCAACTATTAATATAGCACAGGTAATAGCAGCACCGACCGATATTTAGCAACTGCTAATTATTTTCGTGTTCGTGATCACGAACAATATGCTCAGCCTGTAATCCTCTCCGTGTTATCTTCAATATAAATTATGGTTATTACGTATTATTGTCCTTGTACAAGTTGAATGTTCATGACTTGACTACCGAACATGGAGTAACACCGTGACAAATTGCTTACCGAAGCTTAAGTAAAGAGCAACCAAAGACTTTCCTTGACGTTTACGGATGTTCTCTTGAATAGAGCGGTAAATTTTCAGGCAGAAGCACATAAAGCTGCCTGAATAAACACCCCTTACGTCGTCGCGGCAAACAAGCATAACGCATCACCCGTCTACCGACAAAACGCGATGCGTGAAGCTACAGAGTGAGTGACGCGTACAAATTACCCGTCCCCATACAATAGATCGCTTGCCTGTAACAATATCATCTGTCCCGAACGCAACGCTAATGAAAATCCAATTAATTCCGCTCCCAAACTCATTTGAAGTTTAATTGAAAACTTGGACGATGAAGGGCGCTCGCTGCTGTGAATGATGTAATGAGATTGTGAGACTTGCTATTGTCGTATGCACGCCGAATAACAGATGAGACCGCGCAGATTGTTTCACGGTTAATTACGGTCTGCGCTCAACACATCGGACGAACACGGTGGATGAATATTTGAAGCCGGATGTGGGAAATAGAGATTGCATAATACACATGTCTACAATTTTTATGAAATGTGTGACCAACTGGTATATGGGCTGATATAGTGGGGTAATATTACGCAAAGTTAGACAAACATAACATGGGTAAGGTAACCCAACGGGACGAAGACCAAAAAGTTTACCGATATCAACATTGACATTAAATATAAAGAAATATGACACACATAATCGGGTACTTTTTCGAAAGTGCGATAAAAGTAGAGCAGGCTATAAATAAAATTATTGTTCATCAAATCTAAACTGTTTTAATAGGCCTTTACATCTATTGAAGATGATTTATACAGCGTCAGGAGGCAACCTATGCCTACACTTAACGGGACACTGTAGTGCCTGGGACAATGTTTAGATGGAGTAGGCTTGCCCAGCACCTATACCATCCTCTCAGCCTAGTCAGCCGTATCCACAGGAAAGACAAGGTCAATACGTGCGGAGCTGACTAAGCCAAGGGTTTCCTCACGATGTTTTCCTTCACCGTAAAGCTCGTGTTAATGCGCATATAAATTTTCCGAACGAAAAATGCATTGATGCACGGTCGGGATTTGAACCCACGACCTTCGGATCGAAAGTCGAGGTACAATCCCACTCGGCCAACACGGCTTAATCATCAAATCTAAACTGTAGTTACTGAAAAATTAATAGCCTCTTCGGTTTTTATCATTAGCCTGACTAGAATCGATTACCGTCACATTAGAACGCGGATATCGAGTCTCCAACTCTCGGTTCAGGTTCTCATTTTACTGGCCAGTCCATTGGACCGGATAACTTTAATCAGCTATCGAGAAAAAAATGCTTTGGCGTGAAATGAGTCGCGAACTGAAACGATCAAAGACTTTGACAAAGCCTTTTTTTACGATCAAACGAGGTTTGCTAATGCACTGCTTTTCCACTCGAAAAGATTTTTTATTTCCCTGTTTTATACCTTCTGAGGCTATACGTGGTAGTAATTCTTATAAATTTTGTTTCCAACTCTCCAAACCATTTTTACTTACAGATCAGATATTGAACGATGAAATTCACTCATGACTCTAATTTCATGCGTGAGAGACGTCCCCTTAAATCCCCAGGCACTCAGATCCTTGAAAAATGCCCCGTACATTATCCTTATGATATTTGAATAATAAAGCACCTGCCAATAATAGAATTCAACAATGAGGCTTCATCTATCCCAAAATCAGAGGAGTTTTTTCTGCACTATATTGTGCTAAAAAACTCTTCTAGTCTATTAAGGTGCTGCGTAATGATGACATAAGTAGAACGTGACATGAGTAGAGTATTAGTCCATGACCTTACTTAACTCAGTTCTTATTTCATTTACATTGAGTCGTGAAAGTGATACTGACATTATTTCAAAGAGTCCGTTAAAAATTTGAGGGGATCGATCAGATTTCCTAAAATTTTTATGAATTATTTAAATAGCAAATATGCATCTATATATGTTTCTCACCTATCATAAGCAGCAATAGTGTGAGTGGGGCTCGCGGATGTGGCCTCAAAGCTCCCAGCACTGCACCAGCGGCTACCAGACATGCTCCAACCACGCCGAGGAAGAGCACGCATAGCCTAAGGGGAGGTCGTCCGCAGCAGGACTTGGGAGCGCTACCGTCGCCTTCGGAACACGCGTACGCTGCCCCTCTTCCAGATCTGAAACAAAACAGTATTTAGAAGTTTTAGTGGGATACTACTAGATGAGATCTCATAGCCTCTGCACCACGTTGCAGTGCCAAACTCATCACATTACAGCTTATGTAATGGTATCAATTAACTACAGGCTTGGCTTCTTGGCATCAATACACAGTACTATTTCAATTTGAAGTAGATTAGGAGATAGATAACTCAATCAGAAGTGTTCCCACAGCAAATATAATTCAAGTATCAACGATATAATTGAGTTTCAGAAACTTGACTTTTGGGACTCGTTTTATATCTCTGGCTAAAGTATTTACGCTGTGGAGGTACCGCCTCAACCGAGACGAAGTCTTATATTTTTTATGAAACCAAGGCAAAAATTTAGGCGCCCGAAAATGTTTTTCTTAATTGCAGTACCGACTTCTTTTATTAAGTTATTTAGCAACGTAACTGTGGCCCAAACCCTAAATTATGTTCCCGAATTTTCATGACTCGCAGAAATATGAGAGTGCAAAAATTGCTTACCTAATGTAAAAAAGTATTTCTCGGTATAAATAAGAAAGCTTTCTTCAGCATTATTGGCGTCACCTTTCTGTTCACAAAGGAGTTTGAATAAACCGAAGAACTGTTTGCGAATATTACTGAAAATATTTTCTATGGTCCGTGTCTTGGGAGTTGTGACTGAGTTAATTTTCTTTTCATTTGAAACTCAACGCAAGGAAATTATATTTAACTAAGAAAACTTGCTGAAATACAAAGTTGATGAAATGGTCCCACGGGTGATAAATGATAAATGTGATAATGAAAATGGAAATTATCTCCATTATTAAAATTTTATCTGTAGAAAATACGTTAACCACACACACCCACCCAAACAAACACCCACCCAAACAAACCACACACCCAGACAAAGAGCATAGGTACATTTATGTTCATCTTGATAATCATGACATAATAACATTTCATCAAACCTACAACTGAGTTGAGAGACTAGTCAAACCTTGTAACCTGGGTATTACCAGTAACCTAGTAATACCTAAGTACATTAAGCTTCAATAGTGTGTAAAGCGCGTTTGTAATACAATACCGGCACCGTAAGAAGTAAGTATAACATTTGAAGATGACGATGAGTCTCAGATAAAAAGCGAGGCGGCTTTTCCTTTTACTAAGAAAATAATAATTTCAATCAAACATTTTTTGTAATCGTAGTCTTATACAGGCCTTTGCATCTAATCTATTAGATCTAGATTCATATAGCGTCAGAATGTGATTGTGGAAAGGAATTAAAATACGAGAAATACGAGAATATATAGAATACGAGAATAGTGAGAAATAAATGTGAAAGATAGTGACATTTAAAGGTGTCCTACATCATAAGTAATTTGAATGTAAATTAGATTATCTAAATAAAAATTCAATGGTTTGCCATATATTTTGCAACATAATACAATTCATTTAGTAGCTGAACGCTTACTTCCTGCAATATGCCTATTTTTTTGCTCACACGAGAGTCACTAGCACACAGGACTATGGTTGTATAATACATGAGCGGTAACTGTTACTGAAACCATTGCCGTAACCCCACTATGTTGGGTACTATTATGTCTTCTGTTTCCCGATACCTACGCTTTGCTTGCTAGTGCTGCTAACAGCTATTCAACATTATCTGTGGGCTGTGGGTGTTTGAACACATTGTGAACACAAAAGCAGAGCGAAGCGGTTTTACCTACGTATCGCTTGGAAATACGTGAGATCTGTAAATGTATTCTGACAAAACCAGTAGCCAGACAATTGCTACTTTTAAACTTTGGTAAATACTTTCCAAGATTGCCCTGTCAGCAATTGTTACAAGATTTAATAATAGGTACCTACTCTTTCGTAAATAAATTGTCTAGTCCAGGGCACTTACCGTACCTACGAAGCTTTTATTTGCAACGATTGTTGATTTTTGTTTGATTTATTTTGGGGACAAATACAATTTTATCTTATCTTATCTTATTGTCAAGAGATTATCGGACGGAGGACGATGATATCAACCGGTGTTCAAATAATGAATCTATCAGACTGGTGATAAAGGAGTATACTTATAAATTCTGAACAGTTAGACAGTCCATTAAAATCTAGCTTGGTCTCTTACTAACAGGTAATGTCAAACAGTGACAGAGCTAGATTTTAATCAATTGTTTAACTATTCAGCGTTTTTTTATATCCTCTCTGTAGAAAATTTAGAGCTCGTATTTCCAAATACGTTTAATGTTTATTTTATGTTAAAATAGTACCCCATCACTGGTGCCATTGCAAGAATAGCACTTTTCTGCGTTAACGAGTAGATAAAGGTATGCAAACGTTGGATGAGCAGTATAGGAATTATTCAGAGCCTATGAATACCGCAGTAGAACGATCATACAACCTTATTGTTATCTAATGAGAGTTCACATTCGCACGTACTGGTTAGATACATGCTGTTTTATTATAAACGTGTATTTAGTTAGGTAGGTACTAATGACTATACTTACTTAATATTTCTAAGACTAAGATAAGGAAGGTCGCAAGTTCCCACCGCCCAGATACTTTTAGGATAATTTTAGGTACTTATTGGGGTCGCAACTAAATACTGGTAGATATTTCATACAGCACCGTCTAGCCGTAAACTAAGCAAATCTTTGGGATTCTAGAACTAGATATTTATAAAAGCGTTTGTAGTGTTATGGTTAGAAACTATGTCTTCATACTTGTCAATAACCGATGGTTACCTTAACCGCCCATTTGTGTTAGTGAACTGTGGCCTAAAAGGGGAATTACACATCATTTACCTTCATGCGTACTGCAGTGCCAATTAGACTTAGGCAAAACACTCCACTTCGCTCTAATGGCTTTTTTGTGTTAATGCCAGTTATGCACAGCCCATATTCTCAACTACCCTACATTTACATCACTCTAATTAATACTGAGAGTAACTTCGCTTCATATTTCTGTACTCTGCTCTCCCGAAATTGCTTTCGGTCGAGATACAATCGCTGCATGCTCGGGCGAACTACTAAAAAGCTGTTTTAGCTGTTATCAGACACTGCACTGCCTGGACTTGCCTTGAATGTGTTTTGTTTTTAACCTCCCAATGAAAAAATGTATGTGTTATAAGTTTTTAGTCGTATTGTTTGTCTGCCTACTAGGCTAGTAGCTTCAAAATTACAGTTTCGATTTCAAAGCGGTTTTTTCTGATTTCGGGGATGCCATGCCATATTTGGTAAAAATCGGTTAGTACAGCCGTTTTCAAGTTTTGAGAATATCCGTCAAGTTGGAAACTCAAATTGGAAAGCTCATACTCCAAGTCCTGATTATAACCATATGGATCTATGATGAAAAGGTTCAATGGGATCGGAGGATTCTAAAGTGTACTGGCTCACTTAGAAAAAGACCCATCTTTTCTATTAAATGAAAGAAGAAAAATAATATCACAGTCTGTATGCAGTCGCACGAATATGAACGATGCTCTAATAACAAGCTTATTTTCTTCCTGTATTTGCATTCGAATTCTAAATCCCTCTTTTGTATGCCGCTCTGTAACTTAACGAGCATTGAAGCGATTGAATGCACAAGAGTTTGTCGACCCCATATCATATGACCCTATAGGAAGAGGGTCCCTTTTAATGGTCTAGTATCGCACACAGATAAACTATCTACAGTATATGTCACGCTCGATCAATTGAAACTATTCAATGCAGTAAACTCATTAAAGGAATGTTCCAACATAAGTAGAGCAGCTTAAACGCCAGTATCTCTACAGAGACAATAGAAAACTGTCAGTAGACTAAGGGCCAACGCACATCTATCGACAAAACTGTTTTGTCGCGTACTTAGTGACGTGAAAATAAATTTTCTGTTATAACGAAAACAGCATATGACGAATGCTTCCTCGTCATATGCTGTTTTCGTTATAACGAAACTCACATCAATTGACACAACAGACTTTTCTTAAGTATGTTTACCTATCTATTATAGCATTGTTTAATACCTACCTATTAAACATTGCTTTATACGCACATACCTAGAGAATGAACTGTGTTTTTTAATAAATAAGAATATAGAGTAATTATGTAGTGTACTTAATATTATTATTAAGTACTTAGGATGATTCTCATTAAATAAGCAAGTAACGAAAACAGCAAATAAAAAGAAGCATATCGTAACTAAAAAAGTTTTACTGAGAAGTTTCACATCACTAACTGTTCGACAAGACGTTTTGTCTTTGGTTTGCGTTCTCCCTAAGCCACCATTAGTATTCCTGCCGTGATGGCTGTAAAAATTAAACCGGGCCGTCAATGGCAAAACATTTTATCTTTTCCAGTGTACCGATCGCATTAGAATTGTATCTTGAGCGTAAAAAAGCAATAAGACCGAGGCTTTGGCCGGATCAGGCCGCATTTGTGTCGAAAGCTGATTATCGGCGCCTATTTTGACCTTGCAAAATATTCTGTATAAGGTGGCTAAATTTTTAAATACAGGTTTCTGAAGAATTCTAAAGAAGAGAAGGCAGTAATAATAGCGCGAAATAAACGTTGACTTTTAAACTAGTATATGGCAGCCTGTTTTAATTGTAAATGCGTCCTCAGATGAACAGAGAGCTGGCAAGGGCTGTAGTTCCCCGCCGCGCTTACTCCGGACATTTTGATAAATTACTATCGGTACAATACGTTTCGTTCCGTTAGCCGGCTCTTCTGTTTTTAATTCGACTAGTCATTTTCGACCTCATTTTCGTGGAAAACAAGTTTTTTTCTCAAAGCTTCTTTCGAAGCACTCAAAAGTTTTTTAGAGTTAATAGTACATCCTCATCCTATGGGTGCCCTTATGTATTAAATGGATGAAAACTCGGGGTAATATCAACTTAAAGATTTTTAGAGAGACCTTTGCTAAGCAGTAGGATAACATAACACACTAACATGATTGCTTAAATGTCTGAAGAGAATTCTAACATACCTGTAGATTATAGCTGCCTATTTTTAACGTGTTAATTGAAATTGTGGTAAAAAAATAGCACGAGGCGCAAAGCCCAAAAGAGGGTGTCAAATGACATTAAAATAAATGCATTAGTTGGGCCAGATGGGCCGATGACTCACAATTTTATGGCTCAGACCATACGGGATACTGAGGAACACTTTGAATGTGTTTACGATGAGTTCAAGTGTTCTTTTTGCAAAAGCCGACACTCATGAAGGAATACAATTATTTACGAAATCCGAATAAGCTTTTTTAATAGCGTCATCCTTCTTTTGTTTTTTTTTGACACATTGTACGGATTCGTAACTTTTAAGTGCTCCAAAGTCTGAGAAAATGTCATGTCCATCATTCAAATTAGGTACTTAAAAGTATTTATGTCTACAAAACAACCAAAATTATGAAACTTGTGTTTGGTTTCTTTTTTCAGAGCTTTGTCTAAAATACATTCCTTCTGTCTATTAACATGCCCTTTTACTTAGCCTTCTCCTCTAATGGTTACGAGCTAAAGTAACGCAGAACCATAAAGACTACGCAGATTAACAGACGTTTAGGGTCTTCACCTACTTTCACATCGCCTCTACTAGTTGCTTGGAGAAATTGGTACATTCTAGAATTCGTTTTTCTATTTTGAACCAAAATTATTTACCTCTTCAAAAATCTCAAAAATCTTACCTCAAATAAAATAGGTACTTTTTGCTTACTCCATAGACCACGCATTTATTTACAACAAAGAATGTCCACACCATGTGACGTTTCACAGCATCCATCACTCTAAGACGTAAAGGAAGTCTCATGTGCCTGTAAAAAATTGCATTAGCATCCATCACCCATACTATGCATTTACTGGTGTTTAATGTGGCTATACTATACAACATTGCCTAACCTATGTCTTAGGCATGGCATGTCTTAGGTGACCCATATTTAGTCGAATACACTCCCTAGAATTTATAAAGGAAGCTGTCACCCTATATATATACATAATGCCCCAGATTTAAATAAAATGTTGTCCACGCTATTAATCCGAGCTTCAGGCACAAAACAATCACGAATAATCACGAAAAAGCAAACTCAAAACAGTCAGAACACATAGTAGCGTCGAAGAATAAGACGACAGCTACCCTCAGAGCACTGAGTGTTATGCGCATATTAAACCCGCATTACATACTTGAGTACGCTTCGGAGCGCGAAATTTATGTCGTTAATAAGGGCTAGGGAGTTTAATTAGCTGATTTATGTTGGTCATATTGTGGCGCGTGGTATGAGACGCAGCATATATTAGTTGGAAGCTGGTTTACCAAACACCTAACATACAGACTATATGCAAGTTAATTTTAGTAATAGTAGCCATGAATATTGCATAGCCCACAGTAGCACAACAGTTAATACAATTTTGAGTACTGCTGTTTGAGTTAATTTCTATCAAACATTTAGCAGACTTTTTACACATATTAATTACTAGCAGTTACCCGCGACTTCATACGCGTCTACAGTTTCCGTGTACATTATATTATCTGTGCGTGTACCGAGCGGATACTTTGTGAAACTTGACATTACACCTCATTACACCGAACTCGTACTGGAATGTCAAACGCTAGTCGTTGGACCAAAGAGGTAGTACTACGCCTCGTCAAACTGACGTGACATGACATGACAATGAAATCCTCTTGCCAATTGGCGCTGCTAATCCTTTTCGTTCATTTTATCGTGTAGATCCTGTTAATTATTCGGGATAAAAAGTAGCCTATGTGTCAATCCAGGTTACGAACTATATATATGCCAACTTTCATCCAAGTTGGTTCACTAGTTTAGACGTGATTGAAACACAAACATCCAAACATCTAAACTTTCGCATTTATAATATTAGTAGGATTGTTTAATAAGAATACGATACATGTGGTTATTTATTACGTACGGTATATAATACGAGATTAGTCTCGAAAACTAATGTACCAATAAACCAATTTTTACAAGCCTTCATTTCTTGCAAAGAGTCTGAGTAATTACTAAGAATAAGTAATAAAAATGGTTTTATTTGATACAAATCGTAGAATTTTGCACTGAGCTAGAACTAGTCAATAGGAGTTTTATTTGTCTAAAAATATACTAACTAACTATAAAGAAACATACTATGTAATGCTTTTAAACTAACAATTTATAAGGAGTACATGCAATGTAATACTTCGGGGCAAGAAACGCTTAAAAACGTGTCAGCTGTCCTTCTTACCCTGTGATTAGCCCTCTGCCATTGACAGTTTAATGGCCTCCGCTATAGGTCGTCACGGATTGCTTTTCGCGATTATGTCGAAAGCGAAGATGCCGCGCTGATGTGTGACTAATGTAAGGGCACATTTATGTAAAAAGCAGGGACCAATGCTCCCAGTGCTTTGTTTTTTAGAGGTTGTCTAAGGCCATGAGGTGACTGACCTGAGTAATTAAAACTTCATTGAACAATGGTCAAATAAGTGTCATAAAATGATAAATCGAAATCTATGGACTCTAACACGACGGCATAAAAGTCATTCAATTTGACAAACGTAAAATGTTAATTTCATAATCGACTCTGGTCGTTGGCCATTTATCTAACCGTCACGTCAAGTGCTCGTGTAGCCTAAAATCATTTTATGGTTAGATTCCTGAAGTTTATAAGAAGATTCTTGTGATTTTAATGAAAGAACGCATATTGATTTTAAATTTATAACAGACAGATTCGACTAGGTTAACAAGCGCAATCTGCTTTCTATGTAAATGCGACTGTTGACAAGTAATCAATGATTGTGAAACTTGTGTCCGGTGTTTAGATAATCGAATGCACAACGTTATCTGCCGGTTTTAATCGTTTTATATTCGGGATTGCTGAAACAATTACCTATATAATTTGACAGTTACGATCTGTCTGGCATTTGTAGGTATCAATTTAAAAGAAGCGCTGCTACCGAGCATTTACATTGTCTATTTTGAAACTCTCAAACATGAAGACAATTTCCATACTTACCACTTACCTACAAAGGTTATGCTACAAATTTTTCCGGAAAACTAGCATTTTCACAGAATTCGGATTAACATCACGAATGTTCCTGCATTCATAGCAGTCTTCCCCTACATGATCAGAGTAAATAGCATCGTTTGGGTGCAAATTGACACGATGCGCAAGTAATGGCTGGATATGATAGCCATGAGTCGCGCGTGCCATAAAAATGGCAATTCTGCGAACAAACAAGCATGACCCCCTCGCGCCAAACGGCAAGGCACGCTCTATCAAACTTTGAACGAAACCTAATAACCGAAGTGAGAGTGCTGGCGGTGAATCGATGTAATAGTTACATAGGCTGATAGAGGAAATAAGTAATAATGAGGAATATAAAATTACGGGAAACTAGGTAAGTAAATATTCTAACTTATGGATCACGATTATGGAGAATAATATGCTTCGCTATAAATGCTACCATATTTTTTTGGTGTCTAACAAAATGTCAAAATATAATAAATATTTCATACTGAAAATTTCACATCTTTTGATAGGAAAAAAAAGCTGCGTGGAAATAAATGTTTTTGCACAAAGAAACTCTGCAAAAAAGGACGCTCAAAGTAGTCTCAAGTAAATGTACCCTATAAAAGCTATCTCTATTATCTCTGGTTTCACAAAGTTTACACGAGTGACGTCACAAAGCAAGTCTCAATTTCCATCGTGAGGATCCTGGCATTACTTCTGTGTTATTTGAAATATGAGACCTTTTGATACCTAGACAATAAGCACGACAACGTAATATGTCTTTCTTCTTTTGATGCAGCACATTTTATTTGGATTCTCATAACTATGAGTTTAATTTTCAGTAATTAATCTCACGCATCAGTTTCTTGCAAAATAGCGTCTAATAAGTGTCCTACTAAAGTGGTAAGTCACAGTTCCATGGCGCTCTCATCAAAGATTAAAAATCTAACCCGATATTTTTGTAAAGTATTCTATGAACTTTTTTTAACGCATAAAAAAAGTTGGGAGAAACTTACGTTCAAAAACTGACTACCGAAGGCTACAAATGATGATGATGATACTGAACTTATAATACCTCTATCCAGAAACAATTTATACTTTTTGAGATACGTACCTAATCAATCAAGCAACTTCAGACATCCAATCTCGCAAGTTACGGTAAATACGTCGATTGCTACAAACAAACTTTCCAAATGGATTGTATCAATATTTGAACTTATTGGGTTTATGAATTTATATGTTTGAGAAAAGAATTAAAATGCGTTTGTTGTTTAGCTATATATTTTTTTGTTGGGTTGATAAATATTGTGCTTACTTATTTCATTTTGTTTTTGTTAAGTTTATGGTGTATTAAGGCAAAACTAAAGCTCAAATTTTTCAATCTAAAGTAGGTAGGTACCTAGAAGATAGAAAAATGTATTGCAAGGTAAAACTTTTATTATGAAAAGTTTAAAAAATGCCAACAAGTGATAACGATTCATTTTTGCCTTCATTCAATGAACATTTAAAATACAAGTAGCCCCGAATCTCGCGATTTTCTCAAAACTATTTGATTTTTTGAATTTATTTTTTTACTTCCTTTTGGACCCTTTTAACACCCCCTTGATCTTGATCGATTTAGCTCATAATACCGTTGGTATACCTACTATGTTCTATGAAGATAAGGATAAGCGGTTCAAAACTTATTCTCTAACATCATGGATCAAGTTTGGTCCATGTCTAACATACATACAACGCCGATTCGTCCAAGTAGGCGCATGGCGCTTGGCTCGCTTCGCTCTCTCGATCAAATATTGGATGGAAATAGCAAACATTCATCATTTATTACGTTATGCATGACACGAAGGGCGCTTTTTGCTCCATTTGTCTCTGCACTGTTGGTGGGGCACAGACTAATAATGGGCACAGTACACCTTGAACAGTAAGTCAAATGCAAAGAACGAACTAGAGTTTTTGTGCATGCATTTGCATTTTGTGCTTTATTTTGTTGTATGGGCAAAAAAGTACATCAGTTTCTTAGGACTTATATCTATTTATTTAGTATTACATCTACATATTTACGCCTGCGTGATTTAAAAACTAAACAAGTCAGAACCTAAAAGAAAATTAATTTTTTCTTACTGTCTGATACGGAAACGGATTGGAGACCTAAGTAATGATTATACCTTGCACCTGACGCAAACTTTTCATACTGTTTAACTGGACTATGCTGTGACCAGGAAGAGGAACCTCTGATCACAAGTAGAAGATCAATGAACGTTCTCATGCGTGCTCGCACTATTAGCAACGAGCCATTTGTCTGCCGTTGAACCAATGTGATGGGATTGTTGACATTTCGCATTGATAGCTATAACTATCTACCTACAGAGAGGCTCTACCACCCACTACACTTACCTACTTGTTTATCATTGAAAGTTTTTAGCCAAAATTATACGCGTTGAAAATTGGCGTTCTGCGCGGTCACTATTTCGATAGGTGACCGCACTGGCATTTAGATAAATCTTAGCGCATGCGTCTTGGTTTTAGCAGTCGTTAAGTCACGACTGAGGCCTTAAGGCGGCCTAAAAACTCTGTCACCAAAGTTGCCCACTAACTCATAAAGTCATAACAAACGAGCCAAAATTAAAGATGGTAAATGACAGTAAGGCAAAATAAAATGGCATCTCTTCTTTTCCGGCTTACCCGACTCAAAACTCAGTATAAAAAAATAACAAAGTTATGGTTTGGGCAAGTCAAAATCGTAGTCCCCTTAAACCTGGCAGCGATGTTATCGCGACTATCAAAAGGTTTCGTGTGAAACCCAGCTGAAATAAATTGCGGGACACGATAAGCGCTCCCTTTGACGAGGGCTGTCGTCGGATTAAGTCCTGAAAAATTATAGCTTAGATACCTACATTCTGGTGGCATGTCACAAGTGTTTTGTTACTCAGTCACGCCGTGACATCTCAAATAATGGCTACCCATTAGCCTTTTTCCGCTAGGTCATCGCTTATGCTGACATTTAAATATGATACGCTTCTTTCTTACCTCGTATGGGTCTCAGGTTTTGTAAGATTATGGCATTTTAGTACGTATTATGTCAGGAACAGACTGTATTTTACAGTAGGTACAACATGATAAACATTGAAGTGGCGCATGGTTCAGTTTAGGCTAGGTAACTACGAGAAACAGCCAAAGCATGCAGTTCCTAATTATTTATGTCGGATGGTGTGTCTTGTATTAAGTAGGTGCAAATACTGGTGAAGTTTATATTACGTTTGAGATAGTAAAACAAAAAAATAGAGATCCGAATAAAAAAACTTCTTTTCGAACGTTTGATATTGTTGTCGAAGGTTCTAAGTAACTTCTCGACGCAAGTCCGCATCGGTGTTAGCAAATAACTATAGCAAGTTCATTCCATTTTATTTACAATTTATTTCATTTAGAGCCTTTTGTTTTGCACTCGGGCTCAGCAGCTCGTTTCTATTGATTGCTATTTCATGTTGACCTTTTTGTTTACTCAGCGCTCGTCGTAAAAAGTCTGTCAATATATAAAATAAATATTCGGTTATTTTGATTAAAACTGCTATAAAAACTAAAACCCCTTTTTTGTAAAAAATACAATGAAGGTTTTTTTGCTTCGCATACATCAATCACTATGATTTCTGGTTATAGACTAAGCGTAGATAAATAAAAATACAAAGCTTGGGTTGATTTGCGTACAGTGTTTTCTGCTTACAACAATCCTGTGAATTAAAGCTGGAGAGCTTTGGGAGACATGATGTCATGTCCTTCACAATCGAAAGCTCATTTTTTTATACAACTACATGATGGAACAAGCCGATGGCCCACTTGATGTTAAGTAGTAACTACTGCCTATAACAATGCATTGCCTCACTAAACTGCCTTTGACGTTATATTTATCAAATGATTTTGATGAAACTGGTATTTAAATTACTTACCAGATATTTGATATTTGTGAGCTGAATTAGTAGCGTACGGAGCGAAGGATAGGTAAACGCATAGCAAGGTTTCACATATTTTTCACAAAATATTTTTGGTGTAAGTAATCATGTTTTCTGTGTACCTACCTAAGTACTTTTATGCTTACAAGGTACGAGTAGTAAGCGTAAATCCAACCAGCCTTTCAACGGTTAAGTAAAATATCATGTAAACACATCTAATATAGGTAAATCCTATAGCACATCTGTTTTCTCTCGACGACAGACTACGTACAATTAACAGGATGTTTATTTGTTTGTGTTATCTGTTTGTATAACAAAGTTATTCATTGTTTACACTGAGTATAGATAACATCGATGGATAATGTTTTGTTACAAGGCTGAGAAGAAATGAAAAAAAGGTCAAGTTTTGCGATAATTTTGCCCCTGCAGCCAATGTTGACATTCTAAAATTGCTAGAGAGTAGAAACATAATAATCTACTTCTTCTTGTTTATAGCAATTTTGACAGCGACAAGTGCATTATTTTTTTATTTATCTATTGGTATATAGATGAGCAGCTTTTGCTGATATGTCTATGTCACACAGTGTTGAAACATTAATAAGTGTTATTTTAAAGTCATTGCCATTTCACATAGTCACATCTTTCAAACACTGTTTTACTTGTTCGTAGTCAGTTGTCGAGCTTGTTTTTGAAGGCATTTACAGAGTCAGCGGTAACGACATCCTCAGGTAGCATGTTCGCAGTCACTAGAATCATCTACCACTTCAAGCACACAGGGTAAATTAGATGTAAAAGGTAAACTAGTATTCTTAGTTTGCTTATATCCTTTCGCAAAGGTTCTTTGCAAGAGAAGTAGGTAATAAAATAAATAGCATCTAAGCAAGTTTATTGAAGCAAACATTATCATCCACTATGTAGGAGAGTAAGTAATGAATTGCCTACAAACAGGATAGGTAGCAAGCAAAGCTAAAACAAACATCCAAGTATAAGAGTCCGAAATGAAGTTCCGGGAAAAAGCTTACCATTTACCATGTATAAAAGGTATTTACATAGACAAATACTGCAATTTCCTTACTACTGTGAGATAGCAATTTCCTGATCAAAACCAACTTAAAACCTATTGGTTATCTTTATTCATAAAGAAAATTACGACTAATATAGTATTTAAAATATTTATAAAATACACATGAAACAGTTGAGCTACCTACAAACCATTGCAAATGATTCATAGATAACTGATCCAAAACAGTAGCAATCGCAAGCGTGCCTAAGTTACTGGCTGCATTGGCGCGCTGAAAAACTCGAATGTGGCACTACCTGCGACCATTTTGAAATTGTTATCAGTCCATCAAGCAAAGGGTCAAACGCTTGCTTATAACTTATTAATAAAAAAATAGGTTTTTATACCTACTCTGTGAGCCAATGGCCAGAACATTATAATTTTTGGTTGATATTTATTCAGTTTTGCTATTGATTTCTGTAAGTGTCTATCGTCTTCTACATTGCCGGATCTAGGATTTATTTTTAGGTGGGACTTGACACTGCAAAAAGTTGTAACCTTCGATGCCTTCGGCTGACCAAGTTTGCGTGGAAAAAAGACCGACTCCACTGTGTAGAGGTATTCACATCGCGCACGTGAACCATTATCAGACTTTGTTAATTATTCGAGTTGCCAAGTGATTGAGAATTTACTGCCTCGCACGAGACTGCGAAAATGTTTATGTAAATGGAAGATTAGCTGAAACACAAAGCTGATTTTATCGAAATTGAAGGTAATTTTTTTTAATGTAGAACAACCTCTATTGAGCTGATTCTGATTTAATAAAACTATCCATTGATTATATGGATTAAGAATAATCACATTTAGTTCGTTAAACGTATACGTATAATTCATATATCGAATTCTTTTTCACTTTATTATTTTTATGCGTGTTTTAATCAAAATTACGATTTTTTGTAACTTAAAACTAAAAACGTTATTGGCGCAAAACCCAGGTAGCAAAACTGTCACTTTTGTACAAATAAAAATAAAATGTTTTGTTACGTCACATCTAAAAGTTGCTTCAATAGGGTTTCGAGGCGGGGGTGATTCTAGACCTACCTATATGAAAATAAAGAAATATTATGTCCACTTATGTCGTTTTAATTAATTTAAAAGTGAGTAGGTAGGCTACCTAGCTTGTAGTTTTATTCCCGCATCCACTGATCATTTAGGCAGGCTTAGATTTGTAGCAAAGGTAGGTAGTCAGAGTAACATTGAAGCACATAAGTTTTCTAGGGACTGCGCAGGCTTGTGGGGGTGACCTAGGTAGTAGGTAAAATTTCAGCGGGCGCATCGCCTAGGCTCTAGGATACAAACAAGAGTCAATTTTAGCCTCCACAAGTTGATTCCGCCACATATTCTATGATAAGTTCGTCCGTTTGGATTTTTACCGAAAGTAGATTTCTATTTGACACTAGGTAGATACTGAAATGTCTAGTAGAGATCTCAATATCTACTGCTGCCGACCAGTCGATACATATCTATCGGTTAACGGTCGATATATATCTACAGTGATATGTCCAGAATACGATATCTATTGCAAATTTTTATATCTATTGAAATTTGACACTTTGAGGGATATTTATCTATCGTGATAAAATATCTATCGGTCTAGAATCACCCCCCTGTATAGAGTTGCGTGGGTGATTTTTTGTGCGATATCACGACTAAATCACAGCTGTTGAATGAACCAAACCAGATGCTAGTCAAAGATGACTACTTTTGAGACTTGTTATTTTAGCAAAAAAACTAGGAGATAAAATATTTTGCTTCCTCGATATTTTTTTTGTAATTTTCTTCGAAAATGTCTTCATTTAATATGCAAGTAAACCACTTCACTTATTTGTCGGGTCAAGCTCCACATCAGTCACATTAAAGCATCGCGCTTTTAGTCTAAGCTCCGTTTTTGGCTTTATTTTGTACAAAAAAAATACTGCACGTGTACATAGACATAGGTAATCGCTAGCGTTCTCATCTGATGTTCAAGGCATCGGTAACCCTAATGAGTGTTTTCACGACACCTACACGATATCGCGGGGAGCTAATCTCATACATTTAGTATTGGACGCTTTCACACCGTGCTGACGACAACAACGATATATTTGTTCGAGCAATATCGGAATCATGAAGATATTCAATAGCTACATCACTAGCGTTAAACACTAGCTCATACGAATTTATCAAGTGAAAATACTTTACCAGTCTAGAGCCCAGTGACTGAGGATGTCCATTTTCACCCGAGATGTGGTCCGCGTCTCACAATTCAATTTAGCCCAACGGCAACGCTTGGTGATGAAAAATTTCCCTTTCAAATTATGAATTTGTTAGCGCCGCTTCGTCACGCGCTTCATCAATTTAATTAAAGTGGGTTTTGTTTCTTTCTCTATTAAATTCGTTAGGTTATATTAAAAAAATTGTCAAGTATAAATCGTTCGGTAGATCTATAAAACTTTTAATTAAAACAAAACTCTTATTTGAAAAGAAATTATCTATTTCCAATGCCATTGATTCTCAATATCACTTGTTGAGAAATAAAATTGAACTAAAAAAATCAATTAAGGTCGTAAAATATATATTGTAAAAAATGTAGCTGTGTCTACAGTTTTTCAAATTCAATTATGTACCTAATACATACCTACTTATATCTTTTCAATATCGAGTTCCTAGCACTAGATACCTATGTAGTTTTCCTATTTCGACACTCTTTCGTCTTTCGTCACCGTGAGATGGAAATGAATATCCAGTGCTTGTTAAGTCGATTTAGACCTGATTTAAGCCGACCGCATTGAATCAATACGGGCGAGGTGGCTTAAATCCTGGATTTACATATTAATAGGGAATATTAAGCTATGCTCTAAACTGAGGCTAAAGTTTGGTAAAAAAATTGTTCAAACAAACAGGCAGGAACAAAAAGGATAATCCTTTTCAATTAAAACTTTTTGGCGGTATTGGGTAAGGTGTCACGTGTGTCGTGGTTTTTACGCGACTGACAAAAATAAAAGAAATATATCTGCCAACATGATAGTAGGATTCGAGTTTTGTCATTTGTAAAAGCAACGGAGCACATTTATTTTAATTGTTTTTCTTGGTGTTTTAGTGAGTATTGTTCTTTAAATTTGGTTGAGTTTTAACCAATAATACTTGCAGTCATAGCATAAAGTGTGAGCCATTGCAATAAATGTGTACTAATATGTGTTTTTATTATTTGATGGAATTCGTTTCCAAGTTTTGAAGGGAAAATCCACCATTTTGTCATTAAAACAAATGACTTGACTAAACTTAATTCAAATAATTCACTTGGCACTGGCAAAATTTTCCAAAAAGACAGAAGCCATAAAAAAATGTATATCTAGCAACATGATATTTAGCTAGGTAGTAGAGATGATTGAGCCCTTTACTGCGCCTACGTAACCATTATATGTATAAATAAAAAAAAAAATTGTCTTTAGGCTTTAAGTAAACTTAAGCGCATGCAATGGTAAGTGAGGTACTAACTAATAGAGGTACCTAATAGTTACGAAGAATAGTTAGTTGTACGTAGAGTACAACAAGAGAGAGAGAGAGAGAGAGAGAGTGTTGTAAAATGTATTTTGTTTTTCCTATTCACTATGTGTGAGTCGCTTCATTAGCTACGTGGCCTTACGTGCGTAGTAAATTGTAAAAGTAGGTACAGTCACCGAAAAAATATCTAAACAAATCATAATTTTCAAAAATATGTCACGGATCACCAAGTGAGAGCTCCACAAAAACCATTCATAAAATTGTTACAACAATTAAGTTGACTAGTTGCATTAGAGCTATCATCTTGATAATTTTTTTATTAATTCTTGTAGGTACCTACTTACCTACCATTGACAGTTATCCATACCTTTTTTGAAAATTATTATTTATATACATTTTATTGTTACGTACTGTACCTTACCTACCTACCTGCCCATTAAAACAAAAACATGGCCAGATTTTACGGTGAGATGTGTCGCATTCCCAACTCGTATAAAATGACCCATTAGGCTTCTCTAACGAGGGGAATGACGAGTTTCATTTACGACGAAACCCGCCAGAATAATGCAATTTTTATTAAAAGCCACGGTTTCAAAACGATATATAAAAGGACATTATTTTTTCCTAGACCTAGTTCTAGCAGTGTATTGAGTGATATACGTTGATGATGATGGTGAAATACATTTATGCATGTATCGTTTGTACAGAACTGGAGTTTTTCATTATGTATTAAAACCTCAGCAGATAAACACAGGCCATTAAAAACAACATCAGATTTTTTTGGTACTAAAGCTTGTAAAAGATATCTGAGGAAGATGCCAAACAAAGCATTTATCAAATGCTCACGTTTAGATACAACAGATTATCAATAATGACATCCGATTAAAGCATTGAGCTATAATACGACTTCAGATTATCTATTAATCATCGCAGGCATCGAAGCATCGGTGCTAGCCGGGTTTCCATCCCATAATCTCAGGATTATACCTACATGTTACGCTTTTTACATAGATAGCAGGTGGAGGCATGTCAGAATTAAAAAAAATACTCTTTAGTGTGTGCTTGGGATGACTGGTTTACACTTCGCTGAGCACAGTAGGACAGTATAACGACACGCTGGGCGGCAACGTCAACTCTAGCGGTTATTACCAAAACGATTGCTTTTACCCTAAACATTGTTGATTTATCTCGCTGCATTTACTACCCTTCTACTGTACTTATTGAAGTGTAAACTATGCTGCTCGGTTTACTGGAATGTGGCAAGCTCTGGCGGCCCGTTTTCTACACAAATTGTGGCCACCCGCAGGATTCTCATTCATTGCCAAATTGAAATCTTGAAAATGCTCGGAAAATTCTAGTTTTCTGGTTCTTATTTATGGACCAATAAGTTTAATAAGATTGAAGAGAACAATCGAACTCAGCGGCGCTTTTCCAGTTGGAAAATTATCTATTTTCAAGGATGAAATATAGTAATTTGGGCGCAGCTTCATATAATAAATCAGTTTTATTGTGTTATGATTACCAGATGATGTTCATCCATATAAATTATAAAATAAGTAGGTAACTAGATTGAGAGGAGGTTGATCGTTAGCAGAATACCGAATTGATCTCAGAATTGTGTCAAACCAATCAACCTATCGTCAGCGCCTTTGTAGATCATCGGATTGGATCCCTTGTAGGCGCTCTGTGATCAGTCAATTCCCAGTCATCGTATTCTGTCTGTCTAATGACTGATTGAAGTCTACCAGACGTTTGTAAATCTGGAAATGGTATCATATATCTTTGCATCGAGTTATACACAGATATTTGAGTCTAAAAGTACTGGTGACTCGATATGTGCATCGTTATAGGCGGTTACCGCTTAAAATCAGGTGGGACATAAAAGAAAAAATGTTATCCTTGGATATTGAACCACTTTTACTATGCGTCTGTGTTGATCGAATTTCCTTTCAACGACACAATATACCGATGAAGGTTTCTCGTTTAATCCAGGTTACGAACAAGTTTAATTCAAATCGGACCAGCAGGGGTATGCCAATCAAAGTTGAACTGCAAAGTTTTAAATCATGGTCAGTTCATACTAACTCATAGTTATTCTGTGACTAAATAGTGACATTATGACGTCATTTGATGTGTTTTCGCGCATATTTTGCTGTCAAGTGTCTAAAAGGAATAATCACGAGGTACAAAATTGTACCACGTGACCTGAAGAAATTACACTGGGCAGTGAAATATAACTTGACAGCAAAAGATTGGCATACGGGGGCAGTAATTGCAGCGTGATTGAAACACAAACAACTAAACATCCAAACGTCTAAACTTTGTCATTAAGGGCGTCTTGCACCAGAATCACTAAACGTGTTTAACTGCTAAATAGATTTAAATCTGACGTATTTATATGACTTGACAACTCGCTAAATACTATTTAAGAGTAAAACGCGTTTAGCGATTTTGCAAGACGCCCTTATAATATTAGTAATGTAAGTGGGTTACAACATTACCAGCGAAGGCACTTTATTCTTCTAATTTACTCCTAGTCATAATACCTGATTAATATTACCTCAGTAAGTACTAGATAAGCAGGTAAGTAAAACATAGTGTAGTATTATCTGTGGTAAAGTACAGTCGCCGGTGCGTATCAGTGGATTCGCATCCGCAGTGCAACGAGGACACCACTTCCCGACACCTGGTCCCGGATGTCGCCACGAAACATCCACCGCTTGATAACAGACAAAGGTCTGTCCGGTCAGGGTATCCTACTAATATTATAAATGCGAAAGTTTAGATGTTTGGATGTTTGTGTTTCAATCACGTCTAAACTTCTGAACCAACTTGGATGAAAGTTGGCATATATATATAGTTCGTAACCTGGATTGACACATAGGCTACTTTTTATCCCGAATAATTAACAGGATCTACAGGATAAAATGAACGAAAAGGATTAGCAGCGCCAATTGGCAAGAGGATTTCATTGTCATGTCATGTCACGTCAGTTTGACAGGGCGTAGTACTACCTCTTTGGTCTAACGACTAGCGTTTGACATTCCAGTAGGTACGAGTTCGGTGTAATGAGGTGTAATATCAAGTTTCTCAAAGAAGTATTCGCTCGGTACACGCACAGATAATATTATGTACACGGAAACTGTAGACGCGTACGAAGTCGCGAGTAACTGCTAGTTTCAAATATATAGGATTGCGATGACAACAGATAAATAAATAAATAAATATTCAGGGGCATTTCACACAATGCCATCTAGTCCTAAACTAAGCAAAGCTTGTAATATGGGAACTAGATGGCTGATAGAATACTTATATACTTTTTTTTCTAAATACATACTTATAATACATAGTGACACCCAGACATGGAACAAACATCTATGTTTTCCACGCACACATGTTTGTTCTTGGTTTGTTCCTGGCATTACTTCTGTGTTATTTGAAATATGAGACCTTTTGATACCTAGACAATAAGCACGACAACGTAATATGTCTTTCTTCTTTTGATGCAGCCTTCGTATTCCAATCTTTTGCTGTCAAGTTATATTTCACTGCCCAGTGTAATTTCTTCAGGACACGTGGTACAATTTTGTACCACGTGATTATTCTTTTTAGACACTTGACAGCAAAAAATGCGCGAAAACAAATTAAATGACATCATAATGTCACTATTTAGTCACAGAATAACTATGAGTTAGTATGAACTGACCATGATTTAAAACTTTGCAGTTCAACTGAGATTGGAATACCCTTGCTGAGTTGTGACGCTTGTCAAAGATTTGTCATCCATTCATTCATTCCATCCACCAAATGACCGTATTCTTAGTTGACGCCAATCTAAACAAGATTGTACTTTTCTGATAGGTACTATAAGAAATGAGTAAATCGATAAAAACAATTTCAAGAGTATTTCCTGGAAATCCGGGAAAAATATTATTAGGCAGATACTTCGAATTGGTCGAAGTAATATCATTTTTGCCCGGTCAATTGATCCCAATTTACGACTTCCTCATGTATCCCCTTGAAGCAGGTATGGTATTTGACATTTTGGCCCTTCAAAACAGACAGAAGGCGGTCAGGGCTACGCCACGCTACGGTCTTGACATCGATCTATTGTCCACAACATTGTAATTCATATTGTGGACATATACCGTCCCTAGACGCAGTCTGGTAATGGAGGGGGTGGAATACGTCTCAAATTCGCCTGATATTGATTGATGGGAAATATTTGTTACGATCTTTTGGGGAATGACCCACGGCGGAGAAAATGTTTTCCGTTTATTCGGATGAAATTTTGGGAAAAGAATTCGGTCCAATAAAGGAACTTTGTAACAGAAGCCCTATTATTGCGATTAATATATAAACATTTCTTACCGGAGTTCCTGTGTTTTTTGATTTGCTAGAAAATTGACAATCACCAGATACTTCAAAAAGTACCTAGTCTCCATCGAATTAATTAGCGTTTGCTGTGAAAAATCATAACGCATTGTTCAGTTCTTAATAGCGACCTTTGTCATGGTCATATTTTACGACCGCCATTGACAGTGATCTTGATTTTTTTTACCCCTACTTTTTACCACGTAGGTGCTGTCCACTGTCGGTTTTTGTCATCTTCTCTGCAAAAAAGCAAGCGAGGTAGCGTTATTGTGTTGCACTGTAATGATTCTACAGCAAAAAAATATGAATTATGATCGGCCATTCGTTAAAAATACCGTCCGCCTCGGTTTCAAGAGCTTACTTTCATGGAGCGTTATATAAAAACAGAGTTTTGCGATCAATATTTGTACGAATTTTACTTTTTTATTTGTACTTATAAGAAATTAAAATTTACTTACCTACGTGTTTGCTAAAAAAAACCCGAAATCTTTTATTTTTGAACTTCGCAGAAAAAATACAATATTGTGTAATAATTCTGACATCATGTCGTGGGAAAATGTTCTGAGCATGTTACTTATTAAATGTAGACCACAGAAGTATAAGGTAGTTACGCCTGTAGACTTTGGAACCGCTAACCGTGCGAATATTCCGACCTTGCAGTGTCATGATAAGTATCACTTAAGGTTTCCTTGTAGCAACTTGTTATCAAAAGTCACAGCGATACTTTGTTTACGTTCTTGTTGGTAAGCTTAGTTACTGATTAATCTGCTTAATTAAGTGTTAAGTTATGAACTAGTTATAAATAGATGTATGCTAAGTTAGCCGTTGGACTGTCAACAATGTTAATGTGTTGATTTTGGGAAACCGGTGGATGGAAAAGAGCCGAAATTGCTTTTTCTACAAACTTATGAGGTAGACTTATGTCCAGCAGTGGACTTCTATAGGCTTGACTATGATGATGAAGCTAACCTCAGTGAAAATTATCACTCTTATAAAACATGTTTTGTGGTAGTAATAAAATAATTGATCAAGAAGCGTAGTCTGAAGGTTTGGGTGTAGAAAGAATTGTTTAATTTTTTAAACCCTGTATGTTCAGATTATTAAAAAAAATGTACCTTTTGAAATAAATACGATACGAAGTAATATTAAACCAAATTAGACAGAAACGCGATAAAATCACGATATAATGCGTGGTAGACTCTAGACTAGAATTAAATAAATAAATAATATTCATGGACATTTCACACGACGCCCTCTAGTTCCAAACTAAGCAAAGCTTGTAATAAGGGAACTAGATGCTGATAGAATACTTATATACTTTTTTTTTGTAAATACTTTCTTATAAAACATAGTAACACCCAGACATAGAACAAACATCTATGTTTTGCCACACACAAATGTTTGTTCTCAGTGGGGATCGAACCCACGACCCACAGCACGGAAGGCAGAGCTAATACCGACTGAGCTGTGACGCCTGTCTGAGTTAGACGAAACAGACTAATTATTTCATTGTGCTCACTTGTTAGTGATTTATTTATATTTATTCATAGGAGCGTGGTACTAACCCATCTAATTAGTGGCGGCATTGACCTCACACACGAATAGATATAACGTGCTAAATTCACGCGAGCATACTAAACATAGACTTGGACTGCTCCAAACCAAGTTTATTCCATAAATCAAGTTCATATTTTTTCATGTAGGTCATTATTTTTCACTGTCTAAGCAGCTATGTTTAACTGGTTGAATAGATTGTAGATAATAAGGAATCATTTTTGAAGAATGACGTGTTGTAATTTTTTTTTTGTAGCTAGCTTTTGACTAATCCTTGAGAATTGATTGAGAATACGGGTCTAACAATCAATGTTTGTCTATGAAGAGATGCTTTGAAACTTAAATTTTAATTATAATTCCGAATGTTTAATGTATACGGAACACATACATGCCAGAATCCAACTCACTCTCTGATAAAACATTTAAAACTATTCAGTTATCAGTCAAAAAGCTTTATTGTTCCCTTCAATCACCAACTTAGATTACAAAAGTACAATCCACCATTTACAAATGACTTCAATTTATGGAATGACTCATTTAGTGCTACAAAAGAGTGGTATCAATATCTATGAAGCAATTCACTGTACACAGCTTGTTTAGAAATAGCAAGTTCAATCCATAAAGACTCAACGCAGTGTTGCCTAAGGGCGAACGCAAACCGAAAACAAAACGTCTTGTCGAACAGTTAGTGATGTGAAACTTCATAATTTTTTGACAAACCCTCTGAGTAAAACTTTTTTAGCTACAATATGTTTCTTTTTATTTGCTGTTTTCGTTACTTGCTTATTTAATGAAAATCATCCTAAGTACTTAATAATATTATTAAGTACACTACATAATTACTCTATTCTTATTTATTAAAAAAACACAGTTCATTCTCTTGGTATGTGCGTGTAAAGCAATGTTTAATAGGTAGGTACTAAACAATGCTATAATAGATAGGTAAACATAATTTTATGCATGCTGTGTTCGCTTTTTTCGCTTTTTCGTTTTGTCGATAGATGTGCGTTGGCCCTAAGGTATTTGATGAGAAATATACTAAATTCGAGTGGCTCCCTTCATGCGTCCTTATTAGATTGCATGAAGTGAGCTAGCTGTTACCTTATAAGTCGTTGTCTTTGTGTCGAAATCCCATCGGGTGTTACTTGCAATCGTGTGGCTCGCCACATTCGGCCGGCCTTTGTTCCAATTGTAAGAGATTGTGAAATTATGAGGATACTCCATACCTTGGTCGTGGAGACCACACGTTTATTTTTTTATGAAGGTCGGGTTAAAATGATAGCTTAGTTACTTGACACCACTCCGGAACAGCTAAGAGTGACATTATCATGTTCTGCTTTGTAGATATTTTTTACAGTGATTTTATATTGGACGGTGTAAGTAGTAAGCTCGTTTGCTTATGGCTATGTTACATTGTCATTGTAAAGTATATATCTACAGAGCATGAATAATTTAATATTATTTTGCTTTGTAAATCTCGGAAGCTACATGCAGCTCTAGACAGAAACATCACGGGATAAGTATAATTCGTAGACAAGTGCTACGACGTAGCAGCTACGTAGCAAGGGTTAAAAAGTTACACACACACAACAAAATATCAAGCTATACTAGTGACGTCTTACAAAAATGTTTATGTGTGGTGTAGATAGTAGTGTTTTTTTACCCCCTCGCTCGTTTAAAAGTAGTATTGTCAATGAGCATGATAAAATAACAATGGAAGTTATTTCTTGGATATAAGGTCAAAAATTGCAAAACGATTTCTTGAAAATGTAAGGCACCGTCTGTCGACAAAAGTACTGCATTCTGGAAAGAGCGAGCAGTCATGCACAGTTTCTGTAGTAAAGAGTTACATTTCCTGAAGCATGTCACATTTGCCTGGGTCCCGGAAAGTTTTTATGTATTTGGCTTATTTTCTAGCTACAGGGTGCATTTACGATGCCATGCGCGAACGTTAAATTTACGAGATTTCGGCCGATTTAATACACTTCGGATGGTGACCGCCGTATTTTATGTGGTGCAAATAAAATCGATCCCACTGTTTATCGGTTAGGTTAACTCGCAAATAGAATACGGGTTAAGACTAATATTTTATGCATGTAGGCTTTAACATGGTAATGCGGTGAGATTTGTCGTAGTTTTTACGTTAGTAAATAGGGACGAATATTGTAGGTACATTTGAAAAAACTCCGATACATTTTGTAAGGGGAACTTAATTCTCGTAATAAAAAGTAATCCAAATAGCATTCGAATCATACCTTGATTCATATATCACGGTAAGATTCGAATGCTATTTTGACTATTGAGACTTTGAGAAAATAAGACACAGTGGTGCAATTTGATTCTTTTATAGTTCAATCGCATTCACACAACATTCAAAATCCTTAGTTGTTGTTGTTGATACGCAAATTGTCCTACTCATGGACCTTATAATCTGTGGGAACTACATACTAAGCTCTACTAAGTTCCAAATTCAAAACACATCATTCTTCTTATTACTATTATTCTGCGTTAAATCCGCAATCGTTGACGGACATGAGCGTAAGTGCTCTTAATTGCAGTTATGACATGTTTAGAGCCGCTCGCTGGCCCCGGGATTGATGATGCATGAACACTGAGTAGCGTTACAACGCTACAGATTATAACAGGTATATTTTGATTTGAACAAAATAACTGTGATTGTGTTAGTATTTTGCTCGTTTCACAATAATTTGCCCCGAACTAATAGTTGTGTGTATTTTACTAGGTACCTATTTTATTAACGTCATAATAGTTAAATGATTTTTAACAAATATCAAGCCTAGCTACTACGAGATAATCACTAAGGGCGGCTTGCACCAGAATAGTATTTAGCGAGTTGTCAAGTTATATAAATACGTCAAATTTAAATCTTTTTAGCTGTTAAACGCGTTTAGTGATTCTGGTGCAAGCCGCCCTTATTCTGTAATAATGGGTCAAGTATATTTTTTAGCAAATTTACTTTAAAAAAATTAAAATCTGTCTATATAACCAAACTTATTAGGGTTTACTATGCAAATTCAGTAGCATGCACTCACAAATCGTAGCTATTAAAACTTTCTGCGAGGTTCAGCGCTTTTTCACCACTAACAGTTTTTAAAAGCTTAGTCATAGCCTCACCTTATCCTGTCTACACTCTGTGGGCTAGGCAAGGTATTATTATCACGAACATTTTGATGTTTAGATACCACGAACGTCCGTTTTTGTAGATAACCTAACTATCCCAGTGGATAGTTAGAAAGCTGAGACGATAAATCTGAGTCTACTATGACTTACGACAGGCGAAGATTTACTAGTGAAATCAAAGGTACATTGCGCGGCCGCTTTATGCATTGTGCGCGGTTTTCAGTCGAGTACAGCGTCACCACGCAGTGTATCTCAAAATTTTAAAATGAACTTTTATCGTCATAGTAGGTCTCAGTTTGCTGTGAATGTCGCTTGCATAACAACGGAACCAGTAACTTATCTAAAGTCACAGTGTAAATAAGAGTGAAACTTACATGCATTTCCTAGATACAGAACAGATATACAATCTACTTATAACTAAGTTGTGTTTGTGTTCATGTACATAAGATTTGCAATCATGTACGTAATAAGCACGTGTAAATCGAATACATCATATTGTATTTGTAATTTTCTAGCGTTTACGAGATACATTCGATTATGTAAGAAACGCTTTTCAAACTAAATACGAGTATTTCTCAAGTCTCTGTCGACAATAAAAAATAATTTCACTAGTTCCCGAAACATATGTAGTCGATACTAGTTCGGGATTCGAATTTTGCAACATTTTTTTATCAAACATAATTTTATTTCATTTAAAAAAATTGCAACGTTTGGATGGGCATGACTTTATCAACCACGTTATATCAAGGATCTTTAGTGCTGAAGTGCCAAAAGATTTAAGGAGATCAGACGGTGCCAGAAAGAGCCTATCGTGGTTGGACGTTACCACAATTTAATATTATTTTAACAATTCCTATAGCAGTCAAATACTACAGTAAACTTTGATTGTTCTTACAATTGACACGAAATAACTATTATGTCTTATTATCGAAGGAAGTTCGAACAATACATCGATTGTCTAATCTGTTTCTATCACAAGTAAATCAATCGACCTTAACCCGTAACGAGAGCGGCGTCCTCACAACTCCTTAATAGGATGAGGCGTATACAGAATCTTAATGAGATTTACCACCAATGGGCGTTGTTACACTAGCTGGTACCGACACTGACATATTAGACCTCCTTTTTAACCCCCGACGCAAAAACGACGGGGTGTTATAAGTTTGACGTGTCTGTTTGTGTTTGTGTGTATGTCTGTGGCATCGTAGCTCCCGGACGAGTAAACCTAATTTGATTTTGATTTTTTTTTGTTTGAAAGGGGAATTAGTCGGGAGTGTTCTTAGCTATGTTTGATGAAAATTGGCCCAAGATGGCCGCCGCCACAAAATGGCGGATTACATTTTTTTTTCACAACTCCCTCAATATGGATATAAAGTCGGGGATTTTTAAATTTAATTACTCGTCACAGTCGGAAAGTCGGTATCGGATCCGTATTTTAATTTGCAACCGCTTCTATTCAAAACGGTGTCGTGTAAGTACAGCTTCATAATGTTCCACTGCTAGGGTATCCGACATTTTGTCGAACCCGACGCCGGACAAGTGAGAATGGGGTTGTACGGGGATGCTGCTACCCCTAGTACATTACGATGATATTATGATTGTAGAGGGACCGGGTACGACCGCACGACACTGATGTGAATTTGCAACTGAATTTATTTCAATGCTTGCTATGCTATATTACGAGTTGGCTCATACAGAGGTGTTAGTGGCTCAAACAAAAATGTCGGTGTCGGTCCAAAAGACGTAAAAGCGGCAGTACTAAAATGTATGACATAGTTCTGCCGATATCGTGTATATGTCGTATCGGTGGCAGTGTGAAAACGCTTAATGCAGGGCAAGGTTCCTTCATAATATTGAACGTAATTCACTTAATTCTATTACGCAGTTCGCGTGCGTACGTACTTTATTAAAAGCTGTCTTGTTTATTGGATACGTTGGGCATAAATATTATTTTGGGCGTACCTGAAATAACTTACCATCTAGAATATAGATACCTTCTTTTATCTATATACAGTCAGGCGTCACAACTCACAACTCAGTCGGTATAGCTCTGCTTTCCGCGCTGTGGGTTGTGAGTTCGATCCCCATAAACAAAGCTTTTTGTTATATCTGGATGTTACTATGCATTAAAAAAATTGCTGTTACAAAAAAAATATTTTTATGTCTTAAATCAGCAACCTAGTTCCTATAGTTGGTACAAGCTTTGCTTAGTCCATGTCCATGAATAATTATATTTATTTTATCTATAAGCTGGTACGCGTAGAGCATTCTTGGTAATATGAGATGGAAGGGTTCGAAGAAAAATATTTAAGGAACTCAAAGGTTGACGGCGAAATACTTACCCAAAAAATTTTGCAATATATTTTTATTTGCACGGAAAAGTTTGACCTCATTCAATTTTGGATTCGATTTGTTTTTTAATTTTCGTATGGTGTTAAAAAATAGTTTTTAAAGTTTATTTTATAAGAAATATTTGGATGGTAAGAAAAAATGGAAGAAAATAACATGTTGTGCCGACTCTATGCACCTAGGAAGAAGACAGGAAGAAGAAAAATGACTAAAGATCCTTTTAAGCTATTTTGTCCTTAAATATTAAGTAATGTCTTTATTTTATCTATTTAATTTTGAATAAAAGTATCTGACGAGAGCTTCAATGGTCCAATATCCCATCGTAATTTTCCTAAGTATATGTCTACTTTATTTCTGAGCTTGTATTCATAATTACCGACTCGTACGTGTGCCCTTATTACCTCGCGTGTTATCTACCATCTGCTACAATGCGTGTTTTCATAATTACCCGATATATAGTGTACCGTGTGTTCAATTACCTGAAATAGACAAAAACATGTTATTAATATAATTACAATGTCAATAATTAATGTAGACAGAATTATTTTACTAATCTATATATCCAGTAAATTAGTAAAATAACTCCGGTTTCAGTAATTTATAAAAAAACGATACCTATAAGTTATGGTGGCCATGATCACTGAAAATGTCTGTTGGGGCTACGGCTAGTGTTGCGAATTCTGTGACTGCAAGTTTGCACTTTTAGCCGAGGCGGCAACGCTAGCCCGCCGCCTCGCCAGTCGCCTCCAGATTTTCGTAATGATAGATAGATGGAGATAGAGACATATTTATTCGAAACACAATCACAACACAGGTACAGCACAGAACAAGCAGAAAAAAAAGAAAAAGAAAACAATAAGTACCTACGCAATACTACTACCTATAATAATATATAACCTATAATGAATATACCCGTGTAAAAGTATGAATTGACAATGAAGTGGATCCCAGTGAACGTATTTTATTTACCACTTTAACCTCCTCTTCTGCATACTTAGATAGACGATTTTCCCAACAATGGAAAGCAAGACACGAATAGGTCAAATTGAAATAATGTAGTAAGTAGACTTCAGAAGTTTGAAACTTTTGAATCTACTGAAAGTTGAAAAATAATGCGGAAATTTCATGTTTACTAAAGACATCTACCACGAATGCATAAGGCTAGCGCCACACTACCGTGATATGGTATGCGATGTTATATATCAAGTATCAACTTGATACATCCAAAATTTCAGCCTATACTTTGGCAATGTCAATCAACACAAAAGGCCTGCGCAATGTCTCTAGTGTAACCACACTACTTCATGCGGTAGTTTATTTTTATTTAAACTTGTAATTGATGCGGTAACCGGCGAGAGGCGGTAAGGTAGTGTGTCCGTAACATAATAAATAGATTTAGGTACTCTTATCTATCAGCTTCTCCAATTATGAAGTAACATTAGCCTCGCTAATTACGTGTTTGTTATAAACGTTATATTCATGCATAGCACGTAAAACATGCGCGTGCCACAATCGCATCATTTGTATAATCAACACCACACAACTAGGTTCCCCACACGTTCGTTTATACTGGGACATGTCATGTAATATACAGGGTATAAAATATTACTATTGAAAACTTATAACGGAACCCTTTGCCAGACCATGAGTATGTGAATCAAAATAAATAAGGGTTCCGTTTTTCCAAAACTGGATCGGAATACTAAAAAGATGGATACGGTAAAGAAAAAATGTACCTATTGTAATAAAAGTTTTCCAAGCCCCTTTGAGAGTCTAATTAAAATCGTGATCATATAAAAACTATTCTAATAAATAATTGTTTCATTTCAATAAATGTTTCTACTTTTATATTTACTCTTTTTTTCTTTTTTTTTAAGACCGCCCATTGTACATTAGCTTTAATTGTTTCTCTTATGTCCTGCTTCTTCTTTGTATACAAAAAAGTGTTTATCTATCTATCTATCTTATATGCCATAAAAACGTGAGATCAAAAGAATCCACTAATAATCTGGGTTGCTACACTTGCTATATTTGGGTCAACCAGTGTATGCTTTATGCGCACTGGATAAACGGTGAACTGCAATTACTTAAATGAGCTTACATCGAAATTGTTTTGTAACGAGCAAGCTTAGTCCAAACTGAGCTATAAATTCAGTCAGATATTTTATTTTAATGGCAAGAATTTTGTTATTATTGTTTTATGTTTTGAGAGCAAATGATTTACATATAAAATGCCATAGATTTACATACATTGGAAATAAAATAGTTTAAAATGTGGTTTGGGTCATTCGTGCGTTTGGTTTCATATATTTGAAAAAAGTGAATAAACTGAGATAGTAGATTACGTTAGATTTCGTAGCTAAATAGCTAAGTAAAATTATAAAATACTCAGTTTGCAAAGTAATGATATTAACCTTTCTAGTTATTAATCATACAAAAATAATTATGTACTTACCTAGCTGGTAGTCACAAATGATTCTAGCTAATTTTAAATTATTTTTCATTTTATTACCATTTAAACTCTTGGACGAAACAACTTACTCTACCATACGATGTATGATACATACTCTACCAATGATGACACGTGTCTGAATGAAGTATGCAGTGAAGTAAAATACATTTCATTGAAACATGGCGAAACAAGTGATTGCCGACGCGATATTCGCTATCAAATGGGCTATCTGCCAGTTATTTACCATATAGTGGATTTTGACTCGGACTTTCTGCTTGCGCGAATAGAATATATTGTATGAATAATATTATAGAATTGCAATATTTAGAGTAGTTTTGGAATTGTTACTTTCTCATTTAAACTATAACTAAGTTATAAATAAATAAATAAAAGTGTAAGAAACAGTTATTAAAGGTGGTTCTTTCAATTTATAAACAACTATTACGATTTTTATCGTGAAATAAAACTAAGATTTACAAAACGCCGTAGACTAATCGCCATTGTGTGAAATTACATTTTTCTTGCCAATCCAGAAAAAAAGCCGTAAAAATGTGATCTACAAAAGTAGTCATATTTCACTAGCAAAAATGTTTATCATTACGTTTTTTAATATTCTTAAAGTGAAACTTAATGGCTCCCCTGAATGGGAAGTTATTTATTACGAAACGTAAAGGTTGGCTTTTATTTGTAAATGAATAAGAATCGTGAATGAGTGTGCCTAGTTGGTAACTATGCCGACGGATGGACCCAACCGTCACGTTGCGGGAAACAATAGCTGCAGGGAAATAGTGCTGAAACTACGAGCCGGGTTACCCGGAAACTCAAATGACCCAATTTGTAAAAAACCTATAAAGTAGTACAAATTCAAACATGGGCAAACTCATCTATTTTAAAAATGGTTTCTTATCTATATCAAGTCAAGGTTTCGACATTTAAGGAATTGATTGTTGACCAATCTGTAAGACATGGCCTCTCATACTATCTACGTAAACTACGCAAAAAACTAATTTCTCAGCAAAAAACATCTTTTTAGACGGTGATAGAGTTATGTTAGTGTTTTGGGTATAGTTTTACCCAAAACCATTTGGTACGACCTTAGTACCTGAGCTTAGTACCCACAAAACATAGAAGTAGACAAATACATGGCAGACTTCTGCAAAATGGATTCACCACGTGTGCGAAACTCGACCCAGTTTCACTATACCTATTACGGTTCTGTACCATTGCGCCAGCAGGTTTGATTTACACAGACACACAAATCTTAGCCAGATTTGTGCTGCTCATCCCGCACGAGATAGTCCGAGATAGATAGGGTTGAAACAAAAGCCAGGCATATACGAATTACCTAGATTCTTATGAGACATAAAATTGCAGTGGTGTTGCCAAAAGTGATTAACTTTTGGCATTTTAAACAAAACTTATTAATCCAGTTCAATTAGTTTACTACACTGCACTAGTAGTTCTCGTTGATCGTCGTACACACACGTTAGAATTATAAGATAACTTTGCTAGTCTTGTTAGTAAAATATAAGTATCTTTCTTTATAAAGAAAGTGTACTAAAAGTCTCAGAAAGAACCTTAACTCACAAGTTAGAAAACTATTTGTAGCTACTTGTTAATATGTTCAACTTTGTTCTTACTCAAACTGGCAAAGTATTTAGAGTGGAATTTCACGTAAGGGTAGGATTTTTTTTATACATTAAGCAAACGTTTGACTGCAATGTTACCTGATGTTAAGTGACGATGATCGCATCGTCACTTAACATCAGGTAACCATACAATACCAAATAATATTCGAAGAAACTAACCCACGCTACTTAATGTACTAAAAATATCATTGTGATTTTGTTGGAATAACATAAAAGTCAAAACAGACTGTATTTTTTATGATATCCTAGCTAAATCACAATCATATTTTAATAGACTTTATTTGGAGAATTACTCTCAACGATTAGGTACTTACAAACAAAAGGCTATTATAAGCACGAGCAATAAAATAATTTAATACAAAGGTATTGCAACGGTAAGAGCATCTTAGTGATAGAAAGCGATTACGTGTGTGAGAGCAACATTTACTTATAAGGAACAATGGTACACCAACACAGAGAATATTTAGAGAGAGTGGGACATAACAATACCAAAAGTCCTGACCTCACGCAAGGTTTTTTCCTATGTTGGAGGTATCTCCACTTCTTGCTTCCCAAGTAATCCTAACACAAGTATAGAAAATAACAAAAACAGAGGCTGCCAGTACTTTGAAATAAAAGAAGAAGAAAAGAGGAAGTAAGGGATTTTTTAAACTGTTTCGTAGTAAAAGCTGTATATGAAAATTAGTTGATGGTCATGTTTAGCGAATTTTACAGTGGTATATTATGATTTATGTACACTGACTTTTGTATGCAAATCTATATTAACACGACTAAATTCAAACGCACGGCGCACGACTACCTGACAGGTTAGGTGAAAGGTGCGGTTTGATACTCATCTTGCGGTAAGGATTACAGATGAAACTTGAAGCAAGCATAGGCTTTCTATTCTACCATTTGGAGTGGCATAAACCACAGAAGAAGTGAAACAAGACAAAACTTTAAGGGCGGCTTGCACCAGAATCGCTAAACGCGTTTAACTATTAAATAGTATTTAGCGAGTTGTCAAGTCATATAAACACGTCAGATTTAAATCGATTTAGCTGTTAAACACGTTTAGTGATTCTGGTGCAAGCCGCCCTAAAAGATATTTTTCAGCAGAGTTGTCTAGAGCTTTGATGGTTTCACGCGATTCTAGTTCAGAATTGACATATAGCTCTGTTGTTTTTAGGTTGTCCGGTTACTGCGGCGGTAAGCTACTAAACATAATTCAAATAATCGACTTGACACTGGCAAAATTGTCCGTCGAAATGACAGACAGAAGAGAAGAAGAAGAAGAAGAAGCTACGCGACGCGATGGCGACAGGTTTCTTCGTGGTGAAAAATCTAGTCGTGAAATCATACCGTAATAATTTAAAGGCTCATTCCAAAACATTTACATAACTTATTTCATTAGATAAATTAAGTTGTAAATCCAGTTGCAAGTACCTTGGTGTCACCGTGACACATATTGCGGATCACAGATCAATTAAATAAGAGATAAGCTATGAATACTGCATAGAAACGCATGTGGTCATTTTGTTAGTTCGTTTGTTTTCTATTTCGATATATTTTGTTCGTCTATTTATATGTACTGGCAGTATAAGGGTCGTATATTTAAAGGACGCAAAATTTAGCGTTACACATACACAAGCATATTTTTGAGTAGATATTCTCAATTTCGCATACACAACTGTCAAAAAAACTATGCTCGAGTCCGGATCAGTGTTTAAGCTTTAAATGCTAATATGGACTTAAAAGCAGTATTGAATTTTATGAGTTTCTTTGATTTTGGGAATATCACGACCACCACTTTTCCCTGTCCTACAGCACATGGTTGTAGTTATATCAGTTTTTGTTAAGACTGACCGTGCGAATGCAATACACTTGTTGCAAAACTGGCTCCTTTTAAGCGAATATTAGTTTTTGCTTGAGTATAAACGCACTGGATTACTTTTTATTTGTGTCAGAGAACCGTTGTGTTAATGAGTCACAAGACTTGTAGTTTATATAGATTGGGGCATTGTTCTTGACGATACTATTTTATAGACTACTTATTTGGCTCAAAGTATATTATTTCTTATTTTTTTCTGTAGTATAAGTCTGATGATGTTGTCCTCCGCGATGTATACCTATATCGATGGCAAACTTTGCTGTGACAATAATATACCTATTTTAGTTGCCCGATGAAGTATAAATGTATCGCATCTTGGAAAGTTTTCGTGCAGAAGTCAATTCACGGTACATTTTTTTGTGATAAAGTGAGGTATATAATATAACTACTTTGTATTTTTCAAGGATAAACTAAATTGCATGTTGAAAATAGATTTCTTTATTTTATAACAAAACTCTCGTTTTATGTAGCACTAGCAAAACTTTTAGGAACATTTAATCCTCTTAAACTCTACCCAATTAAATAGTTTTTGCTTTAGTTGTAAAAGAATGAAAGCGATAAATTACAAGTCTCGGACTAACTTACTTGTGATATAGCATATAAATGGAGAAGCTGGGTAATTCAAAGATGAATTTCACTCAGGTGATTAGAATAACTAAATCATAGTGCACACTCTTCGAATACGTTCATCTTGCCTATCCGTTTGTAATTAGATTTTCGTCCAAACAATATTTGTCTTTTTATGATCTAGCCATTTCTTATTTTGCTATTAAAGCTGTGCCTTTACTTTGGAGTTTGGACTTGTAAGGCGGCGTTCACAGTTAATTACTTTGTATCCTAACGAAGTGCTAACTGGCGGTATGTACGCTGCTCTTGCTTAATAAGTCCACTTTGAAATTATACGGAATACCTTTTAAGAAACAGGTGAAAATGTGAGGACCAAACTAAAGAAGGGAAATATACCACACGGTGTAATCATATTCCATAAAAATACAAGTGCTTCTAATATTATTGGGACTAGAGGGAGGGTTTAAGGGTGTGAGTCCATGATTATTTATTTACTTATTGTTATGACCTAAATAATAGCTTTTACCTTAAATCTAACCCCGCTCTTTATGTTTTTTGGTTTTTTCAATAGTTCTTTAAGCAAATCTTTCGGTGAAGATTTTTTTAAGCAACCATGAACGGAACGTGCATATCAGAAAAGGGGCAAATATGCATTCCTAATTAAAACACTGGAACTTTTTTAGCTCGTATTATGAGCAGTATTTTTTTGGCATAATTAGGCTATTAGGTAGAACGTTTTGAAAGTTTCAGCCAAAGAGTATTTTCTTTTAATAACATCTAGTAAAAATATCGTTGCAGTTTTATCATTTTGGATTTTTATTGTTTTGCGATTGTGAATGTCATCTTGGTTATAGGCGCGACCCGGATGCGAGGCAGATAAGCGTTGGGTGAGGAAATAATCTACCAATATTATCACTTTCGTCATGTGAAATGATACTATTGGTGTATTTTTGACACTATTAAAAACTGAAAAAAAAAAATTAAAAGAGTAACTAACGATGAAGGATAGAATCGTAATTAAGTTTTCTCTTCCGTCACTTTCAACAGATTTATTAACATTCTTAACCTAACTATGAAAATTAACAAAAAAAAATTAACTAATCAATTTAATCGAAAACCTCTTCCGTGTATTAAACCGCCGAAACATCAAACTGTGCGGAAGGTAAATCATTACCGTGTTAAATTAAACCCAGAATTTCAGTTAGCAAAGTACTTATAAATACACTTTTAAGAAAACTTTCTTCCCTGTTATAATATTAATATTACATTAATCAACTTATTCCAGGCGGGATAAGAAAATATAAATTAATTTTGAAACGTTGTATGAGTAAAGTCGATAAAGTGGGGCGTCCATAAATTACAAAGAGACGTTTGGACATGCTGGTTTATTTTTCCTCTAAAATAGCGTGTTACTGAAAATAACACGGTCGTTAGTAGAATCCCTTCTCTGAGCTCAACGCAAAAAATTAAAATGGTTCCCGCTTTAGGAAAATTAAATAGATTACAAAGGTATTATACTCTGTAATATTTCGTCACATCATTATTAGACAAGTTGTACCTACTAGAGTTATTTGATGTTCCGGGTAAAAAGTAAAAATATTGTGGCAAAGGGAAACTTTTGTATATTTTGCAATAGAAAACTTTGAAAAAAAAAATACAATTTTTACGTTTTATATCGGGCTGTTTCTTTAGGTTTCATCCAGTTTATGTTTCTGGTTTTGGAACACTTGATAAAATTAGCTGAGCGAGAACAGTTTCTCTGTTGAACTTCCGTATCTGTATTCATAACGGTAATATGGAAATTTCCTTAATTTGGTGTACCTAAGAGACTTATATCATAAGCCTGGGGCTCAGACTTGGGGCGCCTGGGGCCCTAGACATTTAAAAATAATTTAAGAAAATAGTCACGTGACTTTTTGTTCAGAAAGTGAAGAACACTAGTGTAAACAGACCCTGACTGGCAGAATTGTGACAACAAGTCGCCATAAACCAAGAAGTTAGCTTCCTGAACTTTTTCAAAGGTTGCCTGGAAGAAATCTCTCTTTTAACGATAACACCGCCCATTAAACATTTATTATTTATTTCGTCTGTTATCTTCTTTTTTCCCTTTTTATTAGTTTGTGAGGTGTACAATAAAGAGTTTTTCATTCATTCATTCTATGATTACTGTTACGTTATTTTTGTTTTAGCTATGTAAAACAAACATAACAGTCCTTAGTCTACCCCCGAATTCATAAACAGAGACTAATCAGTCTGCCAAACCGTTTCAATCTGCATTCGCTAGCGCAGCACCCTGAATACTCCTCTAGATAAGCCCCTACGTCATTTATGAATTCTAATAGAGAACAGCTACAGATCAAACTCAAAGTTTCAGCAACACCTGGCCAGTCCATCAAAATTTGATGGGCTATTGAAGATAACATCTATCAAACAGAATAGCACAGTAAAACGCAATACCACTCGAATAATCATAACTCAGAATCGAATATTCCACGCAACGCTGGGTATTATCAGGCATGCAAGCACACTTGGCGGCCTAACAACCGACTCAACATCATACAAATCTTCATATTCAAAAAAAAAATATTCCGTAATATTGGCTTTAGATTTTTCCCATCTCACTATTGATGCAAACCTGGTGGAAAGGATGGAAATAATCCTCATAAACGCCGGCCCTTCTGGCTAAGTTGACATTCTTTTATGGCCAAATCTATGATCACCTGACTTTTCGTTCAGAAAAATGTAATTTTCCAAACATTTTGATTTGGTTCTTTTTTTTAGCGATCGTCAAATGTTAACTTGGTTAAAGGAGCAGACCCAAATTATTGATGAGTCCAAAGTTAATTTGGATTTTAAAGCAATTTTATTACAATTTTTGCTAGTTTAAAAGAATTTGTCAGAAGCCTGATCCAGTCGCCACTTGCAAATGCGCTTGCAGGCTAATATACAGCATAGAAACCGACAATAATCGACAAATTATCAAATCTAGCGTAACTGTAGACAATGGGTATTTGAACGAGCCAGCTGTCATTACCTGACTATTACATGCTTCAACCGCTATGCAATGAAGGCAATGAAGCGTTGGCAGGTAGGCATTACTGCGACTGTTGCAGAGGGAAAACGGATAACATCCGTTCGATAATATTCATCAGTCGGGTAATTCCAAAAACAAAATCATGTTTACCGCTAGCACACAGGTAAAGCTCGTTGCACAATCGACCTTGTGTTCTTGCCTTATCTCGCCTCATCCATTATTTTGATGCTGGAAAAAAATATGATGTGAACCCAGGATGAAAATGTCGAAAAAGAAATATTTGAATTTTTGCGAGGCTTTATTTTCAGCCAGCTTTATTTTTTGACCTTGAAAATTTCTTGAGTAACGACGACATGATTTATTTGAACCTTTGTATCTGATGGTGCGGTTCACACTACCACCGTTACTCATTTCATTCAACAAGGTGCAACCGTTCACAGAACTTTAATTAGCATGTGAACAATGCCTTTATCGCACGTGGAAGTTTGTACGGCGTTAATCAGATTTTCCGCGTGCCAATGCACTTGACAATGTAATTTCAATGAATCTCGAACTAAAAAGACATTCTGCTGGTTCTATGAAAACTTATGGCCGTTAAAATATAGACTGTAAAAAAACGGCGAACGCTTTCTAGCTTTCGCGGTTGTCGTCTTTGCTGTACACTCACCGTTAGTAAGAAAGAGCTGCAGAGTGCTTAAAAAAATCACTTTGGAATGTCTGATTAAAATTTAAAATACGTAGCTATTCGAGAGCGTTTAGGTCGTGGAGCTGGATTAGATTCGGACGCTGTATTTTTTCCGGTTTATGAGTTCGTGCACTAATCGTGGCCAGAGTCGTTGCGCCTTTTTACGAGTCAGGTGAAGTAATCGTGTATCACGTCAAATTCTTTGCTTGAGTAGATAAATTACTAATTACTTGATAAATTTCAAGTATTCTATTCATTAGCTTGCTACGTATCCGAATAGAATTCTACGGCAAAAAGTGGGAATGTGCTTAATCCAATGTTTGAATATTTCTCTAACCCCGCGACACTATCAGTAGTGCCAAGGGAAAGAAAATTTTCGTATAGCACTACTGGTAGTGTCACGGGAGATAAAAGTAAATGGCTCAAAGATTTTGAACTGTACGATGCTATGGGAGATGTCTACTTCATCCTATTTATTTTTCACAATTTTCTTATTTCTCAAATCTTAAGCTTCATACAATAACATAAAGCTCTCTTCACACACTTAATCCACGTCCTAAAGTACTCACTCAATGGTGTATACGGAGAAATAGAGCATTGCGTTAAAGTGCACCCTATTAAAACCACATGTGTGAGGCGTCACCTAACGTCTTCGCACGCAGCGCTTCTCAAAATTTGAACAAAAATCATTCACTTGTCTTTATCATACGGTAGAATTTAAAATAACAAAGAAAGAAGCAACAACAAAATCTTTTTTGTTGTATATAAAAGTTTCTATAAAAGTTAAAGAAGTTTCAACTTTATTGGTTGTAAAAATGCCATTGGCAGATCTTACTTGTATTTATAAAACAAAAATAATTTGAAGGTAAAATCTACGCCCATGATTGTAGATATTGTGTTTGTGCCCTAAATTGAAAAATTAATGAGAGTTTTCACCTAAACTTTAATAATTGAAAATCTTAACTTTGTTCGTGACATTATCATGAAAATTGAAAACACGTTATTAAATGTAGATAAACCTAAGTAGGTAAGTATATAGTTAAGTATCTACTTTCCAAGGGAAAGGTTATTAAACTCCCACGAACTACTACTTTAAATAAAAAAAAATAATTTTAGAGGTTTGCTTATTGCTAGGATATTATTTATTTAACATAAAAAGTCTATTTAAAAAGTTTATTTATTTTAATCAACACCCATTATTAATTAGTTAACTGAATAATAAATTGTCTCAATATTTACTGATTAATGGATTTAAAATAAAATAATTAAAAGAAATAACTTTTAAAAGTCCTGCCCCCCTAATTCCAATCTTTTGCTGGCAAGTTATATTTCACTGCCCAGGTGTGCAAGTACCGTTCTTGTCGATCGCTTAATTTGACATTTAGAATCGTCAAAATTCGATAAGGGCCAACGCACATCTATCGACAAAACTGTTTTGTCGCGTACTTAGTGACGTGAAAATAAATTTTCTGTTATAACGAAAACAGCATATGATGAATGCTTACTCGTCATATGCTGTTTTCGTTGTAACGAAACTCACATCAATTGACACGACAGTCTTTTCATACGTTTTTTTATTAATAGGTTCGCAAACCAGCCGTTAAAACAATTTAATTAATTAATTAAATTGGCCGAGCGGCCTTTTAAAAGCGAACACGCATGCATAAAATTATGTTTACCTATCTATTATAGCATTGTTTAGTACCTACCTATTAAACATTGCTTTATACGCACATACCTAGAGAATGAACTGTGCTTTTTTAATAAATAAGAATAGAGTAATTATGTAGTGTACTTAATAATATTATTAAGTACTTAGCATGATTCTCATTAAATAAGCAAGTAACGAAAACAGCAAATAAGACGAAACATATTGTGACGAAAAAAGTTATACTGACAGGGTTTGTCACGAAATTATGAAGTTTCACATCACTAACTGTTCGACAAGACGTTTTGTTTTCGGTTTGCGTTCGCCCTAAAGTCGATAAACGTATCGAATCGTATCGTTCCATGCGAGTACGGATCTCTTATCGACAAATTTTAACGATGCCTTACGATCGTCTAAGTTTATCGAAATCATTCGTTCACTGCTGCCATGATTTACTAGTTTATCTGTCAATGTCACTTTCGATTGTCAGAATCAAAATAGAGTAAACATACACCATTGCCAGCTTACCCGATTTTACCCGATTTCGGGTAATTTTGACGTCTAGTGGATAATTTCCGGGTATCGAAAACTGCTGGGTAATTTGCGAAAGACTCAATAAAGGAAAAAGGAAGTGAAACAAACCAAACATCTTGTCAAAATCAATCGGTTTTCAGTTGTCAAGGTTTACATTAACCAACTTAGCCACTTTTCGCTATGATATTTTCTCATTCCATTTCAGAATTTATTGAGTACTCTAGGTATGTGCGTATAAAGCAATGTTTAATAGGTAGGTACTAAACAATGCTATAATAGATAGGTAAACATAATTTTATGCATGCGTCGTATCAATTGATGTGAATTTCGTTATAACGAAAACAGCATATGACGAGGAAGCATTCGTCATATGCTGTTTTCGTTATAACAGAAAATTTATTTTCACGTCACTAAGTACGCGACAAAACAGTTTTGTCGATAGACGTGCGTTGGCCCTTAGCGATCGACAACTAAGCGATCGACAAGAACGGTACTTGCCCAGCAGTGTAATTTATTCAGGTCACGTGGTACAATTTTGTATTGATCATTCTTTTTAGACACTTGACAGCAAAATATGCGCGAAAACTAATTAAATGACATCATAATGTCGTGATTTTTATAATTTAGCAATTTATTTTATACCTTATTAAATATTAATCGAATTTATTGTTTGCGTCGTTTCTCGGCGGAAGTCTGTTTTAAATATTTTTTAGTATTTTTCTGTAGGTAATGATTTAGATAATTTTGTAAACTATTTTATAGCTGATTAAATATAAATCTAATTTATAGATTATATAGTAGTTCGGCGGAAGCCAGAATTAATTATCTTTAGTATTTTTCTATGTATTTTAGTTAGTGAGTTGACCACCAAGTCATTACTGTTTTGTGATTGGTCGAGGTAATGAGGTAGCCATTTTGTGCTTGGAAAGGCTGGTTAGGTGAAAAAATATCGAAAGAGCGACCATTCGGAAATGTGACTTGGTGGAGAGAAGTAGCATGGTAAATTGTGTACTGAATAAAGTGTAATTCTTGGACGAGCTGGTATCATTCACTTCAATTCAGAAGTGGGATGAACGGTATGTAAAGTGATAATTTTATATTTTTTAGTGCACCCCTGATATAATTAAATTTCATTATAAAGTTATTAGTACATACATTATCCAGCCATTTATGTTAAATGGAATGAAAGATTTTGTTGGCATGTGTCGGTCGGGATTGCCCCGAGACTATCCGATCGTGCTAACTTCTGATTTCATAAAGTATAGGTGCTTACCTAATATGTTCTGAAAGACCGAAACTTTGTTTCACGGATCAGTCGGGAATACTCCGAGACTATCTGGCCGTGCAAACTTATCTCTCTTTTGGAGTTGTGAGTACCTACCTATACTGTCCATTGAATTTTAGATTGGTTGAATACCTACTGAGATATTTGGTTAGCCAGTACCTACTAGCCTGAAACGTACAGAGATTCATAGATTGGGGTGGCATTAAATTCATTTAGATTTTGGGCACCTACTGACTACATTTTTTTTTTATATACGTTTGAATCGCTGTTCGCATTGACTGGTCGGTAATACACCGGGACTATTCGGTAATGCAAACACCCTTCGATTAATGGTTTACTTATTTTGTAGGTCGGTAGTTGCCTTATATTTAAAATAATTTTAAAATATTATGCTACCCGCTGATAGCTATGATTTAAGCTAAGTGTGCTAAGTGAGAATAAAATTAAAATAGAATGATATGGGCTAAGTAAATACTTAGCTACCTACTTAGGCCTCAGATAAATTAAATAAATATATATATTCATGGACATTTCACACAACGCTCCGTAGTACCAAACTAAGCAAAGCTTGTAGTATGGCAACTAGATTACTGATAGAATTATTACATAATACCTAGGCTATGTATGCCTCTGTTCAGCAAAGTGATTATTACTAAATGATTTAGAAGCAAGTTGGCTATGTATGCCTCTGTTCGGCCAAGTGAGCTACATTACTTAATGATTGGGAAGCAAGCCGGCTATGTATGCCGTAATTATTTCCAAGCCTCGTTATTTATGCCATGTGTGCATTATTTAAGATTCTTGTAGCACTACGCACTAGACTTGTACGTGACTAAGTATGTCGCAAAAATTACATGGACTGTGTGATAGTTTTACATTACTTAATGATTGGAAAGCAAGCCGGCTATGTATGCCGTAATTATTTCCAAGCCTCGTTATTTATGCCATGTGTGCATTATTTAAGATTCTTGTAGCATTACGCACAGGACTTGTACGTGACTAAGTATGTCGCAAAAATTACATGGACTGCGTGATAGTTTTAGGCCAAGTGTGCCATTGAAGATTAAAGAAAAAAAACACGAGATTAGTTCAGTCTGGTTTTATTTAGTGAATGGTTATGTAGGTAGTTACCCTACTAATTACAATGATTTACTTCTGTTTCGAGTCCATGGATTCTGATGGTGCGATGATTCCTGACGATGGACTTCCTGTAGCGCACGAGCATTCCAGATGGAAATGGAAAACTTCAGTCTTAGGAGTGCTGTGTCGTCGTTGAAGATCACCGAACCCCTCATTGGAGTGTTGAGTGGTTTAAACAAGGTTAGATCCAACCATTTTTATGTTTCAATCTTTGGTCGTAGTTTGCATGAGTCAATTCTTTGTGCAAGGTTAAACGAGTGCGTAAAATTAAGTGCTCCCGGATAGCGAATTGCTTGAAGGGCAATGTTTTTAGTTTATAACCTTTCAGACCTGAGTTGAAACTAAATTTTTGCTCGCACAGAATCGATAATATTGCAAACTTTATATGAGGTTATGCGTGCTGACAGTATGTAGACTATGCCCTGCACTCTGTCGTGCGCCTGTGATGTCAAGACATCACCATAATAGTGAATACGATGGTTGTTATTTTTATAAATGAAATAACTGATGCATTGTATTTGTAGATACATAGTTGTGTGACTACCTTCCTACCCGGAAACCTAAATCTAAAGTCTGAAACTATGACCTTAGCATTAATTAGCACAAAGAAAATTATGACTAATACAGTATTTACAATATTTATAATACGTACAAAATACACATCAAGCAGTTGAGCTATCTACACACCGACCTTAGTAGGTTTCCTGATTGAAAATTGAGATAGATTGGTAAATAGATCTTTATTGATTATATTATTAAACGTAGGTTTTACAAACTTAAATACAACATAAAATAAAACAAGTAGGTACCCGTTAGTAGCGAAAAAAATTAGATTTGTTTTTTCGAAATGTTTATTCCATGGTGGTGTTGATCATCCCCAGCACTTGTGCTATCTGACAGACTGAAAGTTTTTCTAGTGCTTGGTACATTTAGTATGTGCGCAGGTAGTAAAGGTTTGAAAACATCAAAAGAGTTTTATTTGTTCTGTAAGTAGCTAGGCCATGGCGTCACTGTTTGTTTTACCAAACTACGAATTATCGCAACAAAACAGATATTATTTTATGTAAAGTTAAAGTGTGCCTCGACCAAATATATAGGCATTGGACTGTGGTCGTGCTTCTTTTTTTATGCACATTGAATACCTACTCAATACAGTTATTGCTTTCACATGGTAACATAGTCGCAAGTCTACTTATTGTTATAGACTTGTTAATAGATAGCGGACGTGTTTATTTGCGGAATAGATGCATAACACTTTAGATATTTACAAGTACCCACCGATTAGGTTTTAGGAGATAAAAGGTAACCAAAACTTCGAGTTAAGCTCCTTAATTATTTTGTTTAGCAATCTTCTAGAGAGGTTGACAAGTTTGTCACCCATCGAAATACATACATGTGGGTCAGACATTACTGAAGTTTCTATTTGTTTGTTGGACAATATGTTATCAAGATTAACTGTCAAATGAAAGCGAGATGAATCGTTGGTGTAGATAGTGTAGTACAAGTAAGTCTACTGTGTGTACTGTGTATCTACTGTATAATCTGATGTGTCGTTCGTTGCACACATCTTGCTGTCACGATCACGATTTTCGTTCGTTCGTATGGGTTAGTGGCCAACTGTGGTTACGTGAGTGTTTAGGCCGCCTTAAGGCCTCTGTCGTGTCTTGACGACTCCTAAAGCCTGAACTGAAAGTTTTACGAGCCCTCCAAAGCATGGAAGTGCACACATTAAAACGCCACTAGCGGTCAGCCATCCAAATAGTGACCGCGCAGAACGTTGCTTAACTTAAATAACTAGTGAATATTTATTAAGCAAGCTGCACTCCTACGCCACGAGTGCAGTTGATGATTAGAGTCGATGTAGAGTCGATGTAGAGTCGATGTAGAGTCGATGTAGAGTCGATGTAGAGTCGATGTAGAGTCGATGTAGAGTCGATGTAGAGTCGATGTAGAGTCGATGTAGAGTCGATGTAGAGTCGATGTAGAGTCAATGTAAAAACAAAGTAGAGTCAATGTAGAGTCCATAAAGATTCGATGTAGAGTCGATGTAGAGTCGATATAGAGTTTCATGTAGTCTTGTAGAGCCTCAAGGTAGGGAATTTAATTATGTAGTCTTCAAGGGCCTTCGTCATTTGAGTTGAAGTCGCAATATTTTATTCGAGTATCACAAAGAGTACGATTTCAGTCTGATGGAGCTTTGGTCTATCATTGGTGTGTTGGTGTTAGCATCATTTTTAGACAAGTTACAAAGAACGTGCGAAAAGCTCTATTCAAGGTTTATAAGTGCTGGTTCCTGATAGTTATCCCAACTCCTTTGACATTCCAACCGGACGTTTTTGGTTTGGTTTTAGACTTTTGATAATCTGAAGTACCTATATAGGATGACCAAGCTAGTTGTTAAACTTGAAGGTTTGTTTACTACTAACGTGTTCGTTTTGTAACCTGAACGGAAGCTGGTCCAATGGTGTTTGAGATGAGGATTGGTTTGATGAGATGATGATGATGGAATGGAGTAAGATGAAAGCGATAGTATACTATTTTTCAGCATGACATAAACAGTTGTAAAATATCCTGCAATGGTTCCAAATACTTTTAATCAAATCGGCTAGATAATGCCATCAATTATAAAATATAAGAATGATGTTGGTTGACTCAATTTAGCTTTGATTAAGAGCTTGACTAATTTGTGTATGACAGGTCGTTCACTTTAGTTTTGTTGGTTGAGCTGTTTGTAGTAAAGTCAAAGTCAAAATTTCTTTATTCAATAAAATCACAAGGATCATTTAGAATCGTCTTATATAACTAGGTGATTCTAGATGCCAGTTCCACGCGACCAGAGCCTAGAAGAACGGGCAAGAAACTACGGCCTAGTTCCTAGCGTTTTTTTTGTATGATCCCTTTTACAGAGAAATATACATAGAACACAAGAATAGCACTGACATTGCAAGTCGAGTAGGTAAGAGAAAAGTATTGTGATCTCAGAAGCAGTATCTGACTGTACAGTTTTTTGAAGGTTAGGCTAGACTGAGCGAAAGAAAGCTGAATGTCTTTTGCAGACTTGTTCGTCGATAAACGAACGTGAATCACGTAACGGTTTTGATCAAGATATAGGACTTGTATCGTGTGACATAACATCTGCTCCATGGCTGATTATTTGCTGCACTGACATGATTTATTTCGAGGACATAAGACTTTATTATTGTTATTTATACATTTTTTTGACATTTTGGGTAAACAGACGAATTGATACTAATCGTAGGTAATTAATCTTTACATTTAGTTCTCTGACGTAAACAGACATTATTCATTCACTAATTTCGTTTATAATTGGTGACAATATTGTTGGTTATGGGTATTTTTGTAATTTGAATCTGAATTTCCAGGTAGCTTTGCCATGACATGCAAACTTGCGTCTCTGCCTCGCGTTGGATGTAAAACACGGATACTACAGTCACTGGTATTACGTAAGCTGTGTGACCGTTCAAGGTGATCCGTAAGATTTTGTTAAAGGCGCTTATGCTGGATAGTGAATTAAGATTTAAGTGATTGTGCTCTGACATGGATTATTTTTGAACACGTTTCTTTAATGAAAATGTGCAAAGTTTCAGACTTGAGTAACTTTGGAGCATACGAACCTAAGACGTGCTAATTCGGCACCTCTGTCTTACTTTAATTCATCTTAGCTTATCTCCAGTCAGACACACAAATTTGGCACCTCTGTCTGTTATCGAAAGATATGCAAGTTATCTTAACTTTGTGTTTTCTGTTCTGCAGTTGAAGTAAATACCCCAGGTTCAGGCACCTTTGATGAAAGGCGCTCGAGCCCAGTACATGATAGCGCCATCCCCGCAGTCCGTGCCTGCAGCCCTGTCAACCTGAGTCTACTTGCTGAGCGTCATCATGACGACCGTACCACTGAAGGGAATCTCCTGGAGCTGTGATAGATTAACGTGGCCGAGGTCGACCACCTGTCAGAATGCCCGAATCAGCGAAAACAGTATTCACGATAAAATCCTATAAGAGCAGAGTGCTCGCCTGACTCTCTCACTTGTGTTCTAGAGCCTTTTGCACCCACCAATAGTCCGGTAACGCTGTCAGCAATCGTCAGACGATTACAACAACGTCCTAGTTCGTCCGAAAAATTCGCCCACTTGCGTTGTATTTTGTAAAAATAGACTGATAACCTCCCAAATTATTATTGAATTGTTTTTCCTGGCTTAAAGTACTTAGATTTTAGATTTAATTTTGAAATCATTTCGTAATATTTTGCTTATAATTATTTGGTAGAAACCGCTCACTGTATATATATTATGGTATTAGGTCATGCGTCAGGAGATCGCATGATGACGGATGGCCGAATGTCGTGATTTTTATAATTTAGCAATTTATTTTATACCTTATTAAATATTAATCGAATTTATTGTTTGCGTCGTTTCTCGGCGGAAGTCTGTTTTAAATATTTTTTAGTATTTTTCTGTAGGTAATGATTTAGATAATTTTGTAAACTATTTTATAGCTGATTAAATATAAATCTAATTTATAGATTATATAGTAGTTCGGCGGAAGCCAGAATTAATTATCTTTAGTATTTTTCTATGTATTTTAGTTAGTGAGTTGACCACCAAGTCATTACTGTTTTGTGATTGGTCGAGGTAATGAGGTAGCCATTTTGTGCTTGGAAAGGCTGGTTAGGTGAAAAAATATCGAAAGAGCGACCATTCGGAAATGTGACTTGGTGGAGAGAAGTAGCATGGTAAATTGTGTACTGAATAAAGTGTAATTCTTGGACGAGCTGGTATCATTCACTTCAATAATGTCACTATTTAGTCACAGAATAACTATGAGTAAGTATGAACTGACCATGATTTAAAACTTTGCAGTTCAACTGAGATTGGAATACCGCTGCTGTAAATAAGGATTTTCTACAAAGTCTAGCTATGACTGGGACTATTTTCAAACAAAACACTGACTAACATTCGAATTAATTTCAATAATTGTCAAACAAGCTTAATTAAACATCTAGAGGCAAAGTTTGAGATACTCTAGCAGTAGGTAATTTGTTTGCGCCCGCGGCTTTTGTTTGTATGAACCTTCATAATATTTATTCTAAAGGATTAGGAATACAATTTTCTCAGCTGCTCGAAATGTTTTGATGAATCTCATTTGAGTGTTTATTGCTATAAACAACAAGATGAAGTAAACTAAACGAAGTGCAAAATTCCCAAGAATAAGTGCGAATATTTGCATGAGACTTTGTCGTCCTATTATGGTGACGCACCTGTAAGTTCAGTTTACAGTCATTTGTAAATGATGATGAGATAAAGCTCCAAAAATGTTTTACGACTGAAAATTAATGAGAACTTTCCATTTTATTCTTCTAACTATGATTATGAAGTTAAAACTTTATCCTAAAAATTGTAGATAAAAAAAAATAAGAATAGAACCAACACACAATTTTGAAATTCTGAAAATGTATTACTTCTGATGCTGACTGTACAGAAAATTAGCAAGACACTGTAAATAAAATTAAGTATTCCATATTGTAAACGTCAATTGTTTTAAAGTAGGTACTAAATTTATTGTGCGTAAGTACCGTACTGGTTTCCTTACAATGTTACAATACAAGGCACAGTATCGTCTCACAAACTACTTGTAGGTACCTTCTTCATTTAATATTCCATGTAGAGCAAAGTTTCATTTCTCAGATTTAATATTATGTGAGCTTCGGCTTGCATACTCGCCAGAAACTCAGTAGGTAGGTATACCTACCTAAATTAAATTAAAGTCAGGTACATAGAACATTGTCGTTTTATAACACACCGTTTCATAAGATAATTTCAGGATATATTAGCTATGTACCTTTCATCGGGTAAATAAATCACAGAATTAATAATGGTGCTACTTATATAAATAGGTATTACGCGATATCTTGGAAATTATTTGAAAACGTTCTATCAATGTTTTATTTTCTTCCAATAAAAACAGTGCAACAAAAAACGTCTATAATAGTAATTTATTGATGGATGGGAACATCTATTATGTCTATTTCAGTAGATTTTATAAGGAGCAGATGTGTCCCGTCGCCCATCCTCGCTCAATAAGTGAGTTTTATTGAGATCCTTTGATGTCTTCTAAAAGCAATTTTCTTCGTGTTTATGTTCTAAACATAGACTTGTTTATACCTTCACTCATATTACTAAAATAATTTAGAACACACTACTCACTGCAACCCCATTTGCAAACGACCAATTTAAGAACATTTAAGACCAATTTAAGAGTAGAACGGTTAAAGAAAGCTTAGAGATTTCAAAACAATTTCTAAGTAGCTACTTTATGCAAGCTTATAACCACATCAAAGGCACTATTAAAGCATCGAACCCCATTACAGAAATCTTGAATCCGAATCCCTAATTGAATATTCCCTTTGCGTAATGCCGTCTTACTTCACCCTTTAAAATAAAATAAAGGCTGAGAGCGAAACATGTAAATTTTATCGTGTCTGGGGCAGAGCCGCTCGGGACTGAACGGATTTTTTACCATCCAAAGGTAAAAGAGAAAACTTGGCTCGTATTTTCAGCTAAAAGTTACCCTGCAATGCTCTACGAGAAATACTTTGTGACTTACGGACCGAGTTATAAAAGAATGGCGTATTGTGTAAGCCGGCCGAACCAACAAATCATTTCGGGGCACATTAAGGGGATAGTCTATCTGTGCAAAACAGAAGAATGGAGTTGTCATGACATGCGCGGAAAGCAATTCGTAAATTTTATCGAATACTAAACTAAACTGAAAAATGCTTTACTGCGATCTTTATATTTATTTATTTAGTTAGTTACACCAATGGCATATTCACAATTGTTATTTAGGAGAAAAATATTACTTATAACATTCTACAGTGTGATATACCATTACAGGCATAAACAGATTTGATGTAGGTAAAATATGTCTTAAAAAATTTAGTACTTATTTTTTAAGGAAAAAAAAAGCAACAACTTATAAGTAAGTGTGTGATTGGATTCCAATATACGAGTAATAAGTGCTCATGATAACATTCATGATAACAAAATTAAAGGAACGCTATTGTTTGTGTCAAATAGTCAGTTAATTGGATAAAATCTGCCAAGATTGGTTTTAAATCATACAGGAATGAAAGTATTTATTGGTTTTTTGTTACTTTTGAATAATCAACTTTTTTGAAATTATGTGTGGCAAATTTTTACCCTTTTAACATTTTTTGTATCATTACATTTATATCATACATTAATTATAATATCTAATGCAGGGTGATGAGGATCTAACTTACTGAGGGGTAGTTTATTTTCACACTCCGTTACACCACTAAAATTGCTTATCACTAAATCTACAGTTCTTTGAACAGTATTTTATAAACTACATAATATTTACTATTATTAGGGTTTGAATTTTTGTGTCCTTCACTAGAGGTAGACCGGTCAAAATTAAAATCTGCAACAAATTATAGTCTCTACTTATATCACTTGACTGTGTCACTTTATCTACTGATATTATCCATGACGAGAAACAAAGTCTGTATAGTCACTGGGGTTTGTTTGTATACTGCACATATCTAAATATTCTTGGCAGAGTATTATTGAGTTTTAGTGAGATCTATACTTCTTCATTTTTACTTCGCAGAGCCTGGTTTCATATCAGTATGGAGTTCATATCAGCCAGTGCCTCATAGTTTTTGACTTGCTTTGCAGGAGATTGGTCATCTCTTCGGATGAATATGCGACCATTCCTAGTCCACACATATTTTTGCGACGAGAAGACTTGACGGAGTTTCCCAAACGCAGCCCAGCCCAGCTGGATTCTCCGGTTTAGCTCTTTCTCAAAGTTGTGTCTACCCAAACGCAGGGTCTGCCCGAGGTAGACATACTCCTGCACAACTTCGAGAGGCATTCCGGCGACAGTGATTGGCTCTGGGGTTATACGATCATTGATCATAATTTTCGACATAGCTCAGAGGATTAGCAGGCTGAAGTGGCAGTGGGCCGGCCATGTTTGCCGTAGAACCGACAATCGTTGGAGCAAACTAATACTCGAGTGGAGACCACGTTTAGGCAAGCGTAGTGTAGGACGCCCTCCGGCGAGATGGGGCGACGATCTGCGAAATGTAGCTGGCAGACACTGGATGAGAAGAGCCGAAGACCGAGCTCAATGGCGCGTCTTGGGAGAGACCTACGTCCAGCAGTGGACGAGTATAGGTTGATGATGATGATGATGATGGTTGTTAGACTCATCCATCTTTCTGACTCTGGAGCATGAAAGTATGTCCGCATTATCAATAGGGAGTTATATGACTGTGTCTAGTTGTTTAATTGTGTTCAGTAGATTTTCGGTCTCGTTTTCTGACACTCCATTTATCTCCAAATTGTATCAAATTTGAATTTATTTATCAAATTGTATCTTCAAATTATATCCCGTCTTGTGAATCCAAAGTAGCTGGGCGTAGACATAAGTACATTAAGTGGGTATGTTTGTTAATATTTAGGTCATAGTAAATTCTACGGAAACTCTCAAATCGATAAATAGTAGATAAGCTTAAAAACTAAAACCTTAGGTACTACTGAAAAATAACTCTCTAAATAATATGAAAAAGGATAGGGAGGGTACTGCTCCAAACTCATCTTTAACATTAACATATTGCGGAGAGTTTAACACAAATTGTGAGAGACAGATACAAATCATTGATACAGAATTGGATGTAAGTAGGTAATTTCAGAAGAAATAAGTATTCCAAAATATACGTGCAATAAAAAACCAGCAGTATTTATTTTAGTTTTTTTGCATAAATATTGTTAACTGGCAGTTACCCGCGACTCCGTAAGCGGGTACAGTTTCCATGTACATTGTATTATCTGTGTTGTATTATTATATGTGCGTGTACCGCGCGGATACTTTGTGAAACTTGACATTACACCGAACCCGTACTTGAATGTCAAACGCTAGTCGTTAGACCAAAGAGGTAGTATTACGCCCGGTCAAACTGACGTGACATGACATGACAATGAAATCCTCTTGCCAATTGGCGCTGCTAATCTTGTTCGTTCATTTTATCCTGTAGATCCTGATAATTATTCGGGATAAAAAGTAGCCTATTTGCCTACTGGATTGGATTGAGTTTTAGGAAACTTGGCATATATGCCAAATTTCATCCAAGTTGGTTCAGTAGTTTAGACGTGATTGAAACACCTAAACATCTAAACTTTCGCATTTATAATATTAGTAGGATAGGATAGGATGTGGTTCTTTGCGTTCTGGCAAGATAAAATGGTAGATTTTGTCTTGCCAGAAGGCAATGTCTCTCTCTATGTATTCTACTTTCATCAAATGTTCCTCTCCGGTCCATGTTAGATCCTTCTTTAGAATAAATAAGGTTGTTAACAAAAAGGTTTTTACAAAAGCAATAAAATAGGTTGAATTAAATGCAATACAAGTATGAGCAGTAGCAAGATAATAATTAGGTACTTACTTATCCTAATTTAATTGGAATTAGGATAGAAAAATCTATTTTCCGTGTAAACAAATAACAGCTACTGACTGATTGGCGGAGTTGACTTAAAAGAAATAAAAACTAAGTTTACATTGGTATGGTTATTGTTGGTTATTGTCATGTATACAAGAGAAAAAAGTAAAGCCACTTTCAATGCGTATTAATTGGCAAACCAGGAGTTCTACTCGATAAAATTTTATTGTGACTGTTCGTAAATGTCAAATGAGCTTATTACGCGGTCTGCTTACGCGTTACGCGCAGCCGCGAGAAAAACTGCCATGTTGCTACGTAGTGTACTCAAATGATACAATAGAACCATGATTTGTAGACTTTTGTCGAGTAGACGTTTGCGTGTTCTTCATTTAAAAATCCTGAGAAATTTGGCGTGGGCCTGACGTCCGAACGTTTCGGCCGCCTAGAGGCCACTGAAGAATTTTCTTGCGATATTTGGTTAAAAACTAGTCTCAGCAATTATTAAATATTAAAAAAAATAAGACTATTTAAGTAAAGATTTTACACTTTTTATATACTTAAATATTTGGCCTATACGTAAGTTTAGTTGTTTTGTAGATAAAACAAGGGAATATTGTGGAATAGACCATTTAAAATCCAAAATTTCGAAGATCTTCTGCCACCTGGATTAAGGAAATGAAAACAAAATCGCAAAATGTATTCAGGGCGTTTTGGAGACAAGGATATGTACATCAAGACGCGCTGAGTACTTTTTGCGATTTTGTTTTCATTTCCTTAATCCGAGTGCACAAACTTGACTCGAAACGGTTTGGGCGCGAGAGAGCTGTGTTTGATCCCAGATTTATCTATTATAAACCAGCTAAATGAAGCTAAATTAAATATGTAATTGTTACACATATCCTGAATATTGATTTGCAACCAAAATAAATGAAGTTACTATCTTACTTTTCTTTTAAACACACTTTGAACTTCACTAGTTTTGGCAATTTGGCAGATCCCCAGCCTTAAAGAATTCAGTCACCACACAGCGGAGCGTTTCCTTACCCACAGAAATAACCCCGAATAAAATTCTGTGATTTTTTATTACACACACACACACACACATACACACCATTTTATGTAACCTACCCATCATTTACATTGATGCCTTTTTTGACGATTTGTATGTCTGTGTAGGGTGATAAGCGGATCATGGCCCACCTGGGACTTTAAACTCAGTTACAAATAGGAAATTGATACCTATTATGCAAATGACACCCGATAGGAAAGGAAAGCGCTGCCTGTCGTATCTGTATCTATACTCTACGGTATATTGCATTCGTCATAAGCCAAGACATGTTTTTCATAAAAATTATGAAAACCTTGATGTTTAGTGGCGTAGTGGACCTTAAATATCGGTGGAATCCTTAGTATTCAATTTCCACTAAGACGACGGGTCATGTCGGACGTCGGACGGGTCGGTCGGAAATGCATTTGTTGGACGACAAATGCATTTTTCTAAAGTCGTGGAACAATATGATCTTCAAAGATTTATTCCGGGTCTAGAGATATTTTGGCAGCATAACAATGGCGGTAATTTGAAATAAAATTGTGGCGTGTGTGTTTTTGAAAATAATATACAGTTAGCTGTAGGTAGAGCGCCCTGCGTGTTGTTGCATATTTCATGAAAACTATTTATTCAGTACCTACCGCTTAGGGCGTTTGTAACTTAAAATAGCAACGTTCACATTTATTTAAAGCTGTGCCGGTCACGTTCGGGACATTGTCTACGGGCGGCTATTTAAAAAGCTTGCATTTTTGTCAATAATTTTTACAATTCTAATAAAATATCTGTAAAGTCCAGTGAACGTTTTCGAATAAAACAAAGAAATGTTTTATTGTTTTTTCTTTCTCATAAACAATGTTGTTGAATAAAATAGGTTAGCATCAAAATACTAAGTTATTAATAATACTGGTTGAACACGAGTTAACAAACTAAAAGAAAATACTCGTACTAAAGTTCTAAAAATGAAACAATAGCAGCCTAAGAATTTCAACAATAAACTTTATACCTTAAAAAATAAAGTTGTTATTCTAATGATGAGATAAAAGGCGGTTTGATAGAGTTCGTGGGTAGTGGTTTGCCTTTCACTTGGTAATATTTTGTACCAATGGATACTTATTTTATTTTAGTACACCAATTACGTAAGAAGCTATCGACGTTATACCATGCCCGTTATACAGAGGAGAGATAAAAAATAACAGGTAAAAAGCTGTACGCAAATATTAAAAGGAAATCTTCGGAAACACCATCATAATCTAGCAGTAAAGATAATGTCAAAGCCAAAGAGATTCAGTAAAGAATCATCCAGAATCTTATAGGTATATTAGGTGCCAATTCCTCTCGACCAGAGCCTGGAAGAACGGGGTATGATCCTTTTTATGAAAAAATATACTTAAATGCTTTTTTAATCCGGCGCGCAACGTGGTGCCTGGTGGTGCCATCTCAACTTAGTAGAATTTTATAATTTTCTTGCATACATAGGCAGGCGTGTTGTTTGGACGTGCTTCTCACAACCTCCCATTAAACATCCTCTAAAATATCGACCACCAACATGACGCCTACACGATGTTGGCGGAGAGCTTTTACACACTTTTACAGATTTTTTGTTCCAGTACCTAATTGAAATATCTACCTATATCGTGTCGGTATTCACGCTATCACTAGATAGCAGTGAGTAATTTTTTTATTTAATTTTGTCCTATTGTTTTGGAATTTGATTTGATTTTGGGTCTTTGAAATTAAAAAATCCTCTTTACACGAAACTGCAAGAAATAGGTCACCTGTCATTTGCCAGCAAAGAATACACAGACTAAAGTTAGATAACTTAAAACTCCACTTCGGATTCACTTGAGAGTATTTTTTCAGGAAACTAACTGGAAACTGCTTTCTAGAACCTGACCTACTTACACAGAACTTTATTGTTAATCTGAAGGAAAGTTCTGGGAAAAAGTGTCTAAATAGTTCAAGTTAAGAAGTATTAGAAGAAGATCACTGGGGTATAAAAGCTGGTGTACAATAACATTAAACATAGGGGTAGCAAAATGTGAAGTAGTAGTTAGGATAGTTCTCTTCCCCGCACTAGGTCTAAAAAGTATGAGCGGTCACAGGGCATAAAACTGTCCTCTGGTTTTTGAAGATGTTAAAACTATCGGAAGTCAAACCAAACGTATGAAAGTCCCGGTAGACCCGATGGACCAACGACATATTTAAAAGCGCGAGAAATCGGTGGATGGAAACTACCCAAAATCATTATTACTATAGGAGACGCCAGCAGTCTTGAGAAAGAATGATTGAGAATGAGAATGGCGAGTGTCACGGCCCGACTTACCTCTTCTGAAACGCTTACAAAGCAGTCTTGAGAAAGAATGATTGAGAATGAGAATGGCGAGTGTCACGGCCCGACTTACCTCTTCTGAAACGTTTACAAGATTATGCAAAGCAAATTGCACTTATAAACACAAGACACATGACAGCGACAAGGCGATATACATCTTTACCGACCCCCACAACCCCCATTACCCCCCGTGGGTACTCTCCTCATAGCTCCGCGACGAGCACAAGTGAACAATAATTGTATTATTTATTAAATTGATCTATCAAGTCAATTACCAAGTAGTTCGGGTTTTATTGAAAGTTCAAGGTGTCCGTGCGTGGATAGAGAGAATGAGTCCACTCCTGTAGACTTCTACTAGCTGATAAAATATGATGTTGATAAAAAACCTTTACAAAAGGAAGATAGAACATCCGTTCAAGTTAACCTGTCAAGTGCCTGCCAATCTAAAGCATCCTGTTATTCTCGACCCATTAGCTGATGTAAGGATCCGAGATATGCTACGTTCACCTTTGAACTTAGACAGATTGGCAAATGCGTTCTATTTTATTGAAGCTTGAATATTACTTTGTACAAATTGGTCTCAGAATTTGTTGAAACATATTGGTTAGTATTTTTACAGCGGTAATGGGCTTGCAATCTGTAACATAAGATAAACAGTGATGAATATTCGGACGTGCCTTTGTACTACCAGAATCTATTGACTGTGAGTACCCTGTTTTTTGCTACGAATAAAAAAAAAGAATTAGTAGGATAGTGTATTTTCCTAAATCAAAAACTTAGCTATAATGACACCCGTCACGCCGTCGTGTTTGACTTTTGACAAAGAGCATATCGGATAATTTCAAAAACTAGGTGAATTTACCTTCCATGCGACCAATTCTTTATGCTAGCGTTTACCCACACGCCACAGGGTGGCACTTATATTTACTGCCTAGAAAATGTACCATCATAAAAGTTAAGTAACAAACATAATAGCAAAAGCCTTCATTTCAGTTTTTCTAACGAAGAACTGCTTATTTTACTTATTCCTTTTGTTGTTATGATAATTTTGATATTAATTTTATATTAAGAAAATAGCAATTACATTCACTAAAAAAGGAAAGTACCTATTTCAGGGGGTAGGTTAGGTGGTAGGTATCTACTATCTATCAAACAAACAGCAAACCAGTAAATGGGTGGAATTACTGCGAAATTATAGTCCGTAAACGAATTCAGGTGCACAACTCATCCGTTAAATTGGCTGGCTATAAAGCGTTTGCAAACATAGAGGAAATAAAATTTTGTCATACAAAAGTGATATATACAAATTTTACGATTATGACGTCACTAAAAAGGATTGCACAGTTTATTTGTACTTGTATGCGTGTGTGGTATACACTTTAGTTGAAATGCAGTTTGAATTCTATACATATTGTAACATGTCAGACTACCAATAGCGGTTTAGCTGTTGTAGCAATAAGTATTCTGTAGAAGATTAGGTACTGAATATCTGGTGATAATTTAGTGGACTGTATTAGGGTTTTGTAGCGATCTAGCGGATGAATTAGGAGCACTGCTGTAGGTGGAAAAGAAACACAGGAGTAGAAGATACAGCAGCAATAGGATGGAGCATGCACTGACCTGGTATTCCTTTCTGTCCTCGTGTGATCCTTTAGATAGGTTGTTTGAGTTCCTTTGCAGTGGATGCGATAGCGGACACAGCACGACACGACAACGACGCGGCGCGGCACGACAGAGAAGCGGCGCGGCGGCGCAACAGCGGTGCGACGTGGCGTGACGGGGCGCGGCAGCGGTTACAAATTTAAGGTTTGCGCGTGCGACTGTTCACGTCAGCGGTGAGGACGAATCTCTGCGTCGCTCATAGGGCGCGACGCATATGGCGTGATTTGCCGTCAAAGCGAGACGGCACATAAAGATTTGCGTGCATGCGGAAAGGAGAAGGGAATAGGAGTAGGATAAACTAGATCGCTGCAGGTGACCTACCTACCAATAATAAAAAGTGGATAACAATATCCACCATCTTCCCCTCCTTGAAGGATTCCTTCAAAAGCGAAAGGAATATGAGATAGCGTAGCGGGTTAATATAAAAACAATAGCGGAAAGTAGCGGAAAAATTAAAACTAGCGGAAAACTAAAACTAGCGGATCGGATAAAATATCCGAGAAAATTATGCGATATGGACACCCTACTGTATAGGCAGCGGCGACAATTTTGTCGTCGGACGGACGTACGAGCTATCACCAGTTTCTACCTTTGCACAACGAATTCTACCGTCTTTCCCGGGGAAGACTTCAGAAATTTTACCTAATTTCCAAGACAGCGGAGGCGCGTTTTCGTTGTTTATGAGAACTACGGTGCCTACAGTAAGCGGGTTACTAGCGGTATTCCATTTTTCGCGCATTTGCAAATTATGGAGGTATTCGTCTTTGAATCGCTTCCAAAACGTTTGGACTAGCGAGTCCATCAAAGAATGTCGAGACAAAAGACTTGCTCGTTCTCCGCTGACATCAGCAGCGGGTAAGAAAGCTAGCGGTTTAGTAGATAAAAAATGCGACGGTGTTAATGCGGTTGGCTCCGAAGGATCGGAGCTTAAAACGTACAAAGGTCGACTGTTCAATACAGCTTCGACCTGGTTAAGCACCGTGAGCATCTCCTCATAAGTGAGAATTTGCTTTCCGATTACGCGGAAGAGAAGCGATTTTATACTTTTAATATTCGCTTCCCAAATTCCACCAAAGTGGCTTCCTAATGGGGGCGACCTCTTCCAGATAATCTTATGTTTAGCGAGTTCGTCGTTAAAGGATTGATAATATGCGTCAGATTTTAAGAATTCGAATAGTTCCTTTAGAAAGGATTGCGAAGCGATAAAGTTTGTGCCATTGTCGCTGTATATAAAATTACACGGACCACGTCTCGATAAAAATCGTTTGAATGCGTCTAAGAAAGTGGCGGAGCTGAGATCGGACGCTAATTCAATGTGCACTGCTTTAGTGACTAGGCACACAAAGACACAGAGATAAGCCTTTTGGCTGCGCACACCTCTCTTTCTAGTCGTCGTAATATATAGCGGGCCAGCGTAATCGACACCTGTGTGCGTGAAAGCTTTGCAAGGTTCAACGCGACAACTAGGCAAATCTGACATAGCGGGAAATGTAGGTTTAGGGTTCAACCTAAAACAACGAATGCATTTATGAATACGGTTGCGCACTAAGCGCCTAGCGGATAAGAACCAATATTTCTGTCGCAAGATTGACATGAGTAGCTGTGGACCAGCGTGACTATTCTCACGATGGTACCAGTCTACAATTAGTTCAGCGATGTGCCCATTTTTAGGCATAAGAGCGGGGTGTTTCTGATTAAAATCTAGACTCGAATATGAGAGTCGCCCACCGACTCGAACGGTTTCATCAGAAATGAATGGGGATAACTTCCGTAAAGCGGTCGAACAAGGTTTGTTCTTTTGAATATTTTTTATATCACTTGCGAAATAGGTTTGTTGAACAGCCTGTATAATTCTACCCTCTGCGATATCTAGATCCTCAGCAGTAATTACTTTGCTACGCGGTAGAACTTTCAGAAAGCGTAGAACAATAACCGTGGACCTGAGTAACTTATGCCAAGAAGAGAACTTGGATCCTAAAGTTATAAGAGAATTCTCTTCCTTTGTCACAGTGACGTGAGACAAAGTTTTTTCCTCAGGCAACTGATTTTGAGTAGAGGAGAATCTCTCGACTGGCCAATCTGTCAACGGCGAAGACATCCATGGGGGTCCATGGAACCACAGGTCATTATCTACAATCTGCGAGGGCAAAAGGCCACGAGACACTAAATCGGCAGGGTTTTCGACACCTGCGATGTGATATACATTTTGCGATGGCGAAGTAGACTGAAAGTCTGAGATGCGGTTTGCGACGTAAGTGTGAAACTTATGCGGAGAGGAAGTTACCCAACACAGAGCGACGGTCGAGTCAGAAAATATATAAACGTTATCAATTTGACAACGTGCGGATAGCGAGTCATAAACAGAGCGCAATAGCTTGGCGAGAAGCACTAAGCCATTCAACTCAAGCCGAGCCAATGTAATTGTTGGTTTGGCTGATGCGACGCGGGACTTGGAACACAAAAGCGAGATCGACGCAGGCTGGTTACCGTTAGAAACATGTAGGTATACCACACAGCCGTAAGCCTTTTCGCTTGCGTCCGAAAATGCGATTAACGAGATTTTAGAATTATTTTCCTCAATACCTACATGGCGAGGAAACTTGAGTTGCGAGATTAGCGGTAGCTCAGATAAATATCTTTGCCATAGTGCGGTGATATCACAGGGTAGCTCGTCATCCCAATTGATGTGCAAAAGCCACAATTCCCTGATTATCAATTTAGCGTAAAGAATTACGGGTCCGACGAGTCCTAAGACATCGTACAGGCGTGCGGTCATAGACAAAATAGCGCGTTTTGTAAAAACGGATGGCGGAACGGATGTTAGAAATATAAAGTTATCGGATGCGGGGAGCCAGCGTAGCCCCAATATCTTGAACGTGTCATCATCATCGAATGAAATTGATTCAGATTGCCTATGCGACACGGGTATGTGCTTCAGCAGCTCGGACGAGTTACTAGTCCATTTGACTAAATCAAACCCACCGGCCTTGAACATTTGAATCAATTCCTGTGCAATCTTGGCTGCTTGATCCACAGAAGAAGCAGAAGAAGCAAGATCGTCCATGTAGACGTCTCTTTCGATGACGTCAGCAGCGATGGGCCACCTTTGTCTCTCATCTTGTGCCAACTGGCGTAAAGTACGCAGCGCCAACATTGGAGAAGAACGAAGACCAAAGGTGACACGCTCAAATTGAAAAGTTTCCAATAAATCGTCTGGCGAAAACCTATATAAAATCCGTTGATAACAGTGGTGTGCGGGATGCGTATATATGCATAAATACATCTGCCTAACGTCTGCGAAAAAAGCAATACGATGTATGCGAACATTTAATAAAATGTTAAATATATCGGCCTGCAAATTACAGCCTTTATACAAAATATCGTTTAGAGACAGGCCTGAGTCAGTCGAAGCGCTGCCGTCTAAAACAATGCGGACCTTAGTCGTGGACTTGTCGTCCCGAACTACAGGGTGGTGCGGCAGGTAATAACCTGGAGAAGTACATTCGTCAGTAGAAACGCGCGTCAAAATACCTTTGTCGAGATAATCAGAAATAATCTCATTATATTTTTTATGTAAGTCCGGAGATCGTAAAAACTTCCTTTCAAGGCATGAAAACCTTTTCTTCGCGGCTACGTAGGAGTTACCTAACTTCTGCGGGTCATCTTTAAACGGAAGCTGCACTACATAGCTACCATCTTCGTTTCGCGTAGTGGTCGAAGTATAAATATCTTCACAGCGTTGATCATCAGGACTCAAGAACATCTTGGAAGGTGGTTCCTCAGTGGACCAAAACCTTTCCACGAGTTGGTGAAGCGGGTCAGTCGTAAATGCACAAAAGGTATGCAAAGAACGCGGCGATATGACGGGGGCGTTTCCCATAACGATATAACCTAAAGTTGTTTCCAAGGCTGCGGGTAAATTGTTTGCGGTTATTTTATTAAATAGGAGGATTTGACAATATAAATTCACACCCAATAAAAGGTCAATGGGACCGGGTTCGGAAAAATCATCATCCGCCATGGGCAGATTACGTACGTGAGTCAGAGCGGCGACATCGACGCGCGAATCAGGTAGTTGTGACGTAATGCTATCTACCACCATGGGCTGGATATGGTATTCATGTCCGTCGTCAAAGCGAGAAGTGAATTTAAGCGAAGTCATGCCCAGAATCCTCTGAGAGACTCCTCCTATACCTTGGGCTTTAGAGAAGCGGTTTTGCGTGGATATAGGAAGCGATAGGCGCTTACTACATGAAGCGGAAATGTACTCACTTTGAGAGCCGGGGTCGACCAAGCATCTCAAATAATGAGGGCGGTTAAAGGCATCAAGAACCTTTATTTTAGCGGTGGCCAATAACGCAGTTGTTATTGTATGCGAATCGCGATCATAAGACACATTGCAGACGGATGTGCCCGGAACATTAGCGGGTGCGGTTGCGGATGCGGGTGCGGGTAGCGGAGATTCGCCCTTATGCGCATGAGGCGCGAGGGCTATAGCGGGGGTTCGAGTATGAGACTCGGAAGAAGCGACATGCCCAGGCGCAGCGGGCCCTGAGTCATGAGCGGTAGCGGTATACTTAGCGTGCGGGTTTTTATAAGCGGGAACATTCTCAACTTTTTTATTATTAGTAGCGGGCGGATTGAAATGGAGTAGCGAGTGGTGTCTGGCCGAACAATGAGTGCAGGTGCGCTTGGAATCACACTCTGCTGTTTTATGTTTCACACCTAAACAGTTGTTGCAAAAGAAGTTATTTTTTATGAATTTATACCTATCTAAAGGCGTCAACTTCATAAACGCGGAACAGCGATACATGTGATCATGTTTTTCACGACAACACAAAGTGCAGTTACTCTTATCACTTGTACCACACACCTGGTCAGTATTTACAAAAGACTTTGTTTGACCTTGAGTACTAGTACTAGGCGTAGGAGTGTGCGTGTTGCGAACCTTGTGCTGCGCTTGCGGGTTTATAGTTGGGCCAGCTGATCGAGATAACACCTTGCTTTGTTCCTTTACAAACTTAATTAGACTAGAATAAGTTGGTATTTTATCTTTGCGGTGCATTATTTCAAATAACTTGACAGTTTCCGAGTCTAGCCGCTGAAGAGCGAGATGCAGCAGCATAAAGTCGGTCAAGTCGCCGAGACTCAGTTGTCTAAAGGCTTCTACAGACGTGTCGAAATTATTCAAAAATGATTCAAGACCAGTAGCACTATTAGCGGTGAGCGGTTTAAAACTTAATAACTGATTTAGGTATGAACTAGCGAGCAGTCTAGGGTCGTCATATTTTTGTACCAACGCCTCCCAAATAATAGGATAATTCTCAGCGGTAGGGGGAAGGCGGGCACAAACAGACGCAGCGGGACCAGACAGTTTACCAACTAAGTAGTACACCTTGTCACTATTTGACAGTGACGTGTTCTCGTGAACGGTGCATTTGAACTGCTGGTAAAATAGCGGCCATGAACGGACATCACCATTAAATGACAGTAATTCTATCTTAGGAAGTCTAGGTTTAGATTTTTCTATTTGCGAAGACAGCGATTCACGTGTGTTAGATTCAGAATGATTTTGAATGACTTGCTTGACGAGACAATACATAATATCGAAGTTTGTCCATTCTAGATACCTAACAACATGCTTAGGATTAATCTTCAAACAAACAGCGTTATATGAATCTAATATCTTTTCAAAGTCTGTATGTAATTGATCGATATTAAACGCGGTGTGCTGCAAAGACTTAAATTTGGAAGGATCAGCCTCCACTTTCTTGGCCAGGTCATAAATTCCTTGCATGCGCGCAAATAGAATTTCGCGTTTAGATTCTAACATAGCTCTCTGACCTTTCTCTTCAGCAAAGCCATCATCTGACTCGACAGAAACTTCAGTCTTATCCGTTTTACTCATTGTGAATAAGAATCAGCGGTAAACAAAACGAAACACAACAGAAAACTTTAAAACTAATAGAAGCGAAGTTATGAACTGAAACAATAAAACCTATCTTCCGAACGCAGTAGGTAATTAGGTCACAAAATACCTGAACAAGCGGAATACGGACTGCCACAGATTAGCTAAAGAGTAGTCATAGAATTTGCGTTCAATACTAACTACTGCCCACTCTGTGTACGCGCAGTATTGACTGCCACAGGTTAGCTAGGAGTAGTCGTAGATTTTGCGTTCAAACGTACTACAGCCTATTCTGCGTATGCGCAGCAGCTAATATGGCGGCGGCGGCTAGCAACACAAACTCAACCAAAGCGTATTGAGTTAGCGAGTTTTCGAGCGAAGCGGAGAATGAGCAAATACCAAAGAATGCGGGTAGTTTTAAGCGAGCGAATACTTCGATAATTTGACTCGAATTTATGAACTTTATAATAAAGTTATAGCGAAACGGTTCTAATGTATGAATAGAAACGTGTGATAGCGGTATACGATTAATGTACGAAGCTCCTATACTGATTTTAGCGGTGCAAAGAATGCGGTGAATAAGTTGCTCATGCGGGGTGCGAATATAAAAGGAGATTGAACAACTTATACAAGTAATCAGCAGGATTTGACGAACAAAATCAAATAGCGGGGATAAATAAATTTGACGTGAACAGTTAAATATAAAAATACCTAATATTAGCGTAATTAGGAAATAAAAGAAACTCAAACGTCCTAGGCGGGGCGGTAGAAAATAAATACAATTTACGTTATAATAACCTAATTTAAAATTAAAATAATCATCCGGCTCGAAGGAGTCCCTATGGTGATAATTTAGTGGACTGTATTAGGGTTTTGTAGCGATCTAGCGGATGAATTAGGAGCACTGCTGTAGGTGGAAAAGAAACACAGGAGTAGAAGATACAGCAGCAATAGGATGGAGCATGCACTGACCTGGTATTCCTTTCTGTCCTCGTGTGATCCTTTAGATAGGTTGTTTGAGTTCCTTTGCAGTGGATGCGATAGCGGACACAGCACGACACGACAACGACGCGGCGCGGCACGACAGAGAAGCGGCGCGGCGGCGCAACAGCGGTGCGACGTGGCGTGACGGGGCGCGGCAGCGGTTACAAATTTAAGGTTTGCGCGTGCGACTGTTCACGTCAGCGGTGAGGACGAATCTCTGCGTCGCTCATAGGGCGCGACGCATATGGCGTGATTTGCCGTCAAAGCGAGACGGCACATAAAGATTTGCGTGCATGCGGAAAGGAGAAGGGAATAGGAGTAGGATAAACTAGATCGCTGCAGGTGACCTACCTACCAATAATAAAAAGTGGATAACAATATCCACCAATATCATTTAGTCTTTAGCCACACCTCCAATGCCGAACTGTGAACATAATAATCTATACATAAGCTTTTCATAAAATTTGCTGCAGTAATTTCACAATATTGTCAACATGCAAACGAGAACCAAAACAGTTTATCACAAAAATAAAATTCTATACCAAAACAATAAAGTTTATTTTACGTTGAAACTCACTTCAGAGTAACACAGACCCAGTTAAAACATACAAGACGTAATACTTTACGACAGTTCTTACTACGTCTACGTGGACATTTCCCGCTGTCACTATTTCCAGTGTATTTTTCATGGCTTTCTGGCGACGGCGTTCATGTCAAAAAGGCTTTCACGCCCATTACTCCATCCATATTCTATTCGTGTTCTATCTATATTGAAGCATCTAGGACTTGAAATGGACACATTGAGGCGTTTCTGTGATTTTATTTCTGTGACAGGCGTCACAGCTCAGTTGGTAATGGATCTGCCTTCCGTGCTGTGGGTCGTGGGTTCGATCCCCACCAAGAACAAACATTTGTGTGTGGCGAAAAACATAGATGTTTGTTCTATATGTCTGGGTGTTACTATGTATTATAAGTATGTATTTACAAAAAAAAAGTATATAAGTATTCTATCAGCATCTAGTTCCCATATTACAAGCTTTGCTTAGTTTGGGACTAGAGGGCGTCGTGTGAAATGTCCATGAATATTTATTTATTTATTTATTTATTTATTTATTTATTTATTTAGACTTGGAATTTAGCTTGGACTGACTTTTTTTATCTATCTATTTACTATTTACCAACTTACTCATTCATAATTAAAAAATATTAAAATTAAAATATTATAATTAAATTTTTTTTACATATTTCGGGAGTGGGTCCATCCCACTTTGGCTCTAGCTCCCATCTTTCAATCCAGATAATTTTTCAATTCCAATTCAATTCATTTCTACATAAAACCAAGTAAGGATCAATGTGTTGGTATGTTCTAAGTCTAGTCTGTTTATTTTTTATTCTAGTTTTAGATACAGTCGATGCCAAATAGAGTCAATAAAAATTAAATAAAGTTGTGAAATTCAACAGTAATTATTGTCCTAGCTTTTTCGAAACAAGAACTGTGTTCTAAATCGGATATCAGAACTATAATTATAATCATAATAACAACCCCACTGTTTACTGATTGTAATGAACCGAACTGTGTGTTATATAATTAATATTCTAAATATAATATTCGAATGTGATTCTAAATGATCCTTGTGATTTTATTGAATAAAGAAATTTTTACTTTGACTTTATAACGGCCTTCAACTCCTATTCTATTATTTTTATTGTTTATCACTTGTTTATTTGTCAATCGATAGTCTTAGTAATTAGGTAGGTACTTTTCCAAATAGCCGTAATTAGTTAATAGGTAAATAGAAATTTCTCAGCTCTTCTGTATCGATTCTCGTAAATCATTATCTTAAGGACTAAGTATTTTTCCACTCCTAGCTCCATTCCTTAACGATGTTTGTTTATCTCACGTCACTTTTAATATTTAAGCTTGTTTTAAGAATGTATTCGAGTCAGTTCTATTCCAAATCTCAACCTCTTATCACCTCTGAATCCATAAAGTCTAAATCATTGTATAATTTTAATTTGTGATTAAATAAATTTATTTTTTTATAAGTGTTTTGCCCTCTGCCACATTTCATATCACGTATCATGTGCCAGACCGGAAAACGCAGCTGATTGACTAGAAAGAAATAGTCAATGTAATTATGGACGTCAAATATTTGGTAATAAAGGGCAATATTAGCTCAAGGGTGATTAAAGAATGGTTGAATGAACTGGCTTATTGCAAATTGTATCTATTGTTATTGTGGTTTATAGCAGTTTATGTATTTTGCGTCTTTAGAGGAAGTGAAGACGTAGGAAAAACTTTTCTTGAGAAGTGCAAATGATATTACTTGGTTTTTATACAGATCTTCTTAATTACCTACTTTAGCGAATGGTGTAGAATGTACTAAGTGACACTGTGCGAATTATCATCTGGATTGAAAACAAAAAAAAATAGGTCAAATTCATTTTTTCATTCCGTAGTTTTTTATTTACATATCCATTCAGAATTCAAAACGTTTTGTTTTATATTTTTTGGAAACAACACGCGTGGGAGAGTTGAATGCTGTCCATCAAAACATCGCAAATATAAAATATGTTTTTAAATATTTTTGCTGTTTGTTAGTTCATGTTTAGTAAGCGTCCGCTTTCCAGCCACCATCAAAAAAGGTACATTTAGCTACTATTACTTGTACTAATATTCTCCGCTATTAGTAACTTAGTACATAATACAGATCTTTGTCTGAAAATATTACTTTATAAATAAAAAATATACCAAAATGAGGCTTCAGCCAAGTGGTTCAATTTCTGTAAATAGCATTAAAAATTTCACCACGACCCTCAAACCGATCAACATCAAATCTTTCAATAAATCTCCATAATTGGCCGATAAAGTTATTGCTTGCGGCGCCTGCGAAAGGTTTTTCTACTTTTTTCCTTATCACGAGACTGAGATATACATTTTTGGGACATAAACTGTGTAGTGCAGAGGCTTTGCTTGGTAGGCGTAGCGCTTACAATTCGGTGGGATAAATTGGATCCCTTGGGAATTACCAACGCCTTCACGCGAGCCGTCCCTCCCTACCTATGACACAGATGATGTAATAGTAACCACTAACACACTCAAGTTCCACTTGGACACTGGAACGCTAAAATTTTACTCGTTTTGCTGACACGTGCCGAGCAGAGTCAGCCAATAAACACAATATTTCAACTGTGATCAAACACCCAAAAAAATGTCAAACTGGTAAAAGCAAAGTTATTTGTCCAATGTAAGCTTAGGGCCAGTAAGCATTTTTATTTTTTCGACCAGATATTATTAGCTTTCTTGTTTATGAAGTCTATTTTACTCCATTGCTAAAAAACATTTATTATTGCATAGAAATTTAAAAAAAACGTTAGTAGTGACAAAGGTCTACTTACTTCCAGTTTACTTCAGCAATACTCACATACTCAGTCACCGTAGATCGTCAAACCCACTTTATGTCCTACACAGCGCAGAATGCAAATAATATCCCCCGTCTTGTAAACTTCATGATTTAGAGTAGGTACCGCTTCAATTTCCCTCCCTAAATCCGGAACGAGGTCGTTATCATTAGATACTTCGATAGCATACAAATGACAGTAATCGGAATGCACCCCTTGGGGTAATATGCGGGTAAATTAGTAAACTAAGACTTATTTAAAACTCAGACGAAATAAACTTATACGATTATAGCATTTTTTATCGAAATTACGCCCAATTTCAAGTACCTAATCGATTTGATATTTTATTTTAGGTAAATGCCGTCTAATTCCGAGGATTGGGTGTGTGTCCTCGATTGGGGGTATAGAAGAACAGGACTAGTAATTGGGTCCGGCCCCCGCAGGGCACCCATTTCAAATCCCTACGAGAACCCGGATTGGTTTAATGACGCACATGTCAGGAGGTTTTTGTGCCATTCTTTTAGGGCCAAATAGAAGCAAAAAGTCATCCTTTGTGATCATTCTCTCTTGACTATAAACTAACATCAACAAAATGCGGAAGAGAAACGACTCAAGTGGAATCACTCATTTATAATAACCAATGACGTGACACTTTATTTTTGCGCTATAAGTAGGTACTTGAACATAAAGGTCATAATGTACCGTCCCGTTATACTGTCCAAATGACGGACAGACGCCATAAAACAAGAAGATGAAGAAGATAGGGTATGACAGCAACCTTTGATTGTACCGCTCTTGGCCAGACGAGGTATCTTTTTCTGTGGGCCAGACTTGACTATTATTTGAGGCTAGACATTTCAGACAAAAACTATGAAATTAGAAGAAAACAGACGCCACTGTTGAACTCACATACATTATCAAATACAATAAGGCTTTAAAACTCATGACGAAAATTCAATAAAGAACCTTCCTATTGAGTAACACTAGAATTTATACATTCTAGTGTTACTCAGTAGGAAGGTTAGAAGAAGAAGAATAGCAAAAAAATAGCATAGTTGCTCTATAGAGCAACTATGCTATTCTTCACGACCTGACCCGATTTTGAAAATTGTCTTTGTTCGAGTGCATTCTCAAACGCGCTGGCTGTAAGTGGATCGTCAGCAAGACTGTCACATTTGCTGACTGCATAGCGAAGTCTGGTTATAGCTTACTGAGAACAACTGGGACACTTTTACCCAACTGAAAAAAAAGTCGAAACCGAAATAAAAGCTATTGCCATACTTCCGTCACTTTTATGTTTAGCAATGACATCAAATCTACCATCAAAATCTAATTGATCACCATTGATCATGGACAATAGAGTAGGTAAAGCGTTTTGCTTACTGAATTTCTCGAATAAAGTAAGTATAGTAAAAAGCCGAATCATCACATTTGTACAAAAAAATAACCAAGTAGGTATTTAAAGAATTGGTAGATTGTATTAAGCACAACCCGGTGTACTTATAGAATACTTTAGAATTTAGAATATGGTAAACTTACAAACGTATCTGAATCAGCAGTTCATACAACCTTTTTCCATCTAGTTCCAGTAAAAATTGTATTTGACCTTTATTATTCACTGGCTGAAGACTGGAAAGTGGAGTACACCGTCAGATTGTACGTGACTCCGGTTGTCTGCTGCATCTCATGGAAACCGCTTATGCTTTCCTCTTATTGTGATCGTTGCCGATGGAAACGTGCTTTCTATGTTACGCAATCTAGTTTTATTTTCTTTATAGGTCCGGCTACACGCTCAGTCTTACTTGCACAAATACAATTCTAACTTGCACAAGTAAGAATGGGTGTACTACATAGTACTCATTTGGGTCATGTGAGCTATCAATAAATCTTTTGCAACGGTTTGTAAATAGCTTAACTATTTCATGTGTACTTTGTAAATATTATAAATACTATATTAGTCGAAATTTTCTTTGTGATAAAAATTAGCATGGGCGAAAAAACCGGCACGCACATGGCTTCCATTACTCAAACTAGAAGGGTTATGTTCAAATGTATTTACACTAGTATTAGAGTTCTACATGCTGTTTACGATGATGATGGCTGAAAAACGCTGTGCACACGTACCTACAGAGATACTGTAAAGAAAAATTCTTTACAGAGCTTTTGTGCGCACGAGGTATTTGTGTAAGATTGAGCGTGTAAACGCGCCCTAACGATCTCATTTCTACTTGTAGATTCCGATCAAACTACTTCTGTGAAAACTAAATAAAAAGGTCTATTATGCGTCAATGGCTGTCATTATTTATGGGGCCAAGATCTACTTTGAAAAGCCCCGCGTTCAAAAGGTGCCATTGACCAAATAGTTTGCGGGAATCGTACGAAAGGTTCGCAATAGAACCTTCCTATACATAAATAGGATGGAGCAGGTTGTACACGATATGAATGATATAGGTATAAGTAGGAAAACATAACGGCTTTGCAGGTTTACGTGCAATATTGCATATTAATCCACAACACCAGGTCCTTGTACTCTTGCTTGCGCTTGATTGTAAATTACCTGTTATACCGACTAATCTGTTTTGCCTAGGTGCTTAATTAATGATTCACAACTACGTAATATGATGATAATGCGTACTTCCATTGCTAATAATACTAACGTTTATGCAGATACCAATTGTTTGTACACTGCCCGACACGCGTGTTGCAGTTTACGATTATGTTAGCAAACCTTTTTTTTTAAACGAAAACCTTATTTTTGATTTGCTCGTTGAAGGACGTATAACTTTCCTAGAGGCATCTATCAGTTTCGCTGATATTTCCATTGAGCTATTAGAGGATATTTCATACGAGAAAAGAGAAGATTTTATTTTACAATATAAAATACAGAAACCCTCAACCTCAATCAAAAGTCAATCAACGTTTAAAGTATAATCTCTGAGTAGCGCTATTCCTTAGATTAAATCTGATTTAACTACTGTTTTGGTTAATTAATTTTACTTACACACTTGTTTTTACATCATCTCAATCTGATAAAGGGTGTCTTACCTGTAACAAAAACAAACATGTTGATAAAAATAGCGGGTGGGAAAAACGGCGCCGTTACTAATAAACTAATAAAGCATTGGTCACAATCACAATATTAAAGCTAGTATAATTTTACACCCAAGATAACCTAATTAAAAAGAACAAATTCAACTTTTAGTTCCAATAATGATTTCACAATAACCAACTTTATATTGGCTGGACTAGTCTCAATGGAATACGTAAATAAATAAGATACGCGTTGGTCAACTCGTTGCTCTGGTAGATAATAAAGTAATCTTGTAAGAAATGTAGATATGTCTAGACTGCTAAATCAATCTGTAGGTACTTAGTTATTTATCTAGCAAAACGAATTCACTTGAGATGGTAAAGAATTTAAACTATGTTGCCACGCGAGACGAGAGTATGAATTCGAGATCGACATCGTATTATCTATATCTAACCTTGAGGTAGACGCGATCCCAAAGTACAGCATCCACTCACATTCATACAATATCAAGGACGTGAGCGAATTTATATTAAAAATTATCAGCTTTTCCAAAACTGGATCGGAACACTAAAAGCCCAGTTGGTATAAACTCACAAGTTTTTAAATGATAAACTCTATACTTCTACAGCTATTCTGTGACTTTATAAAACATTTTCCATGTTCTATTCTGGAAGAGAGTTCTGAGTTTGCTACATCGCGGAAGACCGGATCACAAAAATAACAGTTTACTGATTAAAAATAATGATATCACTGTAACAGGGCTATTTATATAATATTTTTTAGGGTTATAAAAACTCAACCAAATAAAGAATATTAAAATATGTCAAAATAAAATACTTAAACTAATCTCTTGTCTCAGGTACCTATGCTTATACCTACTTACTTACCTGCGGGTTATGTTCCAAATAAATAAATATTTTGACAACGTGAAATTCTAAATTTAGTTATTCAGAGATTACTTAGGTATATACCAGCGCAGACCTCGCTAGAATTTTTCAGTATGCTTGAAATAAAAATAAGCAAATTAAAATAGGCTGCAAACTCTCCCATTCAATACCGTTTTTAAATAAATGCTTCGAATTAAAGCGTGTTTATGATTGATTCTGGAGCCAGCTGGATTCGCAGCTGTAAGTGCTTCGGCTAAGTATAGTTTTTATTTTCTTCTTTGCTTCCTTCTACATTTTATGAGCTAACTATTTTTCAAATTGCCACGGAGTTGAGATAATAATTTGGAAATAGTCATACATTAGTCAGAGATTTATGTCCGAATTTAATAGTTCGGCAGTCATATAAGCTTTCAGCAGGGGTATGCCAATCAAAGTTGAACTGCAAAGTTGAACTGCAAAGTTTTAAATCATGGTCAGTTCATACTAACTCATAGTTATTCTGTGACTAAATAGTGACATTATGACGACATTTGATGTGTTTTCGCGCATATTTTGCTGTCAAGTGTCTAAAAAGAATGATCACGTGGTACAAAATTGTACCACGTGACCTGAAGAAATTACACTGGGCAGTGAAATATAACTTGACAGCAAAAGATTGACATACGGGGGCAGTCCTAGCTTTAGTAGTTCTGTACGTCATATAGGTACAGAAAACTTCTAAGAGAGACGTCAATCGCCCAATTTCTCTTTATCAAGCATTCACGATCAGTCAGACGGGTTCTTGTTCTGAATTCAGAATTGATTTGGGTTCTAAACCAAATTCACGAAAATTGTGGGAGTATACGCTCACAGGGTCATTGATTTTTATTTATCCGATACGTGATTGAATTGAATGCTCTCACTTTAGCCACGTATTCTGTATTCTCGACATGACAAAGACATTTTTTATTGAAACTCTTCACGGTTTCTCGGGTGAATATCTCGATCCGTGATACAAATTCCGACCTTTTTTTTTCGATATTTATTCGGGGGTAAGGTATTTTTCTTTATTTAATCGAAAGTAGTGGCAAACACGATTTTCTATTACGGGTTAGTCTGTCTTGGCTTTTATACAAAACATCGAAAAGTTGTGAACCTTATGGGGCTCCGATTTTCAAAGGCTTTCATAGAGTAAAACGAGTAAAAATAGACACATAAAAAGAGGTTTATAGAAAGCATATATTCCAAAATATGAAAATTATAAAAATGAATAAAAAAAACCGATTAGTATGTAAGAAGGTGAGTGGCGCGAGTGTGTCAAGGCCGCGACACTGAAATGTTTGATCAAAGTTTTGTTACCACAGTGTTCCTGTGCCGGTGCTCGTACATCTGGGGAACGAGCATCGACCTCGCAGTACCGGTTTGGTTAGGACTAGACTGCGCTCACGCATTCACATACAATGTCATAGTAGCCGATTTGTTACTACGGTAAATGTGGCACTATGACCTTTATGAACATTTTAATTCGTGTTGTCTGCTAGCAAGGATATTTCTTTTCATTTGTAGGTAGGTACCTAAAAAATAAAAAAGAATTATAATTTGAAAAAGAACTCACAATTTTCTATGACATATTCAATGACTTCTATTTCCTTGTGATAGAGTTCCGTTTGATATAGCTAAGTAGCGTCGAATACAAAGATCTATATCGAAGTGATGTAGAGACCACAGTTACACCGCATTCGATGTAGTGCCACGCTCTGGTTATGCTGTGTTTATGTTTGCGGAAGTTTTACTGTCGGTTAGGTCGAGAGCTATCTTGTCAATTCAAATCTATTCATAGTTTGCAATATATGAACGTTGTATGCAGTCAATAGATAGATATAGATAGAACTGTTGAATGGTTTGATTTAGTGTGTTCGGAATATTGTCTGAGCTCTAACTGTTTATTTATTATGAACACTTGGGCATAGCAACATGCGTTTTATTGATTGGCATGTTTACATTGCAGAAACGTCGGCATAATTTTCATGGACAGAAGCAAAACAGTCAATCGCTAAAGCTCTTTGGTAAAATACCTACATTTTTCTTAGTTTTCGCTCTTAGCAATCGTAGAACACCATTCTAGCATGGTCAGATGTGGGTTGTGGGTTTATTAGATAAAACATTGTTAGATAAACATTGCATACCAGCACGCACGAAACAAGTAGATAAACACAAACTGCTAGTAAAAATCTACCGTCAACTTTTGCATCAGCTTTTGATTTATCATTTACGATTACGATATTACGAGTGTCGACTATCACGCGACCGAAGTTGCAAGCAAAAACTAGTTTCTTAATAAAACAATCGAATAATTGCCGTATCCGTAGCACGCCAGTTTTGGCGCTGAGCTGAATAGTCTTCATGGTTGCCAACGCGTGCACGTTCCACAGGGCTGCCCACAGTTATTCCGAATCGCTGTTACGACATCTCCTGAGAAAACCGTTTACATAATAACACGAACATCTACATCGTGTAAAAATGTAAGTGAATTTATTCGAAAATATTTTAGTCTACTATGTCATTTTACATTCAAAAACTTATAGCAAAAATGCTTAAATTGCTGGTTAGCATATCGACAGCAATCACTACCAAGCAACGAAAGCAAAGAAAGGTTGCTTGTGGTAGATATCACTCATTGATAGAGATCTTCAAATTCTAAGTACGTTAGTAATAAGACGGTAACCACATTTGAGAAAATCCTTTGAAGGAGTGGCACCTCACGCTACGCGTTTAAAACAAAGCCCAATAATTTAGCCATAAGCAAAAGGAAGGACAGAAACCTTGTTTCCATCGGTTTCCCACGATGCGTGCTCTGAATAATAGCCCTCTCTCTTTACAATCTGGTGATAACTGCAAGAGGAAAAGAGATAAAGTAGGTACCTCATCTACATGGCCACAAAGAGTAATGTCCTGGAGTAGCAGGTTTTGATAAAACAAGTATCGAGGTCAAAGCAATGACTCAGTTAGTACGAGTATTAAAAATCTGCTTCAATTTCAGACTACGGCGTAACGCAATATTTTATTACACTTTTGATATTGCAATAAAAGTTTACAACTTAGAAAGCAAGCATGTTTACAATAAAAGCGTTCTTAAATCGGCTCTCAACAAGGAAGGACATTGTAAATGCGAAAGCTTTAACTTTGTGTGAGCGACTTCGGAGCAGGTAGACGGTATTGTCACAATGAAAACAGTTCTGCAGGGGTATGCTGCAAAGTTGAACTGCAAAGTTTTAAATCATGGTTAGTTCCTACTAACTCATAGTCATTCTGTGACTAAATAGTGACATTATGACGTCATTTGATGTTTTTTCGCGCATATTTTGCTGTCAACTGTCTAAAAAGAATGATCACGTGGTACAAAATTGTACCACGTGACCTGAAGAAATTACACTGGGCAGTGAAATATAACTTGACAGCAAAAGATTGGCATACGGGGGCTGACACGGTTAGGGCCAACGCACATCTATCGACAAAACTGTTTTGTCGCGTACTTAGTGACGTGAAAATAAATTTTCTGTTATAACGAAAACAGCATAAGATGAATGATTCCTCGTCATATGCTGTTTTCGTTGTAACGAAATTCACATCAATTGACACGACGCATGCATAAAATTATGTTTACCTATCTATTATAGCATTGTTTAGTACCTACCTATTAAACATTGCTTTATACGCACATACCTAGAGAATGAACTGTGCTTTTTTAATAAATAAGAATATAGTGTAATTATGTAGTGTACTTAATAATATTATTAAGTACTTAGCATGATTCTCATTAAATAAGCAAGTAACGAAAACAGCAAATAAGACGAAGCATATTGTGACGAAAAAAGTTATACTGACATGGTTTGTCACGAAATTATGAAGTTTCACATCACTAACTGTTCGACAAGACTTTTTGTCTTTGGTTTGCGTTCTCCCTTAGGAACAATTTAATTAATTAATTAAATTGGCCGAGCGGCCTTCAAAAGCAAACATGCATGCATAAAATTATGTTTACCTATCTATTATAGCATTGTTTAGTACCTACCTATTAAACATTGCTTTATACGCATATACCTAGAGAATGAACTGTGCTTTTTTAATAAATAAGAATATAAAGTAATTATGTAGTGTACTTAATAATATTATTAAGTACTTAGGATGATTCTCATTAAATAAGCAAGTAACGAAAACAGCAAATAAAAAGAAGCATATCGTAACTAAAAAAGTTTTACTGAGAAGTTTCACATCACTAACTGTTCGACAAGACTTTTTGTCTTTGGTTTGCGTTCTCCCTTAGGGAGAACGCAAACCAAAGACAAAAAGTCTTGTCGAACAGTTAGTGATGTGAAACTTCTCAGTAAAACTTTTTAGTTACGATATCCTTCTTTTTATTTGCTGTTTTCGTTACTTGCTTATTTAATGAGAATCATCCTAAGTACTTAATAATATTATTAAGTACACTACATAATTACTTTATATTCTTATTTATTAAAAAAGCACAGTTCATTCTCTAGGTATATGCGTATAAAGCAATGTTTAATAGGTAGGTACTAAACAATGCTATAATAGATAGGTAAACATAATTTTATGCATGCATGTTTGCTTTTGAAGGCCGCTCGGCCAATTTAATTAATTAATTAAATTGTTTTAACGGCTGGTTTGCGAACCTATTAATAAAAAAACGTAAGAAAAGACTGTCGTGTCAATTGATGTGAGTTTCGTTACAACGAAAACAGCATATGACGAGGAAGCATTCATCATTTGCTGTTTTCGTTATAACAGAAAATTTGTTTTCACGTCACTAAGTACGCGACAAAACAGTTTTGTCGACAGATGTGCGTTGGCCCTTAATCGCGACAGAAACCTACTGTCACAATGGGTCGTATTCTGATAAAAAAAACTCAAGCGTAGATTTGAGTAGAGATTCTTATACAAAACTGTCAAAAAATGTATGCTTGAGTCCGGATCAGTGCTTGAGAAGCTAATGAGAAGAACCCCCCCTAGTATTAGCCCCCCGCGACATCGTGTCTGTATGTGTTGTGTCGGTGGTGATGTGCGCCCAATAACAGCTAACGAGAAACAAGAAGATAGCAAAGCAATTTCATTAACGAAACACTTCAACCTTAAATAACATAAATTCCCGAATGTATCCTGTACAAGCCAATCAAATATACAAAGGTCTACCATCACATCATAGAAATATTCTCTACCATTAGCACTGGTCTCCCCAATTTAAAATCACTGTTTGTAAAACTCAGTTTTTTTTTATACATTATAGACAAACGTTTGACCGCAATCTCACCTGATGGTAAGTGACGATGCGGTCGACGGTGCGGAAGTCGGTATTCAAGCTAGTAAAAAATGCTACAGTTGTAACCTAACATTGGTAACCTGGTAACCCCTGAAATTGTGACCTTTGTAAACACGATGACGTTTGTCAAAAATAAAATTATTTTTAAAAAAGACATCAAAATGGGAACTTGGTTATATACTAAAATAACGAAGTTGGAAGTTCCTTGGACCTGATAGTTTGACCAAAGAAGCGATAACGCCAGAGAATAGTGCTAAAGCTACTGTTGAATAAAGGTTAGATACATCTTGCTTTGAAAGGGGCTTTCTGTACCAGGTAGAGCATCCCTTGTCAAGGCAAACGTATAACCACGTGTGCTTTTATTCAATAAATCACAGGCTGATCCACAACATCAGCTAAATAGTCTTGGTTTGGGATGCAACTTACCTACCTATAGAATAAAAATAAAATGAATGATTACACTCACCCAAAGCTAAACACAACAGTCGCATACGTACTTATCTGGGTCAACTATTATTACTAACAATAATAGCCAATAATAGTATTCTGTAGTTGCATTTTACTAAACTAACCTAATATAACAGCACTAAAAATGATGTTATCCTTTTCTCATAAACTGAAACGACAAAGACAGCTATAATTTTAGTGCTATCAAATTAGCTACCTACACTAAAACTTCCAGATGCATGCAATGTTTGCACTGCTTCTTTTTCCAAAGCAAATAAGCTATTGTACTTAAAATAAGTTTCATTACTTCACTAGTGTGATCATAATATGATACAACATTTAGTTTTTTTTAAATATACTTGTATCAACAGCTCGTGCGAAAGAAAATTAATGCCATCGGTGAACAACCAGAGCTTTTGGTTTCATCATCAACATAAGTTTGTGTACAAACAAAGTCCGATGCGATACCCATTCTGAGTCATACCCTTTAATCGGTCCACACCACAACACAACCAGTTCTCCGAAAAAAAAGATTCTACGATCTGACCTGCGCGAGCGCAAGTTCACCACAAAGTTTTAGCTGCCTAAAAAGCGTACACCATTATTATGACGGCCGAGCCAGTATATTCAATGACATTTTGATCTTAGTAATGTCAAAATGTCGACTGTCACATCTATGTAGTTCATGGGTAACGCTTGTCTATAAATTATCTAAAAAAAATGTTTTCGTGGTCATGATTTACAATACTTTTTGCAAAGTTATAGTACGAGTAGCTTATTAAGTAAACTCGTAGGTACTGTATGCAGTGTAACCTATGCAACTAATTCCAGGGTTTGACCTGCAGCTTCCACATGAAATCATTGTCATTGAATTCATCATGAAATCATGAAAGACATTTTTCTTAATAATATTGATTATTTAGTTTAGTAAGTATCGAATCTCCGTTATATTACAACCTTTTATGTAAACGGACCTGCCTCCTCTGTCTAGTCTCAAAGGTTTGCTGGAAGAAAACTCTTGTTAGGGTTAAGCTCACCTTTGTACATGTCATCTATTTCTGTCTTTTGTTTATGTCCTGTGTTGTGTGCAATAAAGAATTAAGAAAAAAGAAATTTGTGTAGACGACCGTTATTTATCGGTCATTGTTTCTTAGATCAACGGACCTTTACTAACTTATATATCTGTGTGAGTCATTGTAGGCATCATCGTACAGGCTTTAGAACCTGTGTCAGATAGAGACTTGCATATGTGTGCGTGTAGCGAGTCGTAACCTGTTCAATGTGGTTGAATGAAGAGTGGCTCAGGAGGTAAGCTACTTTCTACCGGGCGCTCTGCAAGCGGGCCACGCGATCATTTTCTTTAGAACTGTGCAATATGTCTATTAATTTTATAATCTTCGAGATTTGTAACTAATCTATTATAAAGTTATGTATAATATAAATATATCATTATATGGGTGATTTATTTATTTTGAGACTTTTTTCTAACAATTAAAATATTACCTTGGTATTTATCAGAGTTAGCAGTGAACTTTGAGATCTAAACTTTGAGCAGTAGAGTGATTAATAGACAGCCACCACAGTTCCACACCATACGCAAACAATGCGTTGCCAAGTGTGAATGATTTGTCGATCCTACACAAATTCTATAGAGCCAGTTCTGACTGAGCAATATGGTTACACCACCTACCTGAAATTTAGGAGGATGCCCATTATGTGCGACGACCAAATTTATTAAATTCTTTTCAAGAAATTCAGGAACAGTTTTCAGATTTTAAGTCATACTCATGGCTTACACCAAACTATGTTACACTTGGACGCGTTACATTTTTTTAATTCCAGTGTGGACATACTTATTACGTAGGATCGAACAAAATGAACGCCTAGTAATTAAAAGGATAATTCAGTTGGTAGTAAAAAACACTTTTATGAAAAATTTATCTTTAGTCCAGCCAACAAGGCTCAATATTATAAACCTAAGAATTTGTTTACAAAAAAATAGAAGTATTCTATCAGCAATCTAGTCCCATATTACAGGTACCAACTTACATGGCATACGTTACATAGCGTTTCCTAAGCTACACATTATTTCCTTACCACTCCTTCTTTGCTCGGTTTCTAAGATTGATATTCCGATATTTTCGCATCGAAATTCCAAACAAATTGCCAATCCACAGAGCCCGTATGCCAATCTTTTGCTGACCAGTAAATTGTTTGATATTCCAAAGACCAAATCACAATAAAAAAGCTGATAGAAGTTTTTTGTCACGGTGTACGAATCGAATTTTTTCGGAAAATATCGGGTTTTTCTTATCTATGTTGATTACATTACGAAACAGCATTAACCCTAGATCACCATAACAAGACAATACTATGATTACTAAATAACCAGTTGGTAAGTTTCTTAGCTTTTACTGTTTTGGTATGTTCTATCCAACCTCATTTAGAATCTAGTAGGTATCTAGTACTCTTAGTGGCTTAGGAGTTATAGCACCAGTCATTACATAGTAGCACCCAGACATAGTACAAACTTAAGGTGTATATTTTTGAACTCACAAAATATTTGTTCTTGGTGGGGATCGGAGCTACGAGCCACAGCACGGAAGGCAGAGCTATTACCGACTGAGCTGTGAGGCGTGTCACACGGGATTAAAGAGGATCAAACGGGATATGTAAATAAGCTTGAACCTTAACTAAAAAGCTTCATATCTAGTTTTTTTATTAAAAAACTTTGTTGAAGAAAAAACATATTTTTAACCGACTTCAAAAAAGCAGGAGGTTCTCAATTCGGTTGTATGTTTTTTTAAATGTTGGTTACCTCAGAACTAACTTCTAAAAACTAACTAAGTTCGATTAAATTGGGATAACCATATCACGGAGGTCAGTAGGAAAATCTTTGCGTCCTTGCATGCCATGAAACGCATGCAAAACTTCCTTCCTTTCACAGCCAAATTAACTCTTGGCAACTCATTACTACTTCCGATTATAGACTACGCCGATGTGTGTTATTCCGACGCTACGGAAGATCAGCTCAATAAACTGGAGCGTCTACTGAATGTCTGCATTAGGTACGTCTTCGGACTGCGCAAGTATGACCACGTCTCCTATTATCGCTCTCAGTTGAAGTGGTTGAAAATCCGCTTTCGCCGTGATACCCACATTCTCTGTCTCCTTTATAACACTCTTCACAACCCTATGTTCCGTAACTATCTCAAAGAACATTTCTCCCCTCTTTCTTGTTCCGACCGCCCCGTACGTTCCTCTCAACATCTTCTCCTCAAAACCCCAGTTCATAAAACCTCCTTCTACAATGATTCCTTTACTGTCAGAGCGATACGCCTGTGGAACTCCCTTCCAGTGGATATCCGTGAAGCTGCTTCTTTAGGTATTTTCAAATCCAAATTATATCGCCACTTTCTATCAATTCAGATCTCTCAACAAAGTTGAGCAATTCATGTATGTATTTATATAGGTATTTAGGTAGTATACATATATATATTTGGTTAGTGTATTATTATTTTATGTAGGTAATTTTTATATATTTTTAAAGACGTTTCTCCCTACCAAGTTTTCCATAATATAAGCACTACCTTTTTCTCCACACTACACAAAGGTTGGTTGGAAGAAAATGCTAATTAGCATTAAGCCCGCCTCTGTACTGTTTTTATAAGATGCAATAAAGAATTTTCTAATCTAATCTAAGTTCGATAAATTAAAATTTAATTCAGAACCTTATTTTTTTAATGTTGGTTAAAAGCTATCTTCAGTATAAATAAAATTCTGAACTCCGTTTTACAAAGCCCGCATTTGATTTTCTATAGTTAACTTAGGGTTAAAAAGCATAAATAGGTAGGTAGGTGGTAACGACATGAAATTCATTACGTCATGACATGACATTAACATGCATTTGACCACTTTGACATAATTTGTATTCTTGAAGCGTTGTGTCATCAAAATGCTTTTGTAAATGAATTTTGTACATTTTTACGTAATTTTAGGAGGTTGTTTGTAATACTTGATGAAGGGCCTAGTAGAATAAGGAAGAAAAAAAGGTATGTAATGTAATTACCTACCTATTTACAGCAATATAAATGATTTTGTCAAATGCACTCTAACAAAGTGTTTTTTCTACAGGAATAGAACTTAGAACCATAAAACACTTTTGAGACGAAGAGAAAGTTGAATAGAGTTTGAAGCTAGTGTACCCAACACCCTAACTTAACTGATGGAAATACTTTCTGGCAAAACAATGCTAAACAGGAAACATGTGTACTTACCCAACACTGAGCCAGGAAAAACATGCCTATGATGATGTGGAAGTGAGTATCTACCTACATTACAGAATAATTGAGCACTAAATCATTTAAATGTGGCTGGCAGACAATGCTCCTAGCACTAAGTACTTATTTGTGAAAATTTGGTACTTACCTAGTTATGGAGGTACTAAATCATAGGCTATTATTGCTCATTCCTCTTTCTTCAGCCAGCTTTTTGTTCCGTGCAGACAAACCAATCCCATTTTATATTAGTAATAACTATAGCATAGTTATAATGAAATGTACAACTTGATAAATAAATTAAATTTTATTTTGTTTCAGTCTTTAAAATACCTAACCACCACACAGTCTTAGCAAATATCAGCTGGGAGGACTTTTCATACAAGTGATGTTTAAGTTACAGTTTATTTTTAGTGTATTATTTGTTATTGTCTGCAAAACTAAGCAAAATTCAGTTTTATTCAATGTTTATGACTGTGGCAGTGAGACATAACTCTTGGAATAAATTAAAATGATTATCAACATGGTTTTATTCAGTTATTAGATACAAACCAATAATATATTAAAAAAACATTGTATGCATTGCTAGGATTTCAGCTCACAGTGGTACCTTGTTTTGCAAAGTGTGTAAGTATATGAAATATATAGTATGCGGATTAAAACACCATTCAAACAAGACTCATTTATTGTTAGTTTGCGGTAGGCAGCGCAAACCGTATTTGCGAGTACCCACATACCTAGGTACTATCTATAAGTAAACATGGATACATTACAATTTTCCCCTCTTAGAAACTATGTGGCTAAACAAAATAAAAACTAATGGATAAATGAATCAGAATAGCTACATTACTACCTATTTGATACACGGGCAAAACCAACTCTAAACTTAGGTACCTACCTAGATTCTTACTGTAAGTTTACGTAAATCTAGTGCACATAGCAATAGGTAAAACCACAAATTATGTTTGACGCAATGATTTTTACAAGATATGAACTTATTAGCTAGAAACGTTTTGCATAACGACAGTAAAATAAAATAAAAAAAACTTCTACGTATAGGTAGGTATAAGTGTACCTATATTTCACATCCTATAATTAGGCCTTTTATTACGAGGACGAAGATAGCCCGCTGTTGGACTTGCAGAAGCGCCCTCGTCATCAACCTGCCGGAAAGTAGGTGGCAGTGGAGTCGACGGTGACGTCGCTGTCGAAGGGCACGGAGACTCTTCTGCGTCGAGGAATGCCGCCTCAGTGGTGCGCCCAGTAGGCGCTGGATCCGTAGCTAGTTCTGGTTCATCAGCGTCGTTTGTGCTACTCTGAACGCTTCTAGCGAGTGACAACCGATTAGTTTTACGCATCGGCATAATCTGATCGATGTGTCTGGTTTTAGTCACGTCCTCGGTACGTACCTTATAAGTGACAGCACCGGTGCGTGTTTCGATGATGCCTGGCTTCCACTTGACGGTGCTGTTCGGGCGAAGTTTCTTGACGAGTACTTCGTCAACCTCTTTGAGATCGCGAAGTATGCTGCCTGCATTGCGTACTTGCGATTGCTGCGCGGCCTCGACGAAGTAGGCGGTTTGTGGGCGCAGCATGTCGAGCCGCAAGCGCAGCCGGCGGCCCAGCATGGCTGCGGCGGGTGCCCGCTTTGTGCTGGCGTGCTCAGTGTTTCGGTATTGGAATAAAAACTTGCTTAGTGCACGGTCTACGTTATCTCCTTCAAGTATAGCCTTTTTTATAGCCTTTTTGACCGTCTTCACGGCATTCTCCGCGGCTCCGTTACTGGAAGGATGATAAGGTGCAGCCAAAACGTGTTGAATGGCGTTGCACCGAAGGAACCTTTCGAACTCGACCGAAGTGAACGGCGGCCCGCCGTCTGATACCAATTGCTTTGGAAGACCGAATCTAGCGAAACACTCTCTCAGTACAGCCGCGACCTTCGCCGCCGTTGTGCCCGCGGTCATGACAAACACCTCAATCCACTTCGAGTGAGAATCTATAATTAAAAAATAAGTCTTTCCTGTGAAAGTATGGTTTTTCGTTCTCAATTTCCGGATTATCCGGCCAACCGCTCATTAGATATCCGTAGATTCTTCTTAATATTAAATCGTTCTTGGTTTCCCTAGCCACATCCCTGTGACCGATCGGAAAACTATCTTCCACAAAATGTAGGTATGCGGCGTCATCCTTGTCAGACTCCCCTTTGCAATGCTGCAACGGCAGGCGCGATAATGCGTCCGCATTGCCGTTTCGTTCCGTCGGCACAAATTTAATGTTGAAATCGTACGCGGCGAGCTTCACAGCGTACCTTTGAAGCCTGCTGGCGGCTGTCTGCGGTATAGTATAGTATATCACCTCAAGCATGTTAGGCCTCGCCTGAGATGTCTTATATAGGTATGCATTATGAAGACCTGAAATAAAAGTTTATTGAAATTAAATATCAGCGGGACATACCTACTTCATTTTAATCATAGTTCATACTAATTATTATAAACGCGAAAGTTTGTAAGTATGTATGGATGTTTGTTACTCTTTCACGCAAAAACTACTGGCCGATTTGGATGAAACTTTGAATCTACATAAGTTTGAGCCAATTTTTGTTTTAGATATGTAGGTAGGTAAATTTAAAGATGCCTACCTATTGAAATTGGTTCCCTCTCATCATGTTGAAATGGGAAAGTCAACAGTCACATTCATAGAATAAATACAAAATTCTTACCTTGGTAGTCTTGTTCGAAGTAGGTACCTATCAATATGTGGTAAGTAGGCACGATTCGAACATACGAGCACACACAAGCAAAATGTATATTGCTGGAGGTGTTTTTTAGCATCAACACAAAACACGAAACTGAGTAAATAGGTAAACGTAGGTAGATATTAATAACAAAGCATTTTCAGAAAAATATACATATTGTTTTTCTGTCAACAAATAACAAATGTCAATAAAACATAGACTAATAGAAACCAAACCACAGAACAATTACAAAATACATGAAATGCTGACATGGTGCGTTTCAGATACTACGCAACATAATTCATCAATTTTTTGTGTGAAGTACCGGTTTTTTGTCTGATTACGAATTTTGGTTTTTTAGATCTCTGTACATTTTATTAGATCAGATTGGTTAAACATTTCTTAATTTTTGCATTTTATAGACGTTTATCTACTTACATTTTTCAGTACTTATGTGTCCAATGAGCTTATTTTAAAGTAGAGTAAAAATAATACGATCAACCACGAGGAGAGTTTTTGAACGCAATGTTTGTTACATAATTAACCCAGCAGCAATTCAAAACGGTCACATAAACCCATCATATCAAATATTGTTACAAATCATCATTATCATCATCTTATAGTATTCCAGAAAAAGCTATTTTGGCCCATCTTCACCTATCGACTTCCCGCAATCTATACAATGTCATCGGTCCATCGGGTTGGTGGCCATCCTACACTTCACTTTCTGGTTCGCTGTCGCCATTTGAGAACTTTATTCCCCAGGGGTAGCCAGTTCTGCGAGCTATGTGGCCAGCCCATTGCAACTTCAACTAGCTAACTCTACCTGTACCGGCATAGGTGCACCATGAGTATTTGACATGATATTCGTTTCACGCATATTCTTAGATATTCCAGTGATTCCGCCAAGATGACTATATCGTCGGCAAATCGATACGTTTACTATTGATGTTGATGCCATACTCATTCATTGCAAGAGTTTGAACACATTGTACAGTGCAGAGGTGAACAGTTTCGGAGAAATAACATCTCCAAGGCTCACGCCTTTTAGCAGTCGAATTGGATTTGTACTCTGGTATTGCAGTCGAATGGACGTGGACGACGTGGTGGCATTACTAAACAGTCTACATAGGTGTACAGTACACAGTAATACAAACACTTCGATATACCGGTAGTTGATTTGGCACCGCTGAAGTAGGTAACTGTCGCACTGCCCAGGTTTTAACTGAATCAAAGGCTTTTTACAAACGATAAACAAAGTGGCCGATTACTCTTCGATCTTCTGTAGGTATAACCTGCCGAAGCGTGTGGATGTGGTCTATGGTGCTAATGATATTTTCGGAACCCGCCCGCATTCAGAAGTTCTGTTGTTATGCCGTTCTCCCCTGGCACCTTGTTGTTCTTAAGCTGCAGCTATGTTAATGCTAATGTTATTTGTATGTTCATATGCGTTGATTTGTAAAAAACATACTGAAACCAATTTTGTTATTATTTACGGGTCATATTGATCTGAATTAACGTCGATATACACAATTTCACAGTTTGACATGACAGGTTAATATTATGACACTGTCGATTGACAATTGAGTAAGTCAACCAACAGTGTTGCCACTTAGATTTTTGAAGCTAGATTTAGCATTTTTTTTAGCAAAAGTGACACGTATTAAAAAGTTAAAAACTCAACGAATGAGCAAGGGATATTTTAACATTCACTAATGATAACTAAACTAATTTTTATTTCTTGTTCAATCATCATGTTTAATTCAACTATGTACAATAAAAGGTATTTATAATCAAAGTATTCTTACAGTACGAACACACTTCACGTACTAGTACAGGCGTAAAAAAATTTTCAGTGAAAACCTTCTACAAATAGAATAAAACGTAAAACTGTTGAGAAAAAAGGTGCTTTTTGTAACTTTTAATTAGGCAGCTCAGTTTGTGTGGCAAAATAGGGGATTAGCCCAAGTCACCAGCGTGCTAACTGGTCACGTGGTACAATTTTGTACCACGTGATCGTTCTGTTTAGACACCTGACAACAAAATAAGCGCGAAAACACATCAAATGACGTCATGATGTCACTATTTAGTCACAGAATAACTATGAGTTAGTATGAACTTATAACTTTGCAGTTCAAATTTGCGGTTCAACTGAGATTGGCATACGGGGGCAGATCCAACAACCATAAAAATAAAAATAGAATACGGAAAATTGCGAAGGTGTGAATTCAATGCTGGTTTAATTCGGACATTGACAAAAATTGGGTGGCGTGCGAAGGGAGTGGACAAAAGACCCTGTCCACGCCATTAGGGTCCATTGATACGGGGCTAGAGTCCCGCGAGAAATGTGGGGTGTTTTGGAAATAGGGTACTAACCGCGGATTCGTTTCGATTTTATCACCTGCGCGCGAATTTTACGGGGACGCTGCAGATAATATGTTCGAAGATAATACCTATGAGAGATTCGGTTGTTTCTGCTGGTTTATTAAATGAAGAGATTTGATCAGCAAGTCCTTGGATTATGGGCTAATTTATAATTTAAAATCAGTTACATTACAGATATGGAAATATAAATGAGGTTATTCCTATAGGCTTTATTGGAAGAAATAAGCCTCGATCGAAAAGATTTGGTTTCATAAAGATATTTATGATTTCATTAAAGGTTTTTAATACATAAATCATTTTAGGTAACCTCAATATAAACAGGCCTTCGATACACAAAGTGGTTTCACCCCAAATAATTAATAGGGAGGCTCGTAATATAATATCTATGGGAAAATTCAATAGGCACTCCTCTGGTTCTCATTGTTTAAACAATAACTTTTACGAGACAATAGAAATAATTCGATATTCAACTAAAACAATAAATCTAGAGGGTCTACAATTAATATGGCTATAAATTATTTCAAGGGCGACGTTCTTGTTTATCTATATGGGGTTGGGGTGAACTTTCATTATAAATACACCTATGCAAATGGATGTTATAAATTGTATAATACGATTGTATGTATGTCCAAAATACACAATTATGTTGTTCGAATAAAGTTATATATTTTAAAATGTGTTTTTCGAATTTACCTTACAAATGAGGTTAATGGCGTAAGCATTAAAATAAAACAGTATTCAGTGTGGTTTTTGATAATAAAATTCCAGTAACAACTAATTTTCCTGTTTTTGTACATATTCTGTTATGTGAATTTCCTATAATAAAACAATGTAATGCTTTTCCTATTTATTACAGTACAAACATTAAATAAGTATATAAATTAGGTATATTTTGAAGTTGTTACTAAGGGATTCAGACCGTAAACTCAGAATATACTTAGACCGTGTGTTGTTTATTTTGATCGAATTTTAATGCTCGTCAGTGCAAAAAAACAAATCACGGTAAGTATAGCAAAATCTGAGCCACTTATGCCCGGTTCATATTATTCTAATCCAGCGAATCAATCCAGTCCAATGCTGGATTTGATTATATCATTTACATTATTTCAGTAGAATATAAAAAATGCAATCCCGATATTGGACAGGACTGCTCACTAGTATGGGTACATTCCAGTGACGGTTTACATTATTCCAGTAACATTTCAGTGCTGAGCTCAATCGCTGGACTGGAATGCTGCAAAATAATGTGAACCAGGCATTACGCCGAATCTATTGGAAGCGGGGTGAAGGGATTCAGATCGTCTTCATCCTAGAAGATGAAGCTAGTTTTTCTATGACAGACCAACTTATAATTCCCACGTCTCATCGGTAAGCATAATGATAGACTACACACTACTCTAGACAATGCGCAAGTAGAATGGAAACATGGAAATAGATTTAATTATACACTGACGTGTTTAATGCTATGTTTCACGTTCATGTATGTACTTACTTGAGATTGTAAACATTTTACTTTATCAGCTTATATCTGTAATCTTTAAGCGTTCATCAAAATATGTCAAAACATACACTGATAAGGAAACAGGCACAAATACATTAATTTGAAATGAGCAACATTCGTAAGAGCAATACTGCAGAGCGAAATTAAATTCAAACCAATTTTTAAATCGACTGTACGTTGCTCTAAGTTTTTTTCTGTTCAGAACTGTAAAGACGAGGATACTAACTGGATATCAATGTGTGTTCGAAATTGTTTTTTATGATTTGCATACCGAAAGAAGGTACGAAATGGCTATAACCCAATACACAAACCCCCATTTTAATCTGATGGACTAATCAGGCCAATCAGGAGTAAGCAAGCAAGTATGTGTACAGATATAAATATACATTTATGAAATTGAAAAGATGGTTAAAAATTTACCATCGTAGAAATACTAAACATACCTAATATATTTTGAAAAATCAACCAATTAGTAACTGTATGCAATGAAATAATGTTTAATTGTTCGTAAGATTTCTTTGAAACTTACGAGTATTTGCTGTTCATCAACACAGTTTACAACTTCCTTATGTTCTTTCATTTCATACGTATGTTCAACATTTTCATTATTAGTGTTGCACGATCCATACATGCAACTGCCCCCGTATGCCAATCTTTTGCTGTCAAGTTATATTTCACTGCCCAGTGTAATTTCTTCAGGTCACATGGTACAATTTTGTACCACGTGATCATTCTTTTTAGACACTTGACAGCAAAATATGCGCGAAAACACATCAAATGACGTCATAATGTCACTATTTAGTCACAGAATAACTATGAGTTAGTATGAACTGACCATGATTTAAAACTTTGCAGTTCAACTTTGATTGGCATACCCCTGCTAAACTGCTTGCATGCACTATACAAATTACCTTCTTTGTAGAGAGAGTAAGGCATTACACATTAGCACATCTGCCGATACCGACAATGTCTGTTGCTCGAACATGAATAGGTACTTAAAACAAGAATAATGTATGAGATACTATCCGCCGATATCGTGTAGATGTCGTGTCAATGCAGTGTGAAAAAAACCATTGTAAAGCTATACATAAATAGATAAGTAATGATGTGTAATGACGATAATGGCCCGTCATCTTGGACCATACTAGTTGAGGAATTAAATAACAATTACATTTCGTCATAGATTTAAATTGCGCGTTGTAACAACCATTCGATTCGATGTCATCATAGTTTTCCAAACAAAGCGGTTTCGACCTTACTGCTTTACGATAAAAGTTGTCGTGAGAGCAATATCAACTAGTAAATGCGGGTTCGTGTAGCACCGAGGCCGCTCAAAATGTCAAGCTATCAAATCCGTTTCAAGTGTCGCGGGTAGGTACACCATCTTACTACCTAAATCATAATACAAAAACACTGTTTAGAGTCTGAACAGTACCGTTTCTCTCAGATTAAAACAAATGAGCTTTTAGACTTAAACCACTAAAAACACAAGGCTCTTTCTAAATCACATTTGACGTCATAAAGAAATGTTTTCACTCTAGCATTTCCGGCCAGTGGAAATAAAAGCCGCAAGCGAGAAATTTCTCCCGCAACGCCGCAACTAATGGCGCAAAGTTCAAAGTTCATAAGCTGACAATTTGGAGACGCGTGATGGAGCTGACCCATCATTATGACCGAGCCGTCATGAGCCGCAGTCGTTTACATAATGACCTAAGCGAATGACGGTGAAAGATAGCGGACAAAAAAGTTTCATAGCTTTTACATTTTGTAGCAGTAACTGTGGGCAGTACTTGGGTACAGTGTTGTTTTGACCGAGAAAAATAATGACATTAGAAAATATTAATTGCATGTATACACGTGCTTTAGCTCGTATAAATTTTATTTTAGCTGTATAACAGGAAAATGTAGTCTCAATAAAATACGGAAAATAATGTACCTAACAAACATCAAATAGAATGATGTGTTATCGAATTCAGTTATCAACTGCTAATGAGAATGTTAAATTAACAACATAGACGGACATCTGTCATATTGTAGATTGTTTGTTACTCAGTAAATTATATCTAATATTAAATTAAATGTTTTCGTCGTGATACACAATTATGTTAGTAGTGATTTGAAACTAAAATTCATAATCCCGTGTCATTTTACAGCGGCTCCAAAAATATTCTGACACTGGGAAGAATGAAATGACAACAGTCTTGGTCATTTTAGGGAGAACGCAAACCAAAGACAAAAAGTCTTGTCGAACAGTTAGTGATGTGAAACTTCTCAGTAAAACTTTTTTAGTTACGATATGCTTCTTTTTATTTGCTGTTTTCGTTACTTGCTTATTTAATGAGAATCATCCTAAGTACTTAATAATATTATTAAGTACACTACATAATTACTTTATATTCTTATTTATTAAAAAAGCTCAGTTCATTCTCTAGGTATATGCGTATAAAGCAATGTTTAATAGGTAGGTACTAAACAATGCTATAATAGATAGGTAAACATAATTTTATGCATGCGTCGTGTCAATTGATGTGAATTTCGTTACAACGAAAACAGCATATGACGAGGAAGCATTCATCATATGCTGTTTTCGTTATAACAGAAAATTTATTTTCACGTCACTAAGTACGCGACAAAACAGTTTTGTCGATAGATGTGCGTTGGCCCTTAGCTAGTACAAGCGTCAGCAAAAAAATTATGAACGTAAGAGAATTGAGAGATTATTCTATCCATAATATCTAGGCACTATACTAGATAGCGATTGTCTATTTTTTGTTACCATCAGAATCTGGTAAATTATAATCCAAATGATAAGTATTTTAGCGTGCGGTAAATAATCATTTTAATTGAAAGTCATTCTGCAGTCACTTCAGAAATTATGAGATAATTTTGATTTTAGTTACATTTATCGTATGTCTGTAACGGGCATTAGGCAACCGGGCTTATTCATTAGTGTCACGCTCGCTTTAGGTTTAGCAACAAAGCATTTAGATAACCCACATGAAAGTGTTTAATATGTTATTGTGTAACACTGCTTGACGACCCTCAATGAATAGGTAAAGTAAAAATGCGTAATGGACTTACATACACTGTACAGTCATCGACAGCATGATTTGGAATTTTTGACAGTCAATCTATCTTTGCATCCATCGATATATTTTGCATCCAAATAAAATTGAGCCCTAAGGTTATGATTTTATTACATAGTTACTATAATCTAGAAATAGGCTGAAAAAAAATACCATTTAATAATAGAGTGCTTTAAAAATTAGATTATGATATTCTTTTAAAAAATGCAGATATACATAAATGTCACCTAAAATAATCGAGCCACCCCTGCATATTCATTTAGGTCACCTAAATGAATATGCAGGGGTGGCTCGATTATTTTGATGAAAAGTAACTATTATATTTATTTATTTACTAACTGATACTTTACTGTGATTCATTAAATAAGCAAAGCGTTGGACGGACGGAAATCAATGGATGAAAAACACTCCTAACCGTTCTTTTTGGAAACCTATGGGAGAGGTTATCTATCCAGCAGTGGACTTCTATAGGCTTAATTATGATGATGATTAAATGACTACAATATTCTTGCGTAAAGATCTACGGGTGCCCCCACGCATAGGGTCTAAAGTTGTGTAACTGAGTGTGGGAGGCTACCTGTGATTTTTTTGTCTTGTTCTTGCACCTTGGTCAGTGAATGTACATGTAGGTACACTACCTACACTATTCGTTCTATAGTTGAGATTACGTAAGCGATGTTCCACTGTTAGCTTTGTTCGTAGTGATATAAAACTAGACCACAGATTTCATATATTATATTAAAGATTGAATCAACAATATGGACTAAAACTTCTAAAACAGATTCCTTTGCTATCACAAGGTTGTCAATAACGTCGATTTCTGACTGAACGTAATTGCACAGGTTTTGTGTATTTTATATTATATGTCTACTAGATTGAAATGGCAGCGATTATAATGAGGATTTTTTTATTTATGACATAGCTTCCTATTGCTTGTGGACTGGACACGACCATTTTATGCTTGATCATCATTTCGTATGAATACTAAACCATTTGCATAATAGATGATCACAATAAACAAGGCGCACAATAACATACAAAATTATAAGTTAAAAGTAACAAAATCAACTTCATTGGAAATGTTTTAGTAACCGTAAACTCCACTAAAAAGTCACAGGAAAGCAAAATACATAATTGTATACGTGTTTGGCATATTTTTTTCATGTATTTTGATTTAAAAGTTAAACTACTGAACTGATTTTGATGAACTTTTATAGGATCAATCTGGAAGTAAGTATTAGGAATACTTCCAGAACCTCCTTTTTTTTAATCGATTAAAAAATTAAGCAGATGGGTTATTGTGTTGCGTGCGATGCAGATCCCGTCAGCTGGGTGGATACTGGACACCTATCTCTATAAACTGTCGCCTGTGTTGGTCACTCACACACAGCTAACTTAGGTACCTAACTAAAACGTTCCACACTTTGGCTTATAAATTATACTAGCAGTTACCCGCGACTACCGTTTCCGTGTTCATTATATTATCTGTGCGTGTACCGAGCGGATACTTCTTTGAGAAACTTGACATTACACCTCATTACACCGAACTCGTACTGGAATGTCAAACGCTAGTCGTTAGACCAAAGAGGTAGTACTACGCCCTGTCAAACTGACGTGACATGACATGACAATGAAATCCTCTTGCCAATTGGCGCTGCTAATCCTTTTCGTTCATTTTATTCTGTAGATCCTGTTAATTATTCGGGATAAAAAGTAGCCTATGTGTCAATCCAGGTTACGAACTATATATATGCCAAGATTCATCTAAGTTGGTTTAGTAGTTTAGACGTGATTGAAACACAAACATCCAAACATCTAAACTTTTACATTTATAATATTAGTAGGATTACAAAAATTTCTGATCTAGATGCATAGTAATCTCGATATTAACATTCTAAGGGCCAACGCACATCTATCGACAAAACTGTTTTGTCGCGTACTTAGTGACGTGAAAATAAATTTTCTGTTATAACGAAAACAGCATAAGATGAATGATTCCTCGTCATATGCTGTTTTCGTTGTAACGAAATTCACATCAATTGACACGACGCATGCATAAAATTATGTTTACCTATCTATTATAGCATTGTTTAGTACCTACCTATTAAACATTGCTTTATACGCACATACCTAGAGAATGAACTGTGCTTTTTTAATAAATAAGAATATAGTGTAATTATGTAGTGTACTTAATAATATTATTAAGTACTTAGCATGATTCTCATTAAATAAGCAAGTAACGAAAACAGCAAATAAGACGAAGCATATTGTGACGAAAAAAGTTATACTGACATGGTTTGTCACGAAATTATGAAGTTTCACATCACTAACTGTTCGACAAGACTTTTTGTCTTTGGTTTGCGTTCTCCCTTAAGGTTATCTTTGATTGATAGCCTTGAGTTTTTGCCACGGCAACTAGCTACATGGACCTTATTTTACGGCCTACTAGTTTTAGTAGATGAAACATAAGATATGTTGAAATGTTAACATCCTACATCCAATTAGCTGATAATCGTTAGAAGTTACTGCGGAAATGAACGCACATCAAAACCATAGAATTAGATAACTTTAGTTTATGATTGGGTATAAAACGTCTTTTGATATCATTTTTACACTATGTTTTGTTTGGAATCTTTTATACAAATTCGATTTTTTTCTATTGAATTAGTATTTGTACTACGCATTAGAAAAGCCAACGCACTCCATCGAATGTCCCATGTATTAGTAGTGTATTTGCCAGTGTCGAGACGTAATTTTTACTTTCTCATTACATATAATGACGTATTTGACGGTATTTGACGCGCACCATATTTGACATGACATTTGCATGTCAATGTGAAAAGTATTATACCTACATATTTCTTTTTTTTTTCTAAAAACTGGTTGTCTACAACAACAAATTTTTGTAGATGTATTTGTTTCTTGAGTAGCAACAGATACCGATGTAAATTCTATTGTAAAGTTCAATTACATTTTACAAAGCGTACACTTTAGTCAGTTGTGTTGGCTTTTGAATGCGGCGAGTTTCGACACCTGACACTTTCTCTTCGTTGTTAGATAAATCGTACCTACTTGCTAAGTGAATCGATAAAGTTTTTGATCGAACCACAAATTGATATCGATTCGTGCGAGAGCTGTACGCTCAATGAACCACCAAAGTTCACCAAACTGTGTAAGCTCTGCGGTACTGCAACGCAAACCATGAGAATCAAATTGTAAACATATTCCGGTTCGTAAACTGTTATATGTAGACTAGAGTATAGGTAGGGTACTTATTGATTTAGAGCTCGTATGCTGATACAATGCTTAAATCTAAATCGAGTCTCAAGCATACAGCAAGCTTATATGTAGATTTTTGAAAGATTTTCATTGCAAATACCTATCAAAAAATCTACGAGGAGTCTGAGCTCTTGTCGAGCTTTACTTTCCTGAAAAACGGAAACTGTTATGACGATCTAAAATGTCATTGACTTACTACTAAGGTTTCGAACAATAATCTGATGTTTATTTAAGAAACTAAACGTGATTGGCTAATCCACAAAAGGAAATGAGGTCAAAGTCATGTAGCACCTCCTTGCTGTTAAGAACCTCATTACTCACATTATATTATAAAATGTGCTGTACTGAAATCAGATGAAATTGTGAAACTACCTAGTCTACTCTATCGCATGTTCAGGAACTTTCAAAAAAAGAACATAAAATGTCAGTTGCATTCATGAAAAGCAACCTTTTGACTCTTCCAGCAAACTCAAGATTCGGTGACAGTCGGACAATGCACCTACAAATTGGATTGCCTGTGCTCCGAGCATCGAAGTAGGCACAGTAAAATAAAACAGTATCGCAATTACCTACGCATAATACCTGATAGAAGTCTCCAGTGCTTCCGGTGGTTCTATTGGCAAGCGTGTGTTTTACATCACGTTAACCTTTTGTATCACTCAATGGGATACATCCCCGCAAATGCTAATAATAATCACAGAGTTTCAATCATGAAAGTGATTATACAATGCCGTACTAGAAGAATGAGATAATTATATTGTGGAACAATCAGGAATTGTAAAATCTATCATCACATAACATCATTGATCTATGCAAAGAACATCGCCTACAGATACAAGCATACTAAGTAGTCTCTGGATAATTTCAGATATTTTCCCATGGAGATGGAACACTGCCTGCAAATTATACTAGACGCGTCATGAAGCAGGCTCGTAATTGGCTGCTCGGCCTGCTCGAGTCACGAGTCCTGCTGCAATCTCGACCAACATTCAAACCACGAACTGTTTACAACACAATAAAGAAATCGTATTACTATTATAGCCTCACATTCACTAGAAGCTTGAACATGACCTCATAAAAATTACTCGCAAGGACGCTGGTTAGCATAATTAGCATCTTCAATTGGTAAAAATGCTTTGTGCATTTCAGTACTAGAGCGTGTCGATGAATAACAGATTTGATTGCTATTTAATAAACAAAGAACAAATATTCACAAAGAAGAGTCTAGTCTGGAATGTATATTTTTCAAAAACATATTTCCAGCTGAAGATGTACTTTCCTACGAATTAAATAAATAAATAAAATAAATGAATCTTTATTGCAGACACAATGTAGTCCATAGGGTAGGTTAGGTGTACAATATAAAACAATACAATTGTTTATACCAGTATTAGTAATTAAAAAATATTTAGTCATGATCAAAATAGAGCTAAGTATCATTTCTAACGTGATCAAACACATTTCAAGAAGACTGTAATCAATTATGAAACCACTTAAAATTACTTTAATTCTCAGATGCTTAAGTCAATCCACTTTCAGTTACAAGTTTCCAATATTAGAAGATTTTCTAGCGGCTTTGGCGCTAGTCCGAGCCATTAGGATGTTGGCGAGAAGCCAACAATGCTCGAGGTGCGAGTATTTATTTGTAAGCCTAACATTCAAGGAAGTGAGGGATCTCGGAATAGTCGCGCGGATGATCAAAATACAGTCTTGTTTATTAAAGGGTTTGCCGTTAAGTCCTCTTCTCTGTAGAGCTCTTTTCACTATGCCCGTTTCCGAAAAGTGGACAAAGCTAAGCTAAAAGTGGCTAAAACGTGGTGGTTTTAAATAGCTGTAATAAAGCGGCGAATGCGCAAATATCAACCTTTTGTCAACCGCCTAAAGGTATTCATTGTCGTTTAATACAAAACCAGGGCCAAAGTATAGTCATTTTAAAGTTAAGTGAGAGAACTGTATTAGGTCAATGCACACCTCTTACACGAGTAAGGTTGGGTATGCACACCCAACACGCGTTGCTTCGCCTAATGTAGTTCTAGCTGCGAACATAATCTGTCTTTGTAACTTTGGATTTTGAAATACAGAACAAGTGCTTTTGTGGTTCACACCGGCTGTTTTACTGGTCCACGGGAAGATATCCTCGATAGATATCTAAGATAGCCTCGGATCACTGACCAGCTTCTACAGGTAAACCTACGCGAAGTAGCAGCATAATGATTATTAAGAAGCTAGTTAATGCAATTAGTATAAAGAACCGAATATTTGATAAAATTTTCTATAACGATGCAGAGCAATTACTATGCATCCAAATAAGTAGGTCACCACTGAAATACCTAAGGTTCTACGTGCCAGGCGGCGTGAATGAGGCCAAGGTGGATTAAGTACCATCGTGTAAGTACAGGAAGGTTTTTTGAAATTTTATCTTTTAATCCGTGGTGTATTTTACAAGGTCTTAAATGTAAGTTAGTGTGGTAAGTGACGATGACGACCTCTGTATAAGAATGTGATACTGGAATTATATTACTTTAAACGTATAACTGCTACAACACCTGCACCCGGAAAGATCTTTGTGACGCTACGGAAAATGCCATTGACGTGGCCCACTTCTGAGCAAGACATAATATTTAGCTAATAAAAACACAAAGGAGAATCAATCGACACGAAGAAGAAGAAGAAGACGGCTACAACGATTGGAAATGATCACAGTTCTCAACGCACCAGCATCCACCTATGTGCGTATAGAGTTTCAATGAGTGATATTGACCGACAATCAGTTTGAAGGGCATTTGTTTACGACTAGTTGCGACATCTAAAAATATTTATGATTTAGTTACTTACATTTTTATTAGATAGCCTAATAGATTTTTTTAATTGCTTTCGAACACGCGTGAATCTTTTTACCTACATCGTTTTCTATCATATTTATGGCATAAATATAAATAGTTAATAAACATAGCCATATTACTTACGATAATAGCTACCAACTTTATTTTTTAAAGTTTTGTAGGTCCTATCAACAAAAATAAACTAGATTGAAACCTACACAGTGAAACTGTAGGTATAAATATTGTATAGAAATACATTGTAGCTTCAAGATTACTAGAGGTGAAGTAGAAAGTGTTTTCAAGTTGTGGTAAAAGTGAGATTCAGTGCTACCTACTAGGTCCATACATACCTAGTCATAATAGTATACTAGCGTGTTGCTCAATCAATGTGGGGGCAAATACTGATACTACGATTAAATGTAACTTCTTTAAAAGTTCCTCCGAAAAAACTCAACAGTAGCATAGTAAATATCGAATATTTTATTGAAATGAAATTTATGTTTTTGTTAACATAAAATTGTCAAGTATTTAAAATAATGAAGTAATTAAAATAATGATTTTTTTATTGAAATGAAATTTATTTTTTTGTTGACTTAAAATTGTCCAGTATTTAAAATAATGAAGTAATTAAAATAATGTATTGAAATTAATAAATAGTAAGTCATATAATTAAAATAATGAATTCATAGGATCCCGAACTAGTGTGAACGGTGTCTCGGGCTTCTCCAAGAACATGTCTATTTTATTTTATTGAAACAATCACTTTTCAATAAATTCTTTTTTTATCTATCTACAATTAATGTTATTGTGGTTGATGAAAGCAAAGTTACGATATAGATACATATTACTATGCAGTTATTTGATCAAATAATTAAATTAGATGCCATAGACCCAATTGATCTGTCCATTAGCCAGAATAGTTTGAGCTATTATTAACTTGTTTTATATACCAGTTAACGGTATACGTTTTAATTTATCGTTAACAAGAAATAAACACTTACTGTGGACTGTCAAGTACAGGCAGCATGAAGCATTTCTACTAAAAACATATTCCAAAATATAAGACGCGCGACGACTGTCAGTTCAGAAAGTCGTATGTAGGTAAAATGTTTTCAAGAGACACAAAAAACTGTTTATTGAATTAACCATTATTATATTTCTATAGAGATAGAAATATAATAATACGATAAACATACGTTTAGTGATTCTGGTGCAAGCCGCCCTTAGAATTCAGAGATCATTTAAATTTTTTTTTTGTTAAAAATGCAGTTCTAACGTATTTGTATATAGTTATTGTTTTAAATAAATGTTTGCTATTATCTTAGATTAAAAAAAAATATTATAACTTCTATATTTTATGTCATGGATCGTTAAGGTCGCGAGAACATTATGACCATGGCATATTGTACATAATGACGATAGAGCGTATTGAATTAACCCAAGTACAGTTAAACTTCTACTCGTTGAAGTTCCGAGCCGAAACTGCATATTTTAAAATACGGCATAGTAAGCATATTATGATACTGATAAAATTGGACACCGATACCTAAACTATGCCAGATAAGCTTTACTTGATAAATTATAATTTTTTTGCAAGTTTTCAAAAAGTGGAGTATTTATTTATCTCGCAGACTGTTCGAACAAGATACAGTCTACGTCCCACATACATCAAAGCACAGCGCGTCAACGCGGACGTTGTGGCTATGTGGGACAGACACACTGACACTTAAATTGAGTTAAATACACGTTTATAAAGAGAAATAATTAATCTGTACTGTTATTTGGGTTACACAGGTTTTTTTAGCAGAAAATAAAGTCACAAATATTATTTTTCAGTGCAGCACTGCGCGGATACTTTCAATTATCAAGCATGACAACTGCACCTGTTCTTAAAATTCAGCACGCACTTTATAGTACCTACGTGTGCAAAATTGTCGTAAATGCTCAGTTTTTATCAACACAATACGAGGTCGATGCAGCGCAGTCACTTTTCACCATGTGGTCGACGAAACCAGTTTGGAATCTAACTCAAGAGCTTTGTTGGAGTATCTACTGTAGGTATGTAGAATACGGTTACATCGGGTAAACTTTAAACCAATCGCTTTTCTCTTTTTTTTGTTATGCGATAGTAATGGAACAACCTCTGCCTATAACAATGCAAACCCTTACAAACAACCTTACAAAGCAAGTTCATCGACGATGAGGACATGCGCTGGGAAGCAATGCTATGCGTTCATCACTCTGAGACGTAAAAGGTGTTAAGTCTCATGTCATGCAATTAGACGAGCTCTTTCGCAAAGAGTACTTCTTAAAAAAGTTATTTAGTGAGTTTGTGATAAATATTTTATTTTTCAAATACATAATAAATTAATTATGTTCAATTATAGCATAGGTTTATTATCCAAGGGTCCACGGTTATGTCTCGGTTTGGGCGCCAAAATGTCACATTTTCTAATATGAAAGGAATAGGTAGAAAAAATTAAGAAAAATAAAGTTTACAATTATATTTAGCAGTGTGTCAAGAGAAAAATACAAACAGAAGTTTAAATAGATAAATCAATGATTGCTCATTATATTACTATCAATATTTTATTGACTGTAGTAAAAGTATTTTATTTCATACGTTTCCCCAAACCTATTATATTTCCATGTCATTAGCATTGGTAATGAACTAGAGTTGGGTAGACGAAGAATACAAAGGAAACTATTCCGGTATGAATTACCCTAACTAAACAAGCAAATAGTTATAGCCAAACAAACTGGGTAACTACTTTTATTATAATCTAATATATTATGAACAAATATTAGGACAGGGGTACAATTAGATACCTCAAAAACTGGTGTCATATGGATACCCTTAGCTGATATCACTTGGGCATTGAAGACTTTTATATGACAATGAAGAATTTCATAGCGGCATTTTTTACACTCTACTTTGTGACAGGATAGCTAACGACATTTGTGACAGCTACAGATATTGCACAGTTATAGCGATTGTTTATTTATAGGGTCTCAAAATTACGAGACATTCAAATTGTTTTATTCTTAGCTTGATTTACTTATAAGCAAAAATTGCAGTAATTTTACAGATTTGTTTATGTGACATTTTTGTAGAAATATCGAAGACGACCTTGCAAACTAAATATTATGTGTAAACAATTGAATTACATAACAAGGCCGGTTTAGTTGGCGGCTATTACTAAACGTAGCATGACCAAAACAATTACAATTTGAAATAAAAACCATTGCGTGATAAAGACGTGTAACTTGTACAATCTTGAGGTGCTTGTCCTAAGATTATGACTAGCCTTTGCTGTTACTCGGAACATGGGGAAATTGATTGAGAACCAAGGAATTGTCTTGTTTGTCTGCTTACAAACACGCCGAAGAAAAAATCAAAGGAAATTGCCATATTTTATAAATACCCAAATCCCCATGGCTCATGCCGCATAGAGATGATAAACATAGAAACATAAAAATAAAATAAACACTTATTTGTCGCTGTCGGTAAACGGCAATGAAGCATAATACATGAAATCCTTGGCCGAACAAGATATTGAGATGCAACTATCGGTAAAAGGCAGAATAATTATAATAAGAATATTATTTAGGTAGCTATTATGTCATGAGATGGGCGCTGGGTATTTACCCAAAAGGTATTTACCGGGTAAATACCCGATTCGGGTTTTTACCGGGTAAATACCCAAAATCGGGTATTTTCGCGGGTAAAAACGATTTTCAAAGAAAGTATTACTGTTTTAGAGTGCTTACCTAATTTTATTGGGTAATATAAATAAAAGCAACCAGAAAAAAATAAATTTACTAACGTTTTATGTATTAAACATAAGAAAAACAATGAAACTCCGTATCCGTGCAGCGTCTAACAAAATTTACGCAAAATTAAAACATTTTTTTACCACCAAGTGATACCCTACCTACTAGTGTCTGTCTACCGTATTCAGTAAGGTATCTCTTGGTGGTATTAGGCGTATATTTTGTTAGATCTGCACATTAAACACTTCCAATACATCCTCACTACATCGACCCGCTCCGAAATCCATACATACCTAATAGATATGCAGTACGCTGTGAACCGGTGATTCCTACGAAGGTTTTATTGTCACCGTATTGGATCCAACCATATTTTGGTAGATTTTGGTAGAAAATACTCAAGAACATGCAGGAAGAATATAATGGTCATTGTAGATTGTCTCTTTCATTTTGTTATGGAACGAGAAGTCCAAGATGAGTAGTTTCCAAGATAAGGTCGTTTGACTTTCAGTTTGAGAACTTAGTCGTTCTAATAATTCTCTGGAAAAATGCGATACTATACCCGTGCTTCTTATATCTTAGTACAAATCTGACAAGTAGATGTCGCTACGAGTAGTAAACAGAGCCTGGGACGCGCTTTTGAGTGGTACATTTCAGAACCTGCTAAGTAAAATCCTGACTGAAAGCCTGTCGTTTGCACGGTTCACCACGCGCCTAGCTGAATTTATTCATTAGAAGCGTTATAAAGCTAACTAGGTTGCGTGGTGCGCGAGCTGCATGCAGCTCGCGAGCGGTTTTTTTTACTTTATACTTTTTTCTAAAAACCCCTACCAATCCCTACATACCCCTATAACCCCTAGAAATCCTATAAACCCCTACCAACTTTTACCAAACCCTACGTCGTACTATGTAAAAAAAAATTAGGGTAAAAACAATTGGGGTCAAAAAATTGAAGTCAAAAAAAATTTGGGGTCCAAAAATGTTTTGGGTCATTTTTGCTGAAGCACCTTGTACCTATACCTACCATGAGTGAGTGAGATAGGAGATCAAACATCTAGTTCAATTTTGTTAATAGTACTGATGCACCTTGTACATGTTAACCCTACCTATAGAAAGATCTATTCGATTTAAGCAATATTTACTAAAGCACCTTGTACCTACCTACATTGGGAGATAAGATAGGAGCATTTATAGGATTTCGGCAACAATACTGATGCACCTTGTACCGGTCCACCCTACCTTTAGAAAGGTCTATTCGATTTGAGCGATATTTACTGAAGCACCTTGTAGGTACTCGTACCTACCTACAGTGGGAGATGAGATATGAGCATTTATAGGATTTCGGCATTGGTACTGATGCACCTTGTACCTGTCAACCCTACCTATAGAAAGATCTATTAGATATTAGCAATATTTACTGAAGCGCTTTGTACTTACCTGTTTTTGTTTCAAGAGCCAACCCTCTAAGTCTTACCGTTTAAAAGTTACGAGCTAACACTTATTGAAGGGGGTGATTATGAGGGGGGGGGGTTCGTATTTTTCCCATGGTCACCGTCCCTCTCGAAGTTGATCCACCGAAAAAAAATCGTGTCAAGAACTAACCCGCTAAGTCTTACCGTTTGAAAGTTACAAGCTAATACTCAAAGAAAGGGGGGGGTTTTGTATTTGTCCCATGGTCACCATCCCTCTCGAAGTTGATCCACCGAAAAAAAATCGTGTCAAGAACTAACCCTCTAAGTCTTACCGTTTAGAAGTTACAAGCTAATACTCAAAGAAAGGGGGGGGGATAAGGGGGGTTTCGTATTTGTCCCATGGTCACCGTCCCTCTCGAAGTTGATCCACCGAAAAAAAATCGTATCAAGAACTAACCCGCTAAGTCTTACCGTTTGAAAGTTACGAGCTAAAACTCAAAGTAAGGGGGGGGGATAGGGGGGGGTTTCGTATTTTTCTCATGGTCACCGTCCCTCACGAAGTTGATCCACCGAAAAAAAATCGTGTCAAGAACTAACCCTCTAAGTCTTACCGTTTAGAAGTTACAAGCTAATACTCAAAGAAAGGGGGGGGGGGATAAGGGGGTTTTGTATTTGTGCCATGGTCACCGTCCCTCTCGAAGTTGATCCACCGAAAAAAAATCGTGTCAAGAACTAACCCTCTAAGTCTTACCGTTTAGAAGTTACAAGCTAAAACTCAAAGAAAGGGGGGGGATAGGGGGGTTTTGTATTTTTCCCATGGTCACCGTCCCTCTCGAAGTTGATCCACCGAAAAAAAATCGTGTCAAGAACCAACCCTCTAAGTCTTACCGTTTAGAAGTTACAAGCTAAAACTCAAAGAAAAAGGGGGATAGGGGGGGTTCGTATTTTTCCCATGGTCACCCCCACCCCCGAGATAGATCCACCGAAAAAAATTGTTTCAAAAACCAACCCTCCTAAGTCTTACCGTTTAAAAGTTACGAGCTAAAAGTCAAAGAAGGGAGGGGTTAGGGTGGGTCTCGTATTTTTCCCATGTTTACCCCACCCCCGAAATAGATCCACCGAAAATTTTTTTGCAATATACCAGCGCAAGTGGGAGAACAAATCGATCAGTCAGTGTTAGAGTGAGACAGAAGATACGAGTACCCTACCATCAGAAAGGTATGGTCGCCTGCTTCAACATTTGTCTTTACACCATACTCCTAACCTGAGTGAGACAGGAGATATGAGCACCTACATTCTGAACTTTAAGCCAGCATAAATAATTTTAAATAATTTATAAGTTAAAAAACTGGAAAACCGACTTCAACTCGACTACCAGCTTCATCATCAGATGATGATGACGATGATGACAGTTCATTGGGAATGTTCTAGTCACTATAAACACCACATAAAAGTCTCAGGAAAGCAAAATACGCAATTTGGTGCACGTGGTTGGTGTTGATTCTTTAGAGGAACAACTGGTGGGTTTTTGCTTTTCTCCAATTAAATGCGGTTTGAATGTACAAACTGGGTTTATTGACAAATTTAGAAAAATGTAAAAATTTAGGTGTGCACCACAAAGGGTCCATCGTTGCTAGCAGTAAAATGGTAGGCGCTACGCAGCAACTTGGCATATTGCATCGTTGCTAGCAGTAAAATAGTAGGCGCTGCGCCGCGCCGGGCATATTTTTTTCAGTTATTTCTATTTATAACCCAAACTACTCAACCGATTTTGATGAAAATAAAATGGGACCAATCTGGAAGTATATCCTTTCAGATGAAAAAAGAATTTTTGAAATCGGTTCATAAATGACGGAGTTCTGAGGTAACAAACATTTAAAAAAAAAAAAAAAAAAAAAAAAAACATACAACCGAATTGAGAACCTCCTCCTTTTTTGAAGTCGGTTAAAAATAACGTTACATCAACAACATCGCAAATATTCAATTCCACCAAGGTGTGACCGGTGCAACAAATAAAACAAAAGAAATAAATAATTTATAAGTTAAAAAACTGGAAAACCGACTTCAATTCGACTACCAGCTTCATCATCAGATGATGATGATGATGATGACAGTTCATTGGGAATGTTCTAGTCACTATAAACACCACATAAAAGTCACAGGAAAGCAAAAAGCACGTGGTTGGTGTTGATTCTTTATGAGCGTTTCGACGGAGGGACCATAGTGGAATTTTAGGTTTCTGAGCACCTCAATATTTAGTAGAAGTTCTCAAACAATTGTAAAACTGAACCGGCAATTTGTAAAAGTTACGAATCAAAAGTTATAAGCATTTTAAAGTGGTCCCTCGGTTCCACACATGCAATGCTGGGTTCCAAGGATCTAATCAGTATTCACATCTTCTTTCACTGTCTATATTTAGTAGAAGATTTGTAAAAAAAAACTACTTAATTTCAGCCCTTCTTCTTCTTGCAGAGAGACGAAAACACGATAACAAAGTGGTCCCTCAGTTCTACATTGACGAAAATGTTTTTGCGGTTTTACAAAAAAACTAACTGGAATTTTAAGTTTCTGAATCAGTCAATATTTAGTAGAAGTGCTCATACAATTTGTAAAATCAATCAGTAATTTGTAAAACTTACCAATCAAAAGTTATAAGCATTTTAATGTGGACTTTCGGTTGAACACTTTCCAAAACGCAAAAGTAACTTTACAAAAAAACTATAAAACTTAGAGACGTGTAATATAGCTTATCATTTAGTAAAAATTTTTACTAAATATCTACATACAACAATAAACAATAGACAGAGCCATTATCGAAATATAGCAATTTTAGTTTCCGGCATAGAGATGCAGCCGCAGGGTGACCACACGGCTTAAATTTTCGGGACAGGGAACAGCATGACACCCGCGCGACGCGACGATTCCACTCTCTGCTGATGCGGATGTGACTCAATGAAGTCAGTGTTGGTACTCTAAGTACCTATTCATCCATTGTATTTTCAATAGGTGAGTAAAAAAAATCCGATGATTGTCAAATAAATATAAGATCATACGAAAACGGAACGTCAGTGGAAAATCAATACTATTTATACTTAGGTGCTTACCTATCACACTATTCAAACAACTTCGAGAGGGCTTTCGCTGCCCAATTCAACAATAGAATCTACAAGGTGCTTACCTAAAAAGAACAATCGCTAGGAAAACTTCAATAACCACTATCCCACTACTATTATAAATGTCAAAGTTTAGATGTTTGTTTTTCAATCACGCTGTTACTACTTACTGGTCCGATTTGGATGAAACTTGGAATATATTATAGTTCGTAACCTGGATCAAACACATCGGCTACTTTTTTTATTTTTTTTTGTGGACAAAGTCGCGGGTAACTGCTAGTAATATTATAAATGCTAAAGTTTAGATGTTTGGATGTTTGTGTTTCAATCACGTCAAAACTACGAACCAACTTGGATGAAACTTGGCATATATATTATAGTTCGTAGCCTGGATTAAGACATAGGCTACTTTTTATCCCGAATAAATTAGCAGAATCTAGGTACGGCATTAAATGAACAAAAAGGATAAGTGGCGTGGCGTCCTCGTGTCTAACACGTCAAGAATGTTTTATTGGCGCCACTTATCCTGTTTGTTCATTTAATGCCGTAACTAGATCCTGCTAATTTATTCGGGATAAAAAGTAGCCTATGTCTTAATCCAGGGAGGTGATTCTAGACCGATAGATATTTTATCACGATAGATAAATATCCCTCAAACTGTCAAATTTCAATAGATATAAAAATTTGCAATAGATATCGTATTCTGGACATATCACTGTAGATATATATCGACTGTTAACCGATAGATATGTATCGACTGGTCGGCAGCAGTAGATATTGAAATCTCTACTAGACATTTCAGTATCTACCTAGTGTCAAATAGAAATCTACTTTCGGTAAAAATCCAAACGGACGAACTTATCATAGAATATGTGGCGAAATCAACTTGTGGAGGCTGAAATTGACTCTTGTTTGTATCCTAGAGCCTAGGCGATGCGCCCGCTGAAATTTTACCTACTACCTAGGTCACCCCCACAAGCCTGCGCAGCCCCTAGAAAACTTGTGTGCTTCAATGTTACTCTGACTACCTACCTTTGCTACAAATCTAAGCCTGCCTAAATGATCAGTGGATGCGGGAATAAAACTACAAGCTAGGTAGCCTACCTACTCACTTTTAAATTAATTAAAACGACATAAGTAGACATAGGTAATATTTCTTTATTTTCATATAGTCCAAAATGTAAGTAGGTATGTTTATCAAACACTATCAAATCACTGTCTCCAAAATCGTTGTTTCTTATGTATTGCTCTTCATGGATGATTCTTGCCACGTTTTCTAATACCAAGCATGGGGAATTTTCCCCTATGTGATGCATCCACAGGAGGACTCATCCAACAATGCACGAAAATCACATTTGCACTAAACTTTTTTCTCTCGTAATGTGCCTTCAAATCAAATAGTTTATATGAACGGAGTTTTTCGAGCTGCAACGATTTTTTGGTAATTATCTAAGTAAACAATAAAAATCAAAAGGAAATTGAAATGAAAATGTTTGTTTTGTTTGGAAAAATTTCTCTGATTGCCGCTTCTTCTTTTTTTTTTGCCCCCCTTGTGCAGGCAGAAGGTCAAGATAACATTCCATTTCTTGTGAAAAATGTGAGACGAAATTACTATTAAATGAGTATTTGTACAAAAATACCTATTTTAAAACAACAATGAGATTTACTATTAAAACGTTTACTAGAAAATATAACTTTTATTACGACCAAACAAAGTTATTCGGTTAAATACTAAATGTATATAATAACTGAACGCATTTCGGTGGAAACAAAATCTAGATAGTCTGTGGAAACCGGTGTTAGTGTAAATGAACTATTTGAATAAACCTCCTTTGTGATATATCTACTAAAGCAAAAGTATATTGCTGGCTAGAATACGTATTTTAGCGTGGAGTAGAGATATTTG